>OX457013.1:8147500-8680618 GCA_949752705.1 Callimorpha dominula
CAAGATAGAAAATATCATGCGGTAATCGATCCATAGTCTTTCAAGAAACAGTATTCGAATTCACAGATTCTGTGAATAATGTCGATGACTATACAAAAACGCTTTTCACTTTAATTAAAATAATTCGAAACCTTGATAAAAGGCTCTGAATAAAAATGAACGCGACACCCTCTAACGCCAAACCTCTAATAGAACTGAAAAATAACAATAATATTATTTTTAAGAGCGCCATCAAACGGAGTGCTGTTGAGAATGATGAAAAAAAAAGGGTTAAATTTTCAAATATTATGCTCGAATTTATTTTAATAAGAATGTTAATGATTTTGTAAAGTAACATTTGTATAATGTAATGACATTTGCGATTAAATCTAAATTGGCTTCAATTATATAAAAATCTAAAAGACGTATTTGATGTTGGTTAAACTCGCTTGCACATTTTAATTGTGTTATTAATTATATTTAAAATTTTCTATTGCTTGTATTATGATCAAGACTCTGTAATAAGGACTAGATTGTACATAATTATATTATACTAGCAGTTCCCGCGCGGCTTCGCTCGCGTGTACATATTTATTTATTTTCCTCGGTACCCTAATTATTTTTCCAAAATAAAAGTAGCCTAAGTTACTCCTTATAACACCAGCTATCTGATAGTGGAAGTCCCGTGGAAATCGGTCCACCCGTTCCGGAGATTAGCCGGAACAGACAGACAGACAAAAACTGATTTTTTAGGCGTAAGTTTCTTAAAAAACTATAATTTTGAGATTACAAACATACATTTCAATTTTATGTATTTTTATTGATATATTATTATCGACAATTGTTATTTGTCCCAAGAATATCGTACATTTTCCAGGATAAAATGTAGCCTATGCCCGTCCCCAGGATATAATATATTCCCTAGCGAAATCTCATCACGATTTGTTTAGCCGTTTAGTCGGGAAAAGGGTACAAACAAACAAACAGAGTTACTTTCGTATTTATATCTAATATTATTATGGATTTAACCTTAAACAAAAATACCGGTGAGTTATGTTTAACGTCCATATGGCATATATAATACTTAATCATTCTATGAACATAACGCAAGTTGTAATAAATTATCACAAGATAGCCTAGTGCTAATTTATTACCATTTGCGTCAGGAATATTAAAATAAAGACGTTAAAAAAGGAGGAGAAAAAGAGACTCAGTCTCTTTAACATGAGATAATGTTTTCTCTGGTGCAATGTTTAGTTTGAGTACATACAGTCCCATTATAAATCTGTGGTATAGGCAGGAAATTATAAACCTACGTGCCGCGACCCTATATCACCGGTTTACGCAGTAGGGTCTCGCTTAATGTGAATCTCGCTGCCACCAACTAAGTCAATATTTTAAGTAGGTTTTCTTATTTTCGCTCTTAATAGTTAGGTTAAATACAACATCGCCAGTAAATTAAACCATTCGATCAGTTGTGTGAGGCTAAGCCGCAATTGTTAGGGTTATCAGTGAGGTTTTGGTATTCGAGGTCGTGGCTAGAAATAAATGGTAGGTACATAATTTTGAATTTGTATGAAGATTTTCAATAAAAACAAGCTTAGTAAATTGAGTTTTTCTCTTAGAATGAAGCTACATCTAAACATCTACATCGCGGTAGCGTATCAAGGCAACCTAACCCACTTCCAGATGGCCTAGAAAATTGAAATTTCTCGTCCAGCTGGGTAATTATGTGTATTGAAAGAAAAAAATCAGAAAACAGGATGTTTTTTACGATTGTAAATATTTTCAAAGCAACCGATTGTTATTAATACCTAGAACCTTTCAAAATTATAATAGTAACGAAATTTTCTTTCGCAGGAAAATAGGACGTTCATAGACAACAGGTGCCTACACTTTGAAAATATACCTAATCACTACAAAAACTGTGGGTTACGTAAGGCAGAATTCATCAATGAATTGATAATGCGGTTTAATATTTAAGAAAATTTAGGAAATACCACAAAGGAGGAAATTGTAATCGGATATCCCATCAAAAACATAAATGTGAAAATGGGAGCCAAGTTCAATATTAGGAATATGCGTGGTTGTCAAAAGAATTAAAATCTAATTGGGTGCCAAGTTCTGTAGATGACCCTGAAATTTATTTATTATTTAAATAAATTGATAAGCTCGCTGTTTAGTGATGCCGATGAACTATTTTATACTATCATTACTGTTATTAAAAATTGAATCATAAAATTATAAAAAAAGTCTAATTGCGCTAAATATTTTTAAAAACAACAGACAACATTGCCTTTCTTAGTTCACTGAAATATGAGAATTTTTAAATTAAGAGCTGTTTTTAGGGTTTCGCACCTCAAAAGGTAAAACAAAAAACCCTTGTAAGATCACTCTCTTGTCCGTCTGTTCGTCTGTCTGTCCGTGTGTCATCACCGATTTTCTCAGGAATGGCTAGACCTAGCAAGTTGAAATTTATACCAGATACTGAGGTCTATAGTTTCTATCAGGTGTATAAAAATCAACGTTCTGAGTCAACACGATAAAAGATATTGGCCAATTTAAATTTTCGCGAAAACTTATAAGTACCAAAATTTACCTTAATTTTCAACTTTATTTATATTTCTGAAATTTCCCTTTACTTGTGCTGTAAGACCTTGCTTTTAATAAAAAATGACAATTCTAGGTAAACCGGAATTACCATATACCAATATATACGTTTTGGGTCGAAAACCTATAGGATACTTCCCATTTACCTAGAGTGATGAAATTTGATGAGAACCAAGGTCTGAGAGCACAATTGAAGAAAAAATCAGAAAGTCGTTAATTTGTTGTTATATCACATAAAAAAAGTTTTTGTGATTACTAACTTATATTGATACAGATTGTTCAATTTGTTGTACATCGCAACTGCAAAGTTAAGTTTGTCTTTCGAAAAAGACGGTAAAAATCTTTGAGAATTGATTCCCGAGATGGACGTATACAAGTTGGTTTGCTTACGGAACCCTCGGTGCGCGAGTCAGACTCGCACTTGTCTGGTTTTTGGTAATAAGTTCGTCCTGGCGTTCTTGGCCGCCACAACACATAGCTTTAGCACACAAAAATTCTTGCGTCAAAACACTCCTAGATTATGAAACTTAATTCACCATACCTTTAGTATAAAACAATAGGCCCCAAGGAAAAACTCACAATGCTCACTGAACTAATTATATGGAGTATAAATATAGTGGAGAATATTAACCAGTGAAATATAATTATAGACTGAACAGTTCCATGTACAAAGGCTGTTGTAAATTTATTCTGGACTTATTCCAATATGACTGTATTTGGCTACACGTTGAGCACCTACGACAACACTGTATTCCAGATGATTTCTGATCAGTGCGTCATACAACGTGTATTGACATGGTAGCGAGAGCTACTATTTATTTTACAAACTTTAAAAGTGAAGTTAATTAAAAAAAGCGTATGTGATTTTGAATTGATCTTCATTCCAACTTAATTTCTCGTACAGGTGTAGCGGTTTTTGAGTAGTGATGATACCAAACAGTAAACCAGCCATATGTAGACGTCTTCTAGCTTCCATTTTTAAAATATTGTTTTGATTTGCGAATGGAGTGACCTGGCTTCTTCGTGGTATGTCCACACAGAACCTTATACAATTTTACATGCATTTTGTATCCGCTGAATCAATTTATTAGTTCTTGCTAGTAGGCCAGTTTACCAGTACCAGGCAGTCCACAAGCTGTTTGCGTAGAGCTACACTCAAGTATTTTCTAATTACAGAGTATTTAGTCATAGAGTTTTTAGTCTATAAAAATAGTTCCTCATACAATTAACTATGTGCTTCATAACGTGTAGCTCTGGGTCCATTGTCAGCCCTAGATTAACTGCTGTGTCAATTTTTTCATCCCTAATTATTACATCTGGCCCAACTGACAGCATGGCACTGACTGCCCTTTTACTGCATAGAACCATATATTTAGATTTCACCGGATCCAGAGCCAGGCAGTTATGCTTTGACCAAGTAACAACTGTTTGCAAGTTGGCATTCACTTCTGCAGCCTTACAAGATATATACAGTTGAATACCATCTGCGTACATATGATATTTGCAGAGTTTGAATGACGCTGTAATATCAGCACTGTACAAAACATAAAGAAGTGGCCCCAAAATTTAACCTGAGGTACCCCGCGTTAGACAAGTAGTGGAGGAGAAGACAAGATTCCCGTCTTTCTTCGAGATTTCAACAAATTGGGACCTATTTTATAAGTAGCTTCCAAACCACTTTATTGTTTCCGTTGCAAATCCATAGTAAGCCATTTTGGAGAGCAATAGTGTGGTGTCAATAGCGTCAAACGCCCGGGAGAAATCAAGGAAAGCCAGTATCGTCCCCTCACCTCTGTTATGAGCATCAAGAATATTTTCTATTACATCAGCTAGGACAGTCGCCGTCCCACGACGTTTTCTGAAAACAGACTGCAAATCAGGTAGTATATTGTTGTCCTCCAAATATTTCAACGCTTCTAGGACCACCCTTTCTAGGACTTTTGCCAATGATGGCAGTATACCAATGGGGCGAAGGTCCTCGACAGAATTCGCTGATGCCATGCATCAGGGAAAGTATTGGTCTCAATTAATCTGTTTACTATGGAAGTGATAGTTTGGAGCGTCTATGGCAATGAGAGTTAATGCATTGCCAGATGTAGTCCATCAGTGCCAGGTGCATTTGATCCAAGGTCCTGCAGAATTTTGAATACATCTGCCTGGCTGACACTTCTGAGCACAAATGGCCTCCAGGAGTCCCATATCTGTTAAACTCAAAGAATGTCAGCTGAGATATTGACACACTATATGGTCCCGGTACATCAAGAATTTATATTATTTGGGTTATCAAAGTGGCCTGGGTTGCCTAGAGTGTCGTGAAGTTTCCGAGTCGGCAGGACACCCGGCCCGTAGATTCAGTCCGTTTTAAATTTATGACAGGAATTTCAACAATCCCTAGTTTAATGAAGTTTTAACATAAAATTAAAATATCCCTTAGCTTACATACAAATTATCAATTATCTATATATCGTATATAATTATCGTATATATAATATATGATATCTTTCTTCTCTTGATAATACTGTTTCGAAATCCTAAGGGATAATAACGCTATTTGTGTGGAAGAGAAACATCTACAACGTAAAATGTCATTCAAAAGCAATGGCGATCCTTTTTATGATACACGAAACAACACTCTCAGAATACGAAATTTATATAAAATGACTATTCGTTATTGTTATTGCAGTGAGCGTTGAGGAATGAGATCAGTTTAATGTAGATATCGAAACATTCGAATGTACATGTATTTGTATGTAATACATCGAAAATCGTTAACCTACCGCCAACGTGACGTGTTAGGGACATTGTTTGTTAATAAAAATTTGAAATTTAAAATATTATTAATCATAAAAAAGCCCAATAGTTTGACAAAACGAGAATTTTTATTTTATTATTAATAATAATCTCTATTCTTCATCCCTTAATTTTACAGATTGCAGTTACAGCTGAAATATTGTTTTCAAATTAAGATTGGACCAACCTTGAGTACAACCAATTCAATTTAAAAAAATAATTATTAAAAGCAGTTCACAAATGGTAAAGATATCGCGTAATGTACACACAAAATATGACAGTATAATAATGAGACCCTTTTTGAGTTGTCTGTATAAACTTGATCTTTTTAAAATTCTGCTGTTGGATGATAATATTTATGATACTATTACTGTATATGTAATAAATAGTTCTACGATAAGACAGTCACCAAAACTTATCTGCTTGAATAGCCATGAACTAGATAGGCCGGTAACATTTACCACAGTCAATGGTGGAGATTTCAAATAGGCTTCAACTTAAGTTGGTAGGATGATCTCAGACAGCCCTCGCTGCGTACGGACATGATTTTCAAATCATGTCCGTACGATGCTGTCAGTCCGGTTGAGCTTTATATGTTTTTTTCTTTAAAAATCTTTAAATGAAATTGTTTTTCTGACTGCCACAATGCATATTATTTTATTAGGTTAAGTGTGTGTAAATCTGTTTTGTTTATCAATACTATTGATTTAGACCTATCATTTATATGTATTGTGTTGGAGAAATAAACATTTTTCTTTCTTTCTTTCTTTTTGTATAATACTCCTTTTTAACCGACTTCAAAAAGAAGGAAGTTCTCATTTAAATTTTTTTTTTAATATGAATTCTTTGTATAATGTAATATCGATGACATTAAACAGGTAAATAACATATAGACTTCATTTTATAACAACAAAGTTCTAAATGTAGAAAAGTAAGTAGGTACATTGTACCTACTGGTACAAATCTTAATTTTTCAAGGCATTCACTGCAGGGTTAGCTCGCTGTGTAAAATAAGATTTAGGGAACGCAGAAATCGGTCTGGTGAGATTTGTGTATTGATTTATTAAACAGAAGGGGTTTTGCAATGGTATGATTAAATTTTGGGACGTTATAAATAAGATTATATTTGACGGTTAGGGTTGTTAGGGCACATTTTCTGGTGCTAATGATAACTGATTTGATTGATGATATACGCAATTTTTATAATAATAATAATAATAAAAGAACACTGGCAACACTTACCTGTTAGCGTCACATTTTCTTACAAAACATATTATATATTTTTAATTTCAAATAAACTATCAAAATCGGAATAAATACATAAAATATATGTTTTGGAAACAGATTTTTACTAAGAAATATAAGAAAAACAATATGCAATACAGCAACAATATGAAAAAATATAAACCAAAAATTTTAGAAGAGATTGACAGATGTCATAAAATACAATACCATGGAACACAATAGAAATGCTAACAAGAAATCAAGCCAGAAACAGAAATGCACAACGGATAACCCCGGACTCGTCGCACAGCTCCGCCTCACAGCCGCCACTACACCCTTCGAAGACAGCGGCAAGCAATGAGGCGTCGAGCTCAAGCTCTAGCGACGAGTATTTTTCCCCGCCGACGTCGCCAACACCTGTGCGTCGGCAGGGGAGAACCCGGCCACCGACCTGCTTGGAACCCCGAGGACCACTGACCTCGAATAGGGCCCCCGCTGCCGGTGGTGATGTGCGCCGCATGAAATGGACTAATTCAATTAATGAAAACGTCATGCGGGCATATTATCGGGCTACAGAGTTGGGAACTAATCTTACTGCGTACCGTGTTCGTTTGGTGTCTCTGTTTCAGGAGCTTGAACCAGCCGTCAACGTATCAGCACAACGACTGTCGGATCAGG
This sequence comes from Callimorpha dominula, assembly GCA_949752705.1. NCBI lineage: Eukaryota > Metazoa > Arthropoda > Insecta > Lepidoptera > Erebidae > Callimorpha > Callimorpha dominula. The sequence goes on from OX457013.1 coordinate 8,154,782, forward strand.
TACGGGCTATACAGCGCTGCCACCTGCTGAATAATACCGTACTTGACAGGATACGCTCTGACGTACGGGATAGCTTTATTGTCCCTTCTTCATCGCAAACTGTGAGTTTGGTGACTAACGAGATGCCACAGTTACTACCTCTTGATGAAGTTGTGGAGAGTGAGGCTATATCCGTAAGTACCCAATACAATGAGAGACTAAGGAGTGCTTTGGAGGATGCGATTCTGGAATACAGGTCTGTAAATTATCAAATTAGACCACGTTTATCCCGTTTGCCTATGCATAAAAGAAATATAGCGCTGGTGTGTGCCCTGGATTCGCTATTGTCTGACTATTTAGACAATAGCGAAGATCTTAGTGATACACACTCTATTCTCTACTGCGCGGCTGTCGCAGTATGTCGAGTAGCGGGAGTTAATTTTTTCGTAAATACCACTACTACTCGACCCAAGTCTACTGTGCCAGCCTGGCAGTGTAGAATTGAGCGTCGTATAGCTGAGGCTAGGACGCTCATCAGTAAGCTAATTAGCTTTCGATTGGGCAATACGCGGCCAAAGGTGATGCGCTTTGTGAAACAGGCATTTTTGGGGACTGACATCAGTCCTCAACAATACATGTCATGTGTCACAGAGCGCATAAACTTTCTAAAGCAAAAAGTTTATGCGTGGGCAAATAGGATACGACGTTACAAAAAACGAATTGATAGGTATAATCAGAATCGTATATTCCAAAGAAATGAGAGGTGGGTGTACCGAAAATGGGAACAAGCTGATCCATGTATGAGTGATGGGCACTTACCGGATGAAGATGTTACAAATACATTTTGGCGTAACATCTGGTCGGTGCCTGTCACTCATACAGAAGGTGATTGGATACGAGATGTTAAGCGGTCATGTGAGCGTATACAAAAAATGGAACCTATTGCCATAACCACAGAGGACGTAAGTAGTGCAGTCCGTTCATTACCAAATTGGACAGCTGGACCAGACGGACTGCACAACTTTTGGCTTAAGTGGTTCCGAAGCTCACACGTTCGTTTGGCATCTCAATTCCAATCAGCTTTAGATTCAGGGTTATTACCCCATTTTATGACCACTGGCATTACCCACTTAATCTACAAATCCGGTAATGCCACGGATCCCAAAAATTATAGACCTATCACATGCCTACCAAAAGTGTATAAGCTTCTAACTTCCATTCTGAGACTCAAAATTACTTTACATTTAAATAAAAATTCGATCATTTCTATTTCTCAGAATGGATGTAGAAGCGGGACCCGTGGTACTAAAGAGCTCCTTATCATGGATATGGCCATTAGCCAACAGGTACGTCGTAACCGTAAGAATCTGTCGACATGTTGGATAGACTATAAGAAGGCCTATGACTCGGTTCCACATACGTGGCTTTTGAAGGTGCTAGAGTTGTATTAAATTGATACAACTCTTTGCACTTTCTTGAAGTCATGTATGAGGCAATGGAGGACGGTACTTCGCTATCCAGGATGTCGGCAGATTGAGGCAAGCAATGTACCAATAAAGATTGAGCGGGGCATATTTCAAGGTGATAGTCTGAGTCCCTTGTGGTTCTGCCTGGCTTTGAACCCTCTCAGTACTCTGTTAGAGGGTTCAGGGCTAGGCTATAGGTTGCAGAAAGGTGATCTAGTTATATCTCACCTTCTATATATGGATGATTTGAAACTACTAGCCCCCACTAATTTGCAATTGATAGCGTTACTGAAGGTAACTGAAAACTTTAGTAACTCTATCAGGATGGAATTTGGTGTGGACAAGTGTGCAGTCATGCATGTAAAGAAAGGTGTGATAGTGGAGTCTGAAGGAGTCGAACTTTCCGATTCAACAAAACTCAGATCTCTGTCTGCCACCGAAACCTACAAGTATCTAGGTATATCACAGTCATTGGGAATACCTGAACCTACTATGAAACAAGCGCTGCAGGAGCGCTTTTTTGGTCGCCTGAAAAAAGTGCTAAAAAGTCTTTTATCGGGGGGTAACAAAATGCGTGCCTGCAACGGTTGGGTCATGCCGGTTCTAATGTATTCCTTTGGTATACTTAGATGGACTCAGACGGAACTAGATGCCCTTGACAGGAGAGTCCGTTCACTGCTTACTGCATTTCGAATGCACCACCCACGTTCATCGGTAATGAGGTTGTATATCCCACGAAAGTTTGGGGGTCGTGGACTTTTAAACATTAAGACCTTACACAATCGTGAGATATACAACCTTAGAGAATATTTTCTTCATACTGATGTGGGTGTGCATTGTAATGTGGTTGCAGTGGACAACGGACTTACTCCGCTCGCTCTGGCTAAAGAGAACTGGCGCAAACCTGTAGTTCTTAGTATTATGGAGCGCAGGGAGGTATGGAAGGGCAAAGCACTTCATGGTCGTTTTTATCAGGCCCTAGATGGGCCTGATATAGACTTAAAAGCGTCCACATCTTGGCTACGGTTCGGTGATCTCTTCGGAGAAACCGAAGGTTTTGTCTTTGCAATTATGGACGAAGTTGTTATGACAAATAACTATCGGAAATATATCCTGAAAGATGGTACGGTTGACATCTGTCGGGCGTGCCACCGCCCCGGTGAATCTATCAGGCATATTATTTCTGGTTGTTCTTGTCTTGCCAATGGTGAATATTTGCACAGACACAACCAAGTGGCCAGGATTGTACATCAACAGCTAGCCCTTAAATACAACCTTGTGAATTCAGAGGTGTCATATTACAGGTATGTGCCCGACCCAGTTCTTGAAAATGGTCGAGCCACATTGTATTGGGATCGATCTATCATCACTGACAGAACTATTGTTGCGAATAAACCTGATATAGTGGTGATAGATCGATTAGAGCGCCGTGCAATGATCATCGATATCGCTGTTCCTCATGACGAGAATCTCGTGAAAGTTGAAAAAGATAAACAAATCAAATATTTGGATTTGTCTCACGAGATTGTCGATATGTGGAATGTCGAATCGGCGATCATTGTTCCGATTGTCATATCTGCTCATGGCTTAATAGCCAAGAGCCTCGATCAACACCTTCAGAGGCTCGCGTTAGACGGTTGGATCAAGGGACTGATGCAGAAGGCAGTTCTTCTCGACACGGCCCGTATAGTGAGGAGGTTCCTGTCTTTGGAGCCCTAACCACCGGTATCTTGGTTCCTGTACCCGATGTCGGTGGTCTACTATTTTTTATATTTTTAAATATATATTTTTTTATGTACATATTAAAAAATGTAATTTATATGATAAAAAATTAATAAAGAGAATAATAATAATGTATTTATTAATCCCATCTATCAATTTAACACAAGATAATTTTTTCATTATATTTATAAGGTTCACCAACGTACTACTCACACTTTAAGTAATACATAATACATTATAAAAAAACATAACCATAATGTAACAAACACTTATAGGTAAACACCGCATGCTAAAGCTTAGTTACAAATTAACTACTTTATAAGATAACCAATAGACTACATAAAAGTAGTTTATTTCAAAAGTAATATTGTCCAGAAGATATGATACTTTAATATATTCATTCATTATTAATTGAAGTTTTATAAATAAAAAGAAACACTGTGAACATGCACAAAACTCAGAGGTTAAAAAATCATAGTAAATGCGTCCTATTCTCTTTTTTTATTTTCTGCTTTAGCTTCGGCTCCACTTAGGTGTAAAAAAATGTAATACAAGGCTACATTAAGCTACTCACGTCCAGTATAATGTTTATTATGTTGAATTCTCACGGCACGTAAGCTTACACAGGGACAGTTCAAATTATACTGGCCAATGAAACAGACCAAAAATTTTTTTTTTTCAAAAATCGATCACCAGGCGATCTCTGGCAGTTTTTAATACTAATTGTGTACAATAATATTATTTTTAGACCTTTTTTTGTGAAAATATTGTAATTTAATGCTTCTATGTATAATGTTTTATTAAGCAATCTACACTATTAATAAGGTTGAAGATTGTGTTTAATTTGGTTGAACGCGCTGATATCTGAAACTTCGAGAATTATTTGATAAAATAGTGAACCTAAACTCGGTTGAAACTGTGGAGATCCGCTAGTAAATAATATAACCTGGAGTTTAGCCAAAGTTCAACAGAATACTGGAAATAAACGAATGTCACACTCAGTTAATATTTCTGTACTAGTTCAATTATAGAGAATGTATATTTTAGTTGGGTTCATGTCAAAACAGTTGTCGGATGCGCACCGTGTCAAAATATTTTCATGTTTGCTTTCTACAACAGCTATTAATAGTCACCCAACAACATATGGCGGAATTGATTAGTGAGTCAAATAGTGGCGGAATGCATGTATGATTAAATGATGTTTTTACTGCTATCTGGATGATGTTTATTTGGGTAGATGATGTTAATGGCAAAAAGCTTGAATAATTGATGCTGTTTCCGAAAATTTCTAAGACTAAAGGTGACTGTCGCAGCTAATTACGAATGTCAAAAAGAAATGTTTGGTACCATCAGTTCAGTATAGTCATTACCCGAATACCCGAATATACCGAATATACAGATCAAGATTCTTAACGTCGAGACTGATTAGTATTAACGAAATATCGAATGACTATAATATGGTATTGTAGCATTAATTGATAGAGACAGATCTTAAAGAATTTTTTAAGTATATAATTGTAATTTACTAGTGGGAGAGCCATGCTTCGACACGTATGGGCCGGCTCAACCGGAGTGATACCACGGCCCCACAGAAATCCGGCAGTAAAGCAATGCTGGCGTTGTTTCCCCGAGTCAGTGAGGTTACCGGAGGCCCTAACCCTTCCCTTCCCCCCTCTTCTCTCCCCTCCCCCGATTCCCTCCTTTCCCGTACTCACACCTTAAAGGCCGGCAACGCACTTGTGACTCTCGAGTTGCAGGTGCCAATGTTTGGAGGTAGTTACTTACCATCAGGTGAACCGTCTGCTCGTTTGCCCCCTATCCCATAAAAAAAAAGTCTCGCAATTGTATACTCAAGAAATAGTTAATATAAATGATATCCACATTGAAAATTATCGCAATTTCTTGCGGTATTCATAGTTTATGCATCCTTATATATATATATATATGTACATATTAGTGTGGCAACACTGCCTAGTGTAAACATTAGCTCCGCGTAATTTAAATTTTATAAATATTATATGCTATCTATTCAGTATCTCAAAGCTATTATCTAACTACTAAATAGTCAATAATTTCTTCCCATCACTTGTGAAAGTTTACAAATAGTACAAACTTAGTGAAACAGTGTAAAATCAAATCACCAAGAAAGTGCAGTGTTTATCATATATCAGAAAAAAATAAACAATAAACCACTATAATATACACAAACAATAGATATATTCAGTGTTTAAACAACATACAAACAGTGTAAAGTGCATAAAACCATTTTTATATCAGTATCTTTGAAGTGTCAATAAACCAGATCGCTAATTTTATTCAAACTTCTATCTGTGGATTGTTGACCAATAGAATTTAAGATACGTCATTTAACACCAGTATCTACAAATAAGATAAAACTGAACGCAAATTTTACCTAAAAGTTAATAAGCGTCAGTGGTGTGTCGGTCCCACATGTGAATCCTCAGTACTCAGTGCTCGGGATCAAATCCGGCAAGAATCGAATCGTCTTTTTGAAAATTGTCATAGCCTGATTTAGAAAAAGTCTAAAGTGATATAAAACGAGAATTCTCAACGAAATAATATAATAAACCAGTAAGAAGGAACATCTGGAACAAAAAAAAAAAGTTATGAACGACATTCGTAGAAAATATTACCTTTCGTAAAAATCGTACACGGTCTTTGACAGAAATTACCGAGGACGACTGTAGTTCCAATAACTCAACAATAGATGGTGCCACCAAATACTTAACTGACGTATCTGCAGATGAATCTGAAGACGACACGAAATCTTCTATTTAAAACAGGAAATTGAAAAATTGAAGCTAGAATTAGTCTCCGCACATGAAGAGATTAACCAGTTATCTTTAGAAAATTCAGACCTTAAAAAATCCTATAAAAACATGGATATTAAATATACCTTGCTAGTAAAAGCGACAAAAAACTGACAAGCGAAACAGTCACTCCAAGAAAAACTAGGACACCCTTAATAACCCCCTCAAAAATACAAAACAACTACAAAAACGTACTGAGATGTCTAAGAATGAGGGACTTACTGAGTCCTTAGCAACGGACAATATACAAGCAGGAATCATTCAGAGTACGTCATACAATGACATCTACAAAACGTACGCTTGTGGCAAAACAAGTAGAACAAAACAAACCAACGAGATCACAAGTTAAAAACAAGATATGTATAGTTAGTTCAAATAAGACAAATAATATTCTATCAATTGCTGAAGATAAATTTTACAACTATAAACTATGCCACTACCTGATGACTAACTGCGGAGCAGATCAGATGACCAAGAATTTACATACAAAACTCTCAGATTACTCTCACAATGACTATTGCATAATTCTCATTGGTGAACAGGATTTCCTCAAAACGAAGAATTACTTTGATATTATACTGAATTTGAGAGAAACGCTCCAACAGTTACAGCATACAAATATCATATTATGCCTTCCCACGTATAAAAACCATAAGTACTCAGTGTGGTTTAATTGCATAATAGAAGCTTTTAATAATATGTTATACACAGACGTACAAACATACAAATATGCTATGTTACTAGACTCAAATTTACATCTATCTTGTGATTACAAAACTTTCTTTAAACATAATGGCTCATTGAAAAATTATGGCATGATAAATATCTTCAAAAATATACAAAACATAATAAGTTTTAACATTTGCAATAAAAATACATGCACCTTATCACAAGACTTAATATTGGAAGATATAAAACAACAGCATCTTTTTCGCTAGTAATAGAAAAGAAATAAGAACAAACTATCCGAAACAGTCGAAACACGTAGAAAACGCAGAATTCAACATCCTATTTCAGAATTTTCAAAGCCTGTATAATAAACAGCACATTTTAGAAGCATACATTGCTCAAGAACCAAATTATAAAGCCATATGCATATCCGAAACCTGGCTGTCAAATGACAAAATAGAAATGATACAAGTCAGCGGTTACGTCGTCGCAACCTCTTTCTGTCGCAGCGCCAGAACAGGAGGCGGCGTATGCATTCTCGAACAAGAACATCTAGATTACATAGAAAGATGCGACATTAACAGCATGTCTATTGATTATAATATTGAAGTGTGTGCCGTAGAATTACCTAAAGAAAATTTGCTAATAATTACTTTGTACTGGAATAGAAGAGAGGAAGTTATATTCTACAACTAATTAAAACAAATTTTAAATTATATCAATAATAAAAGCTTCAAGTTCAATATAATATTGAGAGGAGACTTTAATAAAAATATTTTCGAGGATAGTTCTAAAACACATCTCTTTTTAAACACTATGTTAGAATATAAATTTAGTCAACATATCAGGAAACCAACCCGTGTGACGTCAACAACATCAACGTGTATAGACTTAATATTCACAAACTTCACAAATTGTAAACTGTATACTAGTGTGGAGGAATTGGGGTTTTCAGATCACAACGCAACAATTTTACATATGCAATTACCTCAAAATAACAAAAAATTCTTTATGGTATGCATATAAACGACTATACACAAATAAAAATATAAAGAAATTTAAGGACAAACTACGTTTACAACAATGGCATGACATTATAAAACCAAGTAACAATATTAATCAAAATTATGAAGCATTTAATAATTCATTAGTGAGTACCTTAAACGAATGTGAAGTATACATTCGTTTAAGCACAAAATAAAATTAAAATCAAAATATAAAAAATATTGGTTAACCACAGGCATCAAACTATCCTGTAAACACAAAAGAAATTTGAAATTATTAACCATGAAATCAAACAATTCTATTATTATAAAACATTATAAACAGTATGAAAAGGTTTTGAAACGTGTAGTAGCGACAGCAAAAAGACAACACTATATCAATAAAATAAAAAAATCTAGCAATAAAACTAAGGCTATGTGGAGCATAATAAATGAACGGACAAATGAAATAACCAAAAAGGAAAAACAGAATATACAATTAGAACACAATCAAACTAAAATTTCTGATCCCAAGCAAATAGCCAATGTTTTCAATATTTTTTTTGCAACAATTGGAGAACAGAGCACTGCTTCATCTAACTCTGCCCGAAACGGTACATCGGTGATAAACCACAGTGAAAATTCAATATTTCTTAGTCCTATAGAACCATTTGAAGTAAAAACCATAATAAAATGCTTAAAAAGTAAGAAAAGCCATGGCATAGATGAGCTACCAGGTATCCTACTTAAGCAATGTGCAGATGAACTGATATTACCTTTCTATAAATTAATAAATCAATGGTTTGAGGAAGGCGAGTTTCCCGAAATACAAAAAAAAGGCTGTAATAAAACCAATACATAAAAAGAACTCTAAAGTAGACCCAAACAATTATCGCCCAATTGCTCTCTTGCCTACCGCATCAAAAATTTTCGAAAAAGCCATGTGCACTCGTGTCACTGCTTTTTGCGAAAAATATAATTTGTTCAATGCGTGTCAAAATGGATTCCGTAAAAACCGATCGACCACTTTGGCAGTGTACAAGTTTATTCAAGAGGCTCTCAATATAATAAATACAAGAAAATATGCTGTTGCTATCTTACTGGATATGACCAAAGCTTATGACAGGGTGCAGTATGTACTGCTTAATAAATTATATGGTATAGGTATCAGGGGTAAAGCACACAACTGGTTTGTATCATATCTAAAAAAAAAACAACACCAGATTAAAATAGAATATTACAATACGAAAACTAATGAGATACAGAATATACGCTCAGATACAAAATTAATCAACGCATCAATACCCCAGGGCAGTGTTATCGGATGCCTGTTGTTCGCAATTATAATATTAATTAGGAAAGTCAGGATAGTTAGCATACCCTAGTAGGGTATCCGTATATCCGGCAAGTCTTATAATAATAATATAACTTCACACATCTCGCACACGGCCGTCTGATCCCAAACTAGGCAGAGCCTGTACTATGGTACTCAGACTGCTGATAAACATACTTAAATATTACTAAATACATAAGATAAGATAAGATATTTTTTCGCCAAGAATAAGGCTGCTGATAAACATACATATTAAATTACAACCAGACACAGAACAAATGATCATACTCATCACATAATTGTTTGTCCTCACCTCAAATCAGTCACTAACCACTAGACCAACAGGCCAGTATGATTGTTTCCTAACGTAATTCTATAACGAAAATGCAAATTTAGAACAAGATCTGACGGGTTTGGAAATGTATATAACAATACTCAATGCGTATTAGCCTCAAATAACTTTAAAAAATATTATTTTTCAGAAAATACACATCATAATTAGATTTCACTCATCATTAATTCCACACATCTATTCTCAACAGTCACCTCCACGTTCCCATAATCTCATAATTCATCTTGTCATCCGTGTCGTCGCCGCTCCCAGTTCACGTCTAAATCATATAATTAGATAAAATCTATTTCATTTTCGTAACAAAATTATGACTGTCATAAAACGTTACGAACCGTGTAACGTACGACGTAACGTGTCAATTCAATAACCAGTTTGTCACTTGATCCGTCCCAATGGAGTACCGTGATCAATTTGGGACTAGAGGAGTCGTGTCGAATATAATTGCCTTACACCTAGGGCTAAGGCACTGTGCCGGGTACCGTTACGGCTACAAGACCCTCTGATTGGTAACCTATAAACCGTATTAGCCTTGATTGATATTATTGTCATAATTTTAATTAGTAATTATGAGGATTCCTGGTACCGGCGCGACCGAGTTCTACTCGAAATGTTTTGGAAAATCATGTTTTACTGGGCAAGAAACTTATGTATGTATATAAACTTGGTAATAAAAACCTAAAAATCGTTAGGGGTATTTGATTTTTAGTCACCATCCAAATTCAGACAGAATCTTTGATGAAAGTTATGGGATTGGGAGTTTGGATGATTGGATGGATGTTTGTTACTCTTTCACACCAAAACTACTGAACCGATTGCGATGAAACTTAGTATGTAGATAGCTGGAGACCCGAATTAACAAATAGGCTAGTATTGAATATTTTTCATCACAAAATTTGTCTCAGAAACTCTGTTTGTAGACACACTGTACTCCGTATGCGCTAACTTTCAATAACAGCTCGATCTAAACTGCCTACTTCGCCGCATTCAATATTTTTTACGTTTGACTTAGTGACCACGCAGTTGGATTTTTTTTTCAGATTAAAAAAATATCGTGAAAATTTGACGTACCTATACATTTTTTTTGTAAAATCGGTAACCTGGAGTGTTTCATAATAAACAAAAAAAAAATTGAATCGTGGCAAAAAATTTACTCTCTAAAAGAAAAAGCTTGTTTAAAGTTTTTAGATAGATAAATGTGGCAAACGAATATATGACTACACTAAACGAACATTCGGCATTTTTATGATATAAATAAATGTTACTTGCGCATTGCCAACCCTTCTCAAGGAGCTTTGGTGACCGTACTCAAGAGTAAAGTGTAAAAACAAGACTACAAGTTATGATCCGATTTAAGTACATAGAAGTCTGTCATGTCCATCTTTTCTGGTATCTTTTTATTTGTCTATTAATTAATAAGTAGGTACTAAAGATCTCCTGGTCGAAGTTCAACCATAATTTATTAAGTTGTGAATGTTTTAAAAAGCCAAGATATAACTATAGTACATACACATACAGTATAGACATGCCTTGCATCATATTCAAAAGCTTTAGATGGATAGGTATTTACATTTATTTCTAGCTTAAGTTAATTGTCGAACATTTAAATTTGAGATCTAGAAAAACTTAGTCTTGACGTTTATCTATAACTAGCAGTGCCCCGCGGTTTCACCTGCGTAAGTCCCGATCCCGTGGGAATATCGGGATAAAAAGTAGCTTATATGTTAATCCAGGTCTCCAGCTATCTACATACCAAGTTTCATCGCAATCGGTTCAGAAGTTTTATCGTGAAAGAGTAACAAACAGACATCCATCCATCCATCCAAACTTTCACATTTATACTATTAGTGGGATTTACTACTGTAAATATTTTGTCTATGTTTTTATTTATGAATCTAATAGAGTGGTTGAAGTTAGATTATGGTTCATTAAATTTTGAACGTTTTAATTCATTTCATTGACCTATTTATAACAAAAATTATTCGATTAAATTAATTTATGTTCGAATATTATTCTTCTAAACTCTAACTTTAACTCGAATTGGAACATCAGATATACCTAGAGGCATGTTACAGAAAAGTTTGATCCTATTGTAGGGTCGTGGTTAGAGATGGGTAATCACCCGGGTTAAAATCTACGACTGGGTAAAAAATCCGGGTGCTTACCCATCTCTAGTCGTTGTAGACCCCTTGAATAACGTAAAATGCTTACAATTTTATAAAAAAATCGTGCTTTTTAATACGAAAATCTTATTTTAAAACTGAAAAATTAAACCGATTGATGAAAATCAGCATAGGTTCGTGCTCTCCTCTTCGCGGAGTCATCGGAACAGTAGAAATATAAAGGTAATTTTGTATTTATAATATATATACTTATATTTAAATATTCTTGGATGTATGTATCTAAGTATATATTAATTTATTTGCCTTTTTTTCCTTATTTCACTCATTCTTACCTCACCTTTTAATGCACCTACTTTATTCATTGCTACATCACCCTAAGGTAGACTGGCAGAGAATGCCTTTGGCATTAAGTCCGCCTCTGTACACATTGTGCATAAAGTTTTTTAATAAAAAAAAAATAAAAAAAAATTGAGCGATAAAGCTAATATTTCGTATGTGAAAGGGCTGATATTAATGAAACTGTAAGTATTTATTTAATACGAAGAATTTTGATGGAATGTCCAGATTTTTCTGAAAATGTCTGCATAAAAAATAAAAAATACGAACACATTGAAATTGACATGAAAATTCATAATGTATTGTTTAGAAATGTACACCTAAACTAGGAAAATAATTTTCCGAAGAAAAGAAAAAAAATTCAAGGTATTTTTTTCAAGCTTAAATCCACTATTTGTCATCTTTCTGTAATATTCTGTATATCTGCTGTGCCCTATCTCCTTTATATAATACATATTTTGGTTATTTTTATATATTCAAAAAACGTAGACTATAAAAGATGCTAATAAAATATGTGAATATAAAATGTCCAGTTCCAAACAAACAATACAAATACGCTTTGTTTGCGCTGGCTATGTCTCTTTTATGAGAAAAGTTGCCATTTAAAAAAAATAAATAAAAACAGCTTTTATACCTAGTTCTTGTTTCATTCTCATTAAAACTACTTCATGTGTTATGTACTTACTTACTTATATACTTACATATGTACAAGACTGGCTTGTCGGTTTAGTGGTTAGTGATCAGGGGCGCAGCAACTCTCAAAAAGTAGGGGTCGTCCAATTATGAGTTTATGAGGACTAAAAAGTAAAATAAACAACATTTCATTTCCATCCATCCAAAATATTTTTGATGAGGACTAAAAAAAAAAGGTCATCAACTTCTTTTTACGGCGAAGAACATTTTAATTACAATTTATTTTGATTCACATTTTCATCGCAACGTCTTGGGTTATGTGGGGATATTTGGACACCCTCTGGGGTGGTGTCCACAGGTTTTCAGGGGGTGTCCGGACACCCTGGACACCCCCGTTGTTGCGCCCCTGTTAGTGATCCTGACTGCTGAGCCAGAGGTCGTAGGTTCGATTCCCACCCAGGATTATGTGTCAATTTGTACATTTACCTATTTGATATATTTTTTTATATAAAATGCAGTTTAAAAAACTGTAACACAACTATGAATAAATGGTAATCTAAAAAGTACTAGGTACTACTTACTTTTTTCGTGGTCGGGTTATAGTTTATCAAACATTTTGTTTTATTCCATATTTTTTATTAATATCTATGTATTACTTAATTGTTACTCCGCGCCATACAATTGAAACATATTTATTTACTTAAACAATATGATATTTATACATAACTGTAACGTGCTCGTCAACACCTTACTTTAGGGACCAAACATGTCATGATTATCTCAATATTTTTTTTATTACGTATAAGTACACCATATGAAATTTAGGAGAATATATATAACCTATGTCACCCGGAGCATTATTACGAATCTATCGATACCTTATTAATCAAAATCGGTTTACTAATTTAGGCGCTACGGTGGAAGACACGTCAATAAAAGATACTTATGTACATACGAGACTGCTGCTTTACATTTGTATATAATTATAATTATTCATTTATAATTATTCATTTATAATTATTCATTTATAATTATTCATTTATAATTATTCATTTCCCCTTTCCACACCCTCCCTTTTTGCTGTGCTGTAGTCAGGTAAAAAAGAACCAACGAAGAAGGGTAGATTTTCACAAACCAAATAGCCCTTTCACGTTTTAGATAATTTTTTCAATTTACGTTGAACTCTGTGAAATGAAAGAATATCGACTGAACCAATTTCCTTTTATATTCTTTCATTACAGCGCAGATTCTACAATCCCTTAGATTGACGGTAATATTGCGAACCCGTCGTTCCCTATTAGACTTGGTGTGTGATCTGTGAGTATGCTCAGTTCTTTGAAATGTTTACGATTTAAATGGATTTTTAGGTAGTTGGTTTAAGGACTTAGCTATTTTGTGGTTGCTTCCTTAAATTATGCCCCAAAATTGACGTGTGACATATAATAATATGTATGTACCGTATAAAATATTACTGTTACCAGACCTAGTGTTCTTATTTACTTTCCTCAAGGACGACTACCCTCAAGCTGTGACCGACCGAAAAAAAAACAATTTTAAAAATAGCAATGATATTCTTGGTTAATACACAACGTTTTCCAGAGCTAAACTAAACATAACTTGTACAAAGGAAGTAATACATGTTCATGCATGCATCTATTTGCATTGAGGAGGAATCGAACCTGCAACCCTCACGTTTGATCGAATCCTATGCCGTCGCCGCATCGCACCAAAAAAAAAGTGTGATTCAAGTAGTTTGACTCCTAAATATACTCTGTGTTGACAGATTTATTTAACTCCAAACTCCTCTCCAGTTACTGCAAAATTATAAGAATTGATAAAATTGGAGATCTGTTATTGAAAATCTCATTGATGTCTGTAAGGTTATTGTAGAAAATATCTCAAGGATTTCTATAACAAGCAATGCGAGTTGCTTTGACAGTACGACTGTACCTAGGAAATTTAAGGATGTCTCGTTTTTCCTACCATTATTTTCTGCAAATACATTACTATCTGTATCGCTCTTGTCAGCAAATGCGAATAAAAATCAGCTTCTCTATAAAACAATGAACCCACATTACGAGAACCCATGTAGTTCATGAATATTTATTGTCAGAGTACCGAAGTTGATAATTTTGCCCTCCCTTAAAACCGGTTTTGATGAAGGAAATCATTTAGTTTAAAAATTATGTATACAGGGTGTAAGAGACACCGTACTGAATCCAGAAATAGTGTACTCAGACCATTAGTACAAGAGTAAACAGAACATTTTGCCGACAAAAATGTAATAAATACCGCATACGGCCAAAAACTGCAATGTAATCAATCAAATAACATTTAAACATTTTATGCAATCAGCTGGTCTAGGCGCGCCGAATGTTTAAGGTCATTAACCATACCGAACAAACAGAATACCTACGCAGGTTGCACGTACATTGCGTAGCGTCAAATTAAACTAATGACTATAAATCCTTATTCTCGCATTTTTGTGAAAAACTTTTGTATCGTGATAAGTATTAACAGAAAGAGGTTATTGTAAGCTTCTCGCGTAGCTCAAACTTACACGCTGTGTAATTTATTATATATTCTTACATATACTGTTAAAGGGCTCGGACTTGCCGGCAACAGCCAGCTTGAATTACACATGTCCAACCCTGACTTGTTCGAGCCTATACTCCCCAATCCCCAATCCATCCATATACGCCATATCCTTGACCTCCCTTCGGGGATGTAGTCGTAAGACTTTGTCAGCATGCATTTATTACTACCTATTGTTACATTGACTCATGTTTTATATATTAGTTGCCGATCTTAAAACTATTTAAAACTATTCTTCAATAAAATAAATAAATAAAAGGAATAACCGCATGTTGCCACGTCACCTACATACATTCTACATGACATGAATGACATACTGTAGACATATCATATACTAAAAATACGATATTTGTGAAGTAGGTGAGGTGAATAATATCAATGTGTATTTTAATTATAGACTAAGGTAACAAAGACAAAATAATGTATGCTCAGGTTTTTGCAATAAATTATATTTTATTTCTTATTCTTTCTATCTAACTACAAATATAATACTTTATAACTGCGTTAATATAGCCATACAGTAAAAACAATGCTCAATCCATACACGTAAAATAACATTGATTTTTGTATAGGAATATGAAAAGGTATCCGTACATTCCCTCGCGAATAAGAAATCATCATCGCTTTTTATACAAAATAATACTGAAAATTTGTAATAAGTAGAAGAAGATAAAGGAATGGAAATTAATTTATTATTATAAGTGCGACGAAACGTATAATTGCTTATAATAAAAATGGCTCTTTAGTGCTTGAATTTCAAAATGTAATAACATTTCGTTAACAAAATGCATGTAAAGTTAGTACATAATTTATAACAAAACTTTTGGTCTGCCCTTTTGTTTTGTGGAACAGATAGGGACAATATTTTGTGCTGGAGACCTCGGTGTAATAAACATAATATCAATAGATAGGTAAAGTTATAACGACATCATTTGATTTGACTTTGTCATTGATTTTATTATTTCATTAATCTTTTTCGAAAATAAGGATCTATCGTTTATATATCTCGATATTTTTTTAAGTAAAGTTTGTTCTTTATTTTAATACCAAATAAATAATAAATACGTTTATGTATTGAACAAAAGCAGCAACAGTCGAAATCATAACCAAATCATTTATTTCAATTAATCCATTATGGGTATTTTTGAATTGTCAGGAGTAATAGTCAGTCAGACTAAGTCAGTCGTGAAGCTAGTTGCCTGTTCCAATTCGTAGATCCAGTGGAGAAGAACAGGCAAGAAACTCCAAGGACACTCTTTTTCAACATGTTTTTTACAAATCTCTGGTTACATATGCGCAAGTTAAATGTGAGGACAACGTAACGTATTGTTCTATACGTAAGTAATAGCAGTTCGGAAATGACCAGCCCCAACCAACAGTAACAGAAAAGTGCATTTTATTTTTAGTGCACATTAAAAGTTGCAAGTTACATAAATGTCAAAACAAACAACAATAGTCTAAAGTTTTTTTTTGTTATGGTATTGCGGGCAAACGAGCAGACGTGTCACCGATGGGAGGTGACTACCGTCGCCCATGGATACCTGCAGCTCAAGACTCACAAGTGCGTTACCGGCCTTTGAGGAAGGTGGGAGTAGGGGAAGGGTGGGATTAGGGGTAGGGGAGGAGTTGGTTTAGAGCCTCCGGTAACCTCACTTACTCGGCGAAATACAAAGAAATCATTGCGGTGAATCCGATTTTCTGTGAGGTCGTGGTAACCCTCTTGTACTTTGTAAGTTTCATAAAGAAAATCCCACTAATCCCACTATCCTACTATATCTCACTAATATTATAAATGTTTGGATGGATGGATGGATGTTTGTTACTGTTTCACGCCAAAACTACTAAACCGATTGTGATGAAACTTGATATGTAGATAGCTGGAGACCTGGATTAACATATAGGCTACTTTTTATCGCGATATTTACACGGGATCGAGACTTATGCGGGTGAAACCGCGGGGCGCTGCTAATTATTCATATTTTGAACTTTCTAAAATATAAAAATCGAACGAAACCTGTTAACCCAACTCAAACAACCTCGGCTAAATCACTTTTACTACAGGTGAAGTTTCTGATGGTAAGAAGAGCCGTCAGAGCTGTACGGTGATAAAATTACAACGCAAGAGTAACACTTGAATATTTATGTACCTATTGTTATCCTCCACCTTCTTCTATACTTGCCATGTTGCTAGAAAAAAAAACACCCTGCGTTGAAATAGAATCTCACGAGTTTTTATTCTATAGTTAGATCAGGTCAGATATAAAGTATATCTAAGTAAATAATTATTTTAAAATATTAAAATACGTAACATTGAATAAAAATACAGTACAAAAAAACTACAGTAAAAAAAATAAGTAAAAAGGCCACATAGTATACATACATATTTAAGTAACAAAAGGTATGACAAAGTGACATTGGTCCAAATTAACAAAAAACATTAAAACCTTTATTGCTAGCACAATTAGCTTTTTATCACATTTTCACATTGTTAATGTTTTTATACGTTTGCCCATCTGTATAGTAACTTACTTACACAAATGTATCTCATATATGTACACATATACACAAAATTACGTCCCAAGTTTGTGACACCTTTATAAACATGTGTTTAAAAAAATATACTGGCAGTCAAGGTATTAAATAAAAATACTATATCATAAAATCATAATGAAGTGTTGATGAGTGTTTGACTGATTATGAGAATGATATTATGGGAACGTTAGTAATATCTGTTTCGTGAAATTGACGATGGAGATAAGTGGGCCCCTTATGATCACGATTGTAACTGGTTACTGGTGCCAGAATTACTAGTAATACCTAAAGCTAACCGAAGTCTTCTGTACGGTGAACACTTTGGTGTGTATGTCAGATGCTTGCGACAGACACTTCTAGTTTATTTATAATTAATTTAAAATACACATAAGGTTATATAATAGATAACCCGCGTAAGTCCCGGTGCCGTAGGCATATCAGGATAAAAAGAAGCCTATGTGTTAATCCAGGTCTCCAGCTATCTACATACTAAGTTTCATCGCAACCAGATCAGTAGTTTTTGCGTGAAAGAGTAACAAACATCCATACAATCATACATCCAACATCGATACATTCTCACACATTTTCACGTTTATAATATTAGCAGGATTGTATTTAAAACTAAATGTTACCAACTCTTTAATAGCATTATCAGCACTCTACGACTAAATATAGGTACATATATAAACTGTTTATCACATCGTATCGTACGCACGTCTAGCATATAACATTTTTTTATTAGATTTCTTCTATAGATATGTTTGCAATGATAAAGAAGAAAACAATTCGACAAAGCGGTTTGATAAAAATGCGTCATAAACTATTTTCAATGTAGATAACAGGTACACGATGTTCAATTATCAATATAAAATGAGTGGGATATATATCATTTTGGATCCTTGAGTATAAACAAAATTAAACAACCGTTATTTTACATACAATACATCACTTAAGAGATACACTGATGAGTTATATCAACCATGTTTCACATTACATTAACAGACGTATAATAGCTTCCGGTGAGAGAAATACTGTTGTTACATACATATCTATATGTATATAACAACAGTATTATTTATTATTACAGACAATTCTCTCTCTCATGAGATTATGAATATCGGAAAGTATCTCAAACGACACATCTTGTTTACCACGTTAGTATATTTTTCTAATACTCATTCATTTATAAATGTATGTTTATTTACAAATAATGTTTATGTTATGTAAACACTATTGGAATCAAATGTTACTTACTGTGGACTTGTATCTCATGAAGTGTAAAGCTTTGTTTGTTTTTATATTTTACACATAAAAGGGTGCAGTTTATTATTCAAACTCCTGTCTTTAATTTTTAATGTTTTAATTCCTAGCTTTAATGAAATTTATAAAGGATTCAAAAACTATTTTTAAAGAGCTAAAAATTATCTTTGACTTGTCATTTTCCAGGTGCTTTCGAGTATGACTTCTTCTGATCCTGCAACACATTGGTCTCCTAGTTTGTGAAGTGGGATCTTTAAGGCGTTCCTGAGGACTAAACTAAGTTTTATCGGCCTACAACTGATAACCAAGTCAACCACGAGTGTTTGGATCTGCGATTATTATATTATTTAATAATTTTTTTTACATCCTTCTAATCGTGTACTAACCTTATTTTTAACTAGCAACCTGCCCCGGCTTCGCACCGGTCTCGAAGCATGTTTTTTTTTTTCCGACATCTTCAACAATCATCGTCATATTTTAGCCATTTTATACGAAATCTTAATAAATTATACGCTGAAACCTACCTCATAAATCACTCCATTTATCGGTGGAATCCCTATGAAAATCGATTCAGTAGTTATTGAGTTTATTACAGACAGACAAATGGACAGACGTGGTGGGGGACTTTGTTTTATAACAGGTAGTGATACAATCGCTAACAGCCTTTTCCTTAACGGTTGTATGATTATCTTTTCCAATGATTATTTAATAAGATAACAATCACGTTTTAACATTAATGTTATCCTGATTGCTTATAGCGTTACGTTCAATTAATCACCTAAGATATTGTTTGCTTACCCACGCTGTGTGCTGTTTATTTGATATATGATCTTAAGGACCCATAATCCCAATACTATCTTTATCAAAATTAAATCACCTATTACTATGGATGGATGGTGACAATAAATCCAAAAAAGCATATTACTTCACAGATCGCTTGCATGTCTCTTTTAGATATATTTGTATTAAAGTTTCAAATTATCTTTGCTAGACAAAAAAGTCTTATAGTCTGAAATCCCTTGGTTTGTCGCCAAGCGAGAGGTGTAATGATTCATATAATTACAAACCTAATTTTCCAATAACTTCTAGGCAAGGATTAAATTAAAATAATTAAATTCAATTAATAATTGAATATATATTAAATTGAATTATTTAAGTACATGTCCATTAGCGGTTTCTCTAATGTATTTTTTTACTTATGTATAATCTAATATAGGTATATAAGTTATCAAAAGACAATAATTGAAGTAATGTAAATATTCAGTCTGCATCGCTCGGTGCTTTTTTAAATTAAATCACATTTTTTCATGAAAAGCACCTAAGTAGATAAACATACAAAGCAAAACCTTATCTGAATACAATATTTAATCCCAAAACGTTCCCAAACATTATACACATATAGGTATAGATATACACAAGAATTTCTCGTTTAAAGTTATTAAATTTCATTAAGAACGCGTAATTTATAATCTGTTGATATTTTGATACGAACGAGTCTAACGTGAATAGGGCTCTACCAACTCTGATAACCGCTCCGGTATTACACTAATGTATAATGTAGGGTAATTTGAGAGATGACATGACGTCCTGTGTTGTAGCATTCAATTAGTTCCATTTTCAGTAGTAATGTGTGAATCTGTAATGTTGCAATGAGACTATTACAGCAATTGTTGTAATAGTTTGCAGGTTTTCAATGAAGAGAACTTAGGCCTAAAGATTCCTACAGAATCGTCTTTTACAATTAAAAACTAATATGTTCTTTATTGTTTTATTTTTCTTAAGTTGGCAAACAAACATACGGTCTTATAGCTACTTCGAAGCTCTTGTTTGCACCGATTAATCGTAATCTTAAGAATCAGCTCTGATCCTTCAAACAAACACTATCTGTTTGCCAAAAGTGTAAAATAATATCATTGTTTTCCCCAACAAAAGTCAATACAAAGTAATAGGTAGTAGTCATCCTATCGAATTATGGAAAACAAAAAGAAGGGCTGTGCAGAATCACTGTTAAAATTAGATACGCAAGATACGAGATACTGCCATACCATACCAATCTTCAAATAACTGTAGTTATAATACTCTAGTCCTGTGTTCTTCTGTCATTTACTGAAAGACATTTACAAATAAAGATATTTCGATTCTACAATATATTCTTTATGTTATATGTAAATGGAATATGTAATTTCTACGCAGAATGGAAATTGACATCTTTATCTTCATCTATTAGAATTCGATGGACTAGAACCTTCTTGATCTTGAAATTACACACTCGCGGCTTGAAAATACAAGCATTTATTTCTATAAAGCGGTAGCTACAAAGGTGAGTTGATTCGTATACTTCAAGAAAGAATTTACATTTTAACCGTAGCTTTTAATAAATAATACCTTGATTATTTATCTTACTAACCACTTACCAAAACTAAAATAAAGGGTGATAACAAAAATTAATGGAATACAAAAAAATATGATAAATAAACAAACAATTTATTAAATTAATACCTTTACTGTTTTGACGGATGTGCAAACTTGTCGTGGTATATTTTGTCTATTTATCATACACGATCATTTGGCTCATAGCCACTATGTGCGTAAATACTACGTAATACCTTGACACCTCATTAACGCTTATTTATAGCACGTTAAGGTACATAATGGTGTGTTCAACTGTTTACATTGTAGAATGTCGCAATGGATTAAATTTATCGTCGCCTACCTCGGCTTGCGGTTTTCTGTGCGTGAAAATATTAATGTAGATAACAGACTACTGGGAGATTGAAAGCGGCTTAAACAGAAATGCGTCTTTATTGGCATAATTCCTTAGCGACTGGTAAGCTTAGAAAATCGAAACCGTAGACTAAGCCCTTTTTTGTCACGGTGTAATCATTTAGGGTATAATACATTACTGCCCTAAAAATAAGATATGAAGCAAGTGTGTAAGTTTATGGCTATGTAAATCAAAATTTTAATAATCACATATGTTTTGATAGTGATGTTTAGTCTCGTATAATAATCAGGTGGTTTGTACTTCTTCTTCATATTTTTTTTATACCGGGCGCCTTATATGAAAATCGATTCTTAGAGAGTATACTCCAAGAACTTTTGAAATTAAAATACGAATGCGAAAATAGTGCATTGCCCAGACTTGTAAATAAAATATGTTTACTATTTTGGACAATTCCATTCAAAGCGCCAAAGTAAATATAAATCGAAAACAGATTAAATACTGTATCTGATAAAATTCTAAAGATGTTTCAGAAAGAAAGGTTATCAAAAAGAAATAGTTTTTAAAGATTGCTTCTCAAATATTTTCACTGAGTGAAGTGCAGACGTGGTAGGCTGTCTGGTCCTGAGTAAATAATATTCTAAAGGGTCGATAGAAAAAGGCTACCTGTAATAATATTGTTATCTTATTAAAACACCTGATATTTGTATAAAGCTTATACTGTCTACAAACAGTACTTTCTTTAACTTATTTTATACAACTTTGGTTGCATTTGTTTCAAAATGCCGAGCTTCAGCACAAATCTATACCAATTAAAAATAATACTGCTAATAAAATATTGGGAACTGATAACAAATTGATATGTCGTTATCAATAATATCCCATTTTGTTTGAAAAAATTAAAATAGGGTTAATTTACTTTTTAATACCCGACGCAAAAACGAGGTGTGTAAAAAAAGTGTCTGTCTGTTTGACATCTTAGCTCCCAAACAGATGAACCGATTTGTGTGCGTTTTTTTTTGTTTGATAGGTGACTTGTTTGAAAGTCTTCTTACACATAATTCAAGAAGTTTTGTTCAGCTGTTTGAAGATCACCAGCATATATCCATATGGTTATGTATTTAAAGTTAGATTAATGATTTAAATAACAACTAACAATTACAAATTACAAAACATTTAAAATACAATAAACTTTACAAGACATTCAAATACCTTCATTTTTCTAAAATATATATAATAAATTATACTAGAGAAGCATAGAACAGATATGACAATCGTAGATTTATACTGTATTTCCATCTTGCCAAGAAATCAATCGGTCCTGTAGAAGGTCCAGGTAAAACCGCTCTGCTACCGTAGGGTAAATTTTTCTGACGTGACAAAACATTGCGTTGATTTGGTTGACAACATGCATCTGACACCATTGCAATTGGTGTAGCAAATATATCTTGGCATCTATAACCACTTAACATAACACGGGGCGTGTATTTATTTGAAACCTCAGTTCCATGAAAAAGGATTTGAAACTGTTGAAACTAATCGTTAATAACAATATTTGAATTTAGAGCAATTACACTAATTAGGAGCCCTATCTCTAAGTAAATAGTTACAAGTCGGTAAGTACATTTAGGTAAGCCGTAGAGGTGACAAGCAAATAGGGTAAAATAAACAAACCTACACAGAGTACCCACTCATTAGAATATTAGTTTTGTGAATTGTGAAAATCCTTTCTAGGCAATGCAGTCCTTTAGGCGATGCCAACTAGAGAAATGAATTGATTGAATTTAAATTTACATTAAATTTAAATTCAATATCTTTATTTCCTAAAATTGACCATCAATTATTCGAAATCGTCGATTTCATAAATTAGTATTATAATTAAAAAATTACAGATCAACTCACACAGGGTCACCGCAACAATAGTTTGCTTCGTCAAATGTAAAACTATTAACGAAAAGAAAGAGAAAAAAGATTAATACCATAATATCACATCTGCCTGTTTCGATCTTTAACCGCCCGTTTCCAAATGGTTGATTGAGCCTTGTGAGAAGAAATCGGGCAAACAAACTCACGGCCACTCTTTTAAAAAAAACCTGATGAAAATACATGTCAATAATATTATTAGATACTAGCAGCGCCCCGGGGTTTCACCCGCGTAAGTCCTGATCCCGTGGTAATATCGGAATAAAAAGTAACCTAGATCTCCGGCTATCTGCATACCAAGTTTCATCGCAATCCGTTCAGTAGTTGTGGCGTGAAAGAGTAACAAACATCCATCCATCCAAACTTGCACATTTATAATATTAGTGGGATAAAATCAGTGACAACCGGTCATCTTTGCACATAAGAAAGTTGTGTAGCTAATTAACCCGAGATTTTAATAAATGATTTAATTATTCTGGTGTAGGCAGCGAGGGAATGTAACAAGACATTTTTTTAATTTTTTTTTTATTTTATTTATTTGCCACATACAACTATCATCACAGGTTACTACCTAATACAATAGTGTAGTTACATACTTAAGGTTACTAAGGATAGGGATAATTTACAGTAAGCTGCCTTGTGAATTCTTCAGAGTACAGTTAAATAAATCAATATGTTAAGACATATCGAGGCGTATAGGCGCGTGTTGCAATAGGTTGGTGCGCGCGCGTGGGACACACAGCAACGGCGGCCGCCGCCGAAGACTCAGGTACTCGTCCGGTACACACAACTCCAATATTCGCAGTACGCCTAGGTTGTTTATCTTACCCCGAAACACTTTGAATATGTAAATGGCGAGCGCCACTTCCTTTCTTACTTCTAGCTTGTAATAGCCTGTCATACCTAATACAAATAACGTTGGGTACAACAATGGATAACCGGGATATATATTATACTGTTTAAAATAAATAAATCTAACAAACTTGTTTTATATACGTTCTATCATTAATTTATATTTGGCCTTGTGTAGTGACCAAAGAACAGCATTGCACTCTAAATGACTTCTCACGAGAGCCTCATATAATGATTCTCATTTAAGGATTTCAACGCACCGATGTTTGTAAATTTGTTTGCTAACCGTAAGACCATTCCTAGATTGCGGTATGCTTTCTTACAAGCTTGAGTGATATGATTTCTAAAATATTAAACTGTAGTAAATCGTACGCTCAAATCCTTAACCTCGAACACACGATGGAGCGGTATTCCGTCTACGTGGTATTGATGATGACTAGGGTGCGCGCGCGTCATACCGACATCACTGAGCATTTGTCCACATTGAAAAATAATTTATTTTTATAACTCCACTCCACGATCGCAGTTATGTCTCGCTGCAGTATGTCATGATCAGCGTTCTGCTTTATTTTGATAACTAATTTTAAATCATCGGCAAATAGCAATGGTGTGGCGTTATTGACTACCTGGGGCAAGTCATTGATGGTCAAAATGAAGATAAGAGGGCCTAGATTACTTCCTTGACTAACTCCTGATCTTGTAAAGTAGGGTTCAGAAAATCGTCCGCTACAGTCAACGTACTGACACCGATCTTTTAAATAGGAAGCGAAAAATGACAACGTATGCGGTGTGCAGCCTAAACTAGCCAACTTCGTTAGAAGGACGTCATTGTCTACTATGTCTAACGTCTTTTTAAAATCAAAGTAGGCAACGTCGACTTGTTGACCGGCGTCCACAGTCGGCACCAAGTGTGTCATGAGATCCAACAAGCTCCCCGACCCGGACGGAAGCCGTACTGCGCGTCTGATAACAGCGCGGATATTTGCGGGTACAGGCAACTGTGAATGGTTGACTCAAACACTTTTGCTGGAGTGGATAATACTGCCACGGGTCTATAATCACTGGCCGCTGAACCACCACTACCTTTTGGCACGGGTACAACCCGAGTGAGTTTCCAACGATCGGGAAACCTTGCAGTCCTAATACAAACATTGAAAAAGTGTAGTTTTGATGAATTTGATTGTTTGTAAGGTCGTCGGTCGGTTAAAATATAAAACAACTTCACTGCTGAGTAATTCGTTAATTAAAAATGATTTTTACTTATACAGCCCCAAAAATGAGAAGATAAGAATATTTTAGATTAGTTAAGTACTTTACTTGACAATTAATATTTTAGATATATAGATAGAACATTCTTTATTGTACACCACAGTTGGACAGAAATTAAACATAGTTAGTAATAGTTTATAGTAAGTGGCAAGTACAATGGGCGGTCTTATCGCTAAAAGCGATGTCTTCCAGACAACCTTTGTATGGAAACAAGAGAGGACAATAATCGGTAGCTGGTGGCGTTTTAGATTTAAGCTTGAAAATGTAACTTTTTTATTTCATTGTTAGTAGGCAGATAAAACGTTTTTGTGTACCACCTTTATTTGCATTTTAAAAAAGTTCTCCTGTACAAATGGTTTGATATGAAATTGACAAGTCTCGTTTTAAGTTTAGGTATGAAAATAATTGTGCTACAAAAAAAATCTTCAACTTCGTATTAACCATCCACAAAATTCACATTGTAACATCGTTGAACTTGACGCTAAATTCTGAATTGTTTTTAGTGACATAACTTGCCCGCCCTTACCTTCTCATTTATGTTTTTGATCTGAATTTGGTTATTTACCAATGCAGATTGTACAAACACCGTTAGTCTTGTAAAAACTAACAACAACATCTAGAATGAATAAAACTACAAGTATATTTTCAAAATTTTAAATACATCCATCTCAAAAATCCCTTCAATCATTGGGAAGAAGAAAGCTGATGATCTCTGAATGGCCGAACTAAATTTCTTGATTTATAGCTAAGAATACTCTCGATTGAGTCACTCTTCAAACCAAAAAATAACATTAAAATCGGTCCATCATTTTAGGAGTTATGATACCACAGACAGACAGATACACAGATATACACGTTAAACTTATAAAACCCCTACATTTTGCGTCGAGGGTTAAAATTTAAAATCTGAATAATCAATACATAGAGAAAAAATAACAAAAAGAAACCACGATTAACAGTTTTTTTAAAACACTTACAAACTAAACCATCTTCTAGGACATTTAAAATAAGAAAACTTATAGAGATATATATTTCTGAGTGAGGCACATGTCGCTTGTATAGGACAAAATCGCTTCCATTTCCACGGAGGATTCAAAGAGAGCCAGGATATACGGAGCTGTGAAATATGAAGGCTATTTTACACTGCAAATCGCTTTTATAGTTTTAGTGATACCAGTTCTATTCAATGTCTAATGCACTTTTATCGTTTGTATAATACAAACCTTAGGTATCAAGTCAGCTACAAAGAAAGATCGTTGACACGTTGTATGTGTTTGTGTGTTGTATGTGTTTGGAATATGGAATTTTAAACAATTTTGAAACAAAATACCACATGTACCGAGAGTCCTTAACTGCCTAAATTAACCATATAATACAATTACCTTGTACACAGCTATATATGCATTTAAACGTGTGTTAGTCTGTATAATTTTACGTGAATGCAATATTTTTATTAGTCGTCCAACCTTACCGTGTCTACTGGCAGGGTATGTCGGCCTCAAACGGACTAAAACTGCACAGTTGTCAGTAACTAACTATACAAGCAATATATGTCGAAATTATTTCGTTAAATACTACGTAATTGGGAAGGGAAAACAGACTTCATACCCTCGGTTTGTAAATTCTTACGCTGACAATAGCCAAGAATTAACCTGAACACATTGCCTAAGAGGAAAGGCAAACCAAACTCCCTTTACAAAGATTTGATTACTACAAGTGAACTATCATCAAAGCCTTAATGCGGAAAACGTTATCTGGCACGGACTAATACTTCAACTCGTGTTTTGCTTCTATACCGGACATCATCAGTAAAGAAAGATTCAGCAAAATAAAGAATGCTTAAAGAGCATACAAAATAAAGAAAAAGAATGGAATAGATTCCATGTATATGAGATAAATAATATTGTACGTTTAAGTCAATGTGAATTACTTATGAACCAAAATCATTTTTAGTTTAAATAGTTTGTAATATTAAAGTCCATAAATGTGAATTTTTTATAGGTTACTATTAAAGTGAATACAAACCAAAAAAGCAACATTTTATATTATTACAGATACGATGATAAAATATTTATGACTTGGACCGGTACATTAAGGAAACTTGATATTTACCGAAAAGACCTAATTGTATTCATCCCGAGATCCAATTTAAAGGGGATATTGAAGAAAACAACCTTTTGAATTTTCTAGCCATTTCCATTTATAGGAACGGTCATAAGAAATATTGCGTCTTTTATATCATTTTGTAAAATAACATAAAAATATACTTGTAACTTACCCTTTTTTTTTTTAAACGTAACTGTTCGGTAGCGTTAGTAAAGAAAAATAGTATTTATTCAGCCTTTACCAATTAGTATATTCTAGTCCACTGGTGGACATAGGCCTCTCCCAATGTGCACCACACCCGGTCTTTAGTCTTTAAACCCTTATTTATTTGTGTGTTGGTCTTTAAAACTTGGTATTAATAACAGAAAGAGTCTGTGCGGAAAGAGAACCTTCGTAGGATTCGAGGTCGCAGCAGTGCTAAATTACTTATTTACACTGTTACGTCATTAGTACAGTGAAGACAACAATTTTAAAATTTTTCTTAAAGTTAGTTATGTATTAAAAGCTTAACTTAAAAAGTATTATAGAATTTGGAATTATAAAATGTAACAGAAATATGTTATTAAATAAAAAATCAAATTTCCATTCTTAGTCTTTGATTTGCTTAATTTATTTTTAATAGGCAACACGGTAACCACGGTTCATTGTCATATTTTATGTGTGGTGGAGAAAGTTTACTTTTAACGGCATAAACTATAGAGAGCGCACCCAAAAGTTGCTTATTTGTTGCGAATCGTTTCTGAAGATGCCTCGTCTGTAACAGAAACGTGTCGAAGTATCAATTTATGAATACGTATTTCATAAAAACGAACAGAAAAACGATTATTGGTATTGCAATACCGATGGGTAATCGTTTTGTGTAATCCCACTAATATTATAAATGTGAAAGTTTGGATGGATGGATGGATGGATGTTTGTTACTCTTTCACGGAAAACTACTGAACCGGTTGCGATGAAACTTGGTATGTAGATAGCTAGCGACTTGGATTAACACATAGGCTACTTTTTATCCCGATATTTCCACGGGATCGGGACAATTATTTTAACTGTGTAGAGCTCTCTTTGCAGAAGCATTTAGTTTGGTAGGGGAGGTCAGCAATAGTAACCAAGATATATTCGATTCATATTCGACACATTTTTCCATACGATGGAACCAATCATTGAAGCAACCATTCCATTCGGAAGTTGGGTCTCCAAAATGGCCGTTTTGTAGGCGTCCACAGCTTCTTCAGGTGATGAAAATCTCTGACCACGCAATTTATTCTTTATTTTAGGGAAAGTATAGAAATCATTAGGGCTTAGATCGAGGCTGTACGGTGGATGGTCTAATAATTCTATGTTTTCTTGCTTTAAAAACTCTTTTGTTCTGTGCGCGGTGTGAGAACTCGCATTGTCATGATGGAGGATGATGCGGCGGTTGCAGTTCTCTTTACGGAGTTCAGAAACGACCTGTCGCAAACAAATGCTAGCATACCATTCTGCATTAACCGTTCTTTGTCCCTCAAGAGAAATAGTCGCAACATGGCCGGTTTTGGAGACAAACGTGGCCACCATTTTTTTTGCAACACTCCGTGAACGAACAATTTTTGTTGGCTTTAACTCATTTTCGAACACCCAAACTCGTGACTGGTTTTTTGTTTCGGGTTTCGTCACCTGATACGATGTTGTAAACAGCGTTTGAGGATCCTGCGTGGAATCTTTCGAGAGTTCTGACGCACCAAGTAACGCGAGCCGCTTTTTGCTCTTCACAGAGCGAATGCGGTATCCATCAGGAAAACAACTTTTTTACACCTTATTGTTCATGCAAGATATTACATATTTGACTCATGCCAATGTTGTATGCTAAAGTTGCCTCAATTTCGCGGTATGTCACATGTCGATCTTCCTCAATCTGCTTACGCACAGCATCAACGTTTTCTTGGGTGACTGCAGTTTTTGGATCATCACTGAGCTTGACACGTCCACGTTGAAATTCAGCAAACCAGCGATGAATTGTGGTTTTGGATGGGGCTTCATCACCAAATGCAGAAATCATCCGGTCACACACTGTTTTTGCATTAAACCACTTCGAAAGTCATAATAAATCATCGCTCTTGAATTTTCTCGAGTCAATTCCATTTTCTCAACGACTAAACAAGTTTGACAAAACCTTGTGATAAGACCGAGAATCTTTTTTTAAATAAATAAATGGTATTCGATTTTAAAAACCAAGGTGTTTTCAATTAAAAAGATTTTAATATGACAGAAACAGTGGAAATATTCCATTCCCGATACTTTTAGTGCAGCCTATGTATTATCATCTGAAAATTTTATTGGAATAGTTAAACCCAAATATTAAAAATCTTTAACTAGCCAGTGTAACGGTTCCTTAAACTTAAGATTGCATGCTTATTTCCTCAACGTATTCGTCGATGCATTCGCTGATAAGATTAATGTAGGAAATAGGCTGTATTCAAATGCATAAAAGTACAATCATTTGCTTTTATATGTGAGATACTTATTATTTACTATAGCAGATGCTTCTAAATTTAATTGTTTCAGTTACGCTTCAGTTATTGTTACAAAATTACTAGAATTCTGGGTCATTCTTACAGCATATACGAGTACCTGAGTTGTCATTGCATTGTAAGTGTTTGGACTATCGTAGGTTGTAGCCGTTTTTAATTTAAAATATGTGTTTGAATATAAAGGAATTTTTCGTCGTTTTGAATTAAAGAGCTCCGTAAACAATAATGAAAACAGCTTTTTAACTAAAATTTCATTGACTAAAAAGGAAGTAATTTGTTTTTAATTTAATGTTGAATTACTGCATGCATTTTAATAAACTTCTGTTGGATATTGGCATCAATAATAACAAAATACATTAGTGGAACTATTGAACACAGCTATTGAATAATTTTTTTATACTTTTTTTTAAATCTCCTAATATTGTAAATAGATTCGTAGAAAAGATCGCAAATTACGATAAGATCATAGCAATATTGCCCGAAGACTTCTAGACTTCAAAACTTCACTTATTTAGGAAATAGGTAAGCAATGGAAAAGCGATGTCGATAGTTTATAGATCTATATCTATACAGCCCAAATTGTCGAAAATGAAAACAAAGACAATTAATTGTACAATGCATATATTTTGTCAGGTTTTAAATACAAAAGACGTTTGATACGAGTAATAAACATTTGAGTTTAATGTAAAGCCTTATACAATTAATAAATTTTACGAGATTCTAACAGAGTACAGTACCTACTTAAAGAGATGGCCTAAACAAAACCATGTACAACTTGACTCAAAAAAAAAATTTCACATCAATCGTGATAGAAATATTCTCAGTGTTTAAAAAAATAAGAGAGTTTTGTCGGATTTAAATAGAACATCATGTTAAGTAATATGAGTAGGGCCTCTGCAGCTCTTTTCTATTCGTTGATGGGATTTTTCAGTCGGGGTATTCAGTATTTTAAATTTATGGCATTCATGGTACTGCTTTTAATATTTTAATAGGGTAGTTACCTATTTTGAAAATAAATGAATAAACAGACTGTTATATGAGACGGAAAATTAGATTCGTTGTGATTTTCAAGTTTGTTATTACTTTTTAACTTTTTAATAGTTAAACCAAATATTAAAAGTATCTAGATGATGTTTGTTCTTACTTTATACAAGTTCACAACGTACGTTTTAATGTTTAATAAACAGAAACTGATTTAACTTGACAATTAGCTACCGTAATTTACAGTTATATTGTAGTTTGGGGAGGTTCTCAACAATTACAAATTCTCTATTGACATAAACATTTACATATGTAAATATATTTATGAATTTCCTGACTCCTGTGCTTGTAACAACTATGTTGGAGGCAGACAACGTTGCCGAATTAATACGTGTAGGTACTTAAATCATGCTCTAGAAAGTTATATCAACATAGCGACGTTACAATAAAATAACAACATGAAATGTTACATGTCGTGGTTTCTATCTTATATTTATTTATTTACACTTTCTGCAAATACATTGCATGAGGCGGATTAATGCCATAAGCATTTTCTTCCAGTCAACCTTTGGGTGACGCAGAGACGTGCATGGCAGATGTATTAATAAAATCTTAGACTTAGTCGAAAAGTAAAAAAATATATATACGTAAATAAGCCTCATTTACATACATACCTTTTTTTGGTGTAGAAACCCCACGGGTCGTAACGGTAAAGTGGTATGTCGGAACGGAACGGACTAAAACCACACGGGGTTACGTCACAAGTCCTCCAGGAACTCTTGTAGACGAAAGAAAAGAATAGAAAAGAAAAATATATTTATTCACAACCCGCAACATTCATAACATAAATAACAAAGGAAGAAGATAATAAAAAAGTAAAACTATAAATTAATACATTTAAAAGGATTTACGCCAATTAGTGCGGGCCTGAAAAGGTCACCATCTCAGTATAATGCTGCACCTAACAACTTGTGCAGCGCTGGTTTTCAGATGGTGCCTCTTAAAAGGGACGTCACGGGCGTTTATACATAATTAAAAAAAAAAATAAAAAAAAAAACATTACACATTTTGTCACATTTAAAATATATATGCAAATATACACATACATACACACATCCATACATATATACATATACACACACATATACACACATGCATGTACACATATACACATACACACACACACACATACATATATAATAATTATATTCCGATTTATTTATACAATATCCCAGTTGGGTATAAACTTGACGCCCGACAGACGTGATAACTTAAACACCAGACAGACTGGCGCCGTAATGCGTTACGTAAAGAAGCGGTTTACCCTCCCATAAGAAGTTATCACTTCAAAAAATAAAAAGTAGAAAATTGTACTGTACGTACTGCACCTTAAGTAGGAGGGATCCGGGAACAGCTTTTATTAAGACATCCGGAACCCTCCTAGCGCCTGCCCGCAAATGCGCGGGCACCACTTTCGGGTAAAAACCTCTCAATTAGGCGACGTCCAGGCACACGCGGACGCCGCCTCCTCGCGGGGGGCCACTATAGCGGGTGGAGGGGAAAACCCGTCCCGTCCACCCGCGGCCACACTCACATCGACCTGGGTACGTGCCCCACCCGTTGCGGGAAAAGGCACTCAACCACTCCCTGCAGGAAGCTGGGCTGGAGAGTCTCCATAATGGGCGACGCACGGAGCTTTACCCGAGACCCTCCAGCATCTCCTTTCTTTTTTCCTCTTTGGTGCGGCTAATGGCCAGCTTCAGAGTTTTCGGCGCCTCTCGGTACTGCTCATGAAGCCGGTCCTCTTCCCCATCATCGTGGTGACACCGCCGGCTGCGGGTGTAGGACCTCCGGGCACGAGTACAGGCCGCGCGAAGGTCCGCCAACTCCTTGGACCACCAGTAGACCTCCTTCCTTGGAGGCCAACGACCTCGAACGCGGTGCATGGCCGCATCGCAAATCTGCGTGATCGCATCGCGAAATCGGCCCGCCCCCATGTCTGCCTACTCGGTCAGAGGCCGCGGAGACAACCAAGAATAAATAATAGCTGCCTTCTCCTGTAAGTCCAACGCCGCGCCGTGTGACCCCTTCTGGGGTCCTGGGTCCGGGAGAGCTCGAATCGGATATAGAGGTGATCCGAGAGCGTCTCAACCTCTTCCAGGACACGCCAGTTCCTTATTCGTGCGGCGAAAGCAGGGGTAGCTAACGAAAGGTCCACTATCGACCCCCCCTGCTGTCGCACGCACTTGTTGGTGGAGCCTCTGTTTAGAAGACAGAGGCTCACCGAAGCCGCCCACTCCTCTACGGCTTCGCCCCGTGCGTCCGTCCTGGGGGAACCCCACGCAACGGACTTTGCGTTGAAGTCCCCCAGCACTAGAACGTGCCCAGACGCTAGTCGCCGCATCGAGGTCTCCAGGTTGTTAAGAAAAACCTCGAAGTCGCTCAAACTCCTGTTGGGGGAGAAGTAGACACCATATATGGTGATCCCCCCCCATTCGGCAGCAACATATCCATTACCCTTGTCTCTTAGCGACAAAGCCGGGGAATGAGCTGCCGTGGAGCCGACGACTGCCACGGAGCCGTCCCGGTCACGAATCCAGTTGGAACGGGGAGGAACGTAATAGGGCTCCGCAGCTACGGCTACACTGACCGACCACTGCGCCATGGTTTGCAAGAAAAGATCTTGCGCACCGGCAGAGTGGTTGAGATTCGTCTGGACAAGGAGGCAGAGAAAAGGAATATGGAGACTTGGTCCATTTATGGAACCATATCTACAGCCTCCTCCTGTACACCTGAAGCATCGAATTAACTGGCGAGGCTATCCCGGGCTTTTTTAAAAAAGGCTGCGTAGGATAGCCTGCCATCTGCCGCCTCCGGTGACACGGTGAGCACCACAGCCGCCGTTTTCGGCGGCTTCAGTTTTCACTTTGTAGTGGCCACTGCCACCGATGGCGACTGCGGTGTAGAGGCTGCTTTATTGGCAGCCTTCTTATTCCGCTTTCGGGACTTCTTGCTTCCCTCGACTTTTTCCCACCCGTCGTTAGAGGGGGTAGATGTCGAGGGGCCAGACACAATTTTGGCACCAGAAGGATCTGTCGTTCCTTTCGGTGCCGGAGTGGGAAGGGGAGGAAACGCCACCGCTACTTTAGCCGAGGCCTTAGTGGGCTGCCCGGCTTTCGATGCAACCGCTTTTGCTGCGGCCTTAGCCGGTCTTCCAGCCTTCGGCGCAGCTGTAGGGACTGGCGTTGATGTCGCCGTGGCATAGGAGACCGCGACGCGGCCACCCAAGACGGGAAGTGGCGTCGGGCTCGATGCAGCCTTGGGGTTATCACCGGCTAAAGGCGGTCGGATGATGGGGGCCGGAGGGAGCCTTGCCTCGAGGCCCGCGAGGCGCCCGTCCATCATCCTCCACACCGCGTCAATGATTTGACACAGGTGGGAGTCTGGAACTTCGGAGGGAGAGGGGGCGGAGGGAACAGTGTGCACCGCAACAGGGCTCAGTGACTCAGGGCACTCCGAACGCGCCCGAAATTGGGCAAACTAAGCTCTCAGTTCGGCAACCTGCTTCGTCAGGCGATCGTTTGACGCCGTAAGGCGGTCATTCGCCTCTTGAAGGCAAGCCACGTCTTCGATGAGGCTCTCAACGACCCCAGATACGGTGGAGGAGGAGTCCTTCAGGGCCCTGACGAACGAACCCTTCAGGTTCGTGGACTTGGTGGCCACTTTGTTTATAATGGCCACCGCTGCGCATGTCCTCTCCTTCAATGTCACCGGTGATTGAGGGACAGACCCCCTGCCACCGGTGCACAGATCTTCATCTCCCGCCTTAGAGTAGGCGGAACCAGCCGGAGCTGGAATCGGTGTATGCGACCTTGACCTCCCTCTTTGGCTACTAGCCATTTTGGGAGGGAGCATTTCTGTAGATGGTTCATCATCTTCGTCCCTTGAGCGACCTCGCTTTCGGCTGTCGAGGTCGCGGAGCTCAAGCACCATCTCCACAACCTCAGGGATTTGGGATTTGCCACTTCCGTGGAAGATCCGGCCTTGGAGAGTAATCGCTCCGACTGTCTGCTCCTAGGAGTCATACTGACTTCTGGGAGCTCCACCAAACGAGTAGTCAGACATGAAACTTCATCGTTGGTTGACGAAGCTACAGACGCTACCTTCCTACTTCTCTGGCTTTTTTTTGTTTCTTTTATCTCCTTCTTTTTTTCCACAGTTATGTTTTTTGTTGTTTGAATTAAGTTTTCCATTTTTAGACCCACGATTGGGGGAGAACTAAAGGTCGACCCAGGCACAGATCCCCCAATACCCGGGCAAGCGAAATTTTATGCCCAACCGAGGGGGCTGCAGGTGCCCCGGCTGGGAGTGCGCTTGGGACTGAACTACCCATCAGCCATGCATCCCCTGGTCGCGCACCAGAACACGGGATTCGGGGTAATTTTTTAGAGAGGTTTTCTACCTCGCAGTCCCGGCGGCTAAGCCAAGATCGTCGTCCCCGATCGGAGTCGCGAGACATGACCACGACTCTTTTCGGGATTACGATATGCCGACGGTGGCAAGGAAACTAAATCTTCCCATGCCTGCTCGGTGGCAGTGTGAGTGCACGCCGAGACCGTCCTCCTACTCCACTGAGGGCAGCGGAGAAACTCCGACCCATAGAAGGGTCCCTTCTTTATGATTTTTTACCGAGGTTTACATCCTCATAGCTCCGAAGAGCGAAGAGCCAACAGATAGATCTGCTCTGTTGGGCCAAGCCTCAACCAAATGGCCGAAGAAAGATGACCTCCTCTTCGTATTAGAATATTAGCCGTTGGCGATGACGCCTTCCTCAAACCGGAGGAAGAAAAGGCAGCGTCATCGCCAACGTTTCCAGGGTGCACCACGTGGAG
Source organism: Callimorpha dominula (assembly GCA_949752705.1). Classification (NCBI taxonomy): domain Eukaryota; kingdom Metazoa; phylum Arthropoda; class Insecta; order Lepidoptera; family Erebidae; genus Callimorpha; species Callimorpha dominula. Next base: position 8,190,845 of record OX457013.1, read on the forward strand.
GTTTTCTAGACAGCACCCCAGGGTCACTAACCACTAGGCCAACAAGCCAGTCAAATTAGAACAAAGCGTACGTTGAAACACCAAACCAACGCAATTAGCCCCATTTATGTTTACAACTATATACTATTAACACTGGGTGGGAAGCGAACCCGCGACTTTCGTTTTACATTACGTTAAAAGGACTCGATACGTTATTTTTTATTAATCCGTAAGTCCCGAATTATCACTAGCTGGCTACTTCTTTTATCGCCTTAAGTGCCTTGGTTACTTTGGCTATACCTATAACGACCTCCTGTGGTGATGATTGTAAGCGAGACACCATGGTTAAATAATAATATAACCATTGGTGAATTTTCTCTCTCAAATCAATCGCTAATACCTCTAAGAGAACGGTAAGGACCAACTAGAGTCATATCTGTTAGAGGGTGGTATTTTTTCGCTTGACGCCCACTGCTGGGCATAGGCAACGCGAGACCGAACATTGTGGAGATCTTTGGGGGAGCCCCAAAGATCGACACAACGTTCGGTCCTGCGTTGCCCGCATCCAGTGGTTTCCCGCGACTTTCTTGATGTTCTTTTTTTTATTTAAGGAGATTTTTCTTTCTGTGATTAGTTCTCAATTTCCATGGAAAGGGTATATGGTTACTTACGAAAAAAAACACCTTTATGTTGCGAACATTAGGCTACTGATTAAAAAGCCTGCCGTGTTTTATAAGTTGTGTAAAATAAAAACAAATAAACAAAAAACACCTCAGACGTCCATAAATGACATGTTTATTGGTTTATAAAATTATGAATAGAAGTAAAAAGCCAGTGAATGATTTAAAATAAGCAATCAATTAAGTGTTATGTGAAGTTAAACACAACCTTTTAAAAATACATGGAACGGGAGTTAGTACTCTGAAATGTTTTATAAAATTTCATATGGTTCAGTTCTTATTACGCTAATGAAGAAAGTTATTCATACTTTATTTTGATTTTTCATCACGACACATCACTTCTTTATTCAGCGTTTCACTAATTATTTATCAATATGGTTAGTATATACAAATAGAAAATAGTATGGAAAGCGAAGAGTGGGACGTCTATTGAACGTCTCTCTTTTCATCCCACACTTTCCAGCTGGTTTTCCTACAGCTTTTTTTAAATGAAAACAGGAACACGAACCGTCTTTTGGTAATCGGTCGGAGCTTATAATGATGCTAACCCATGCCACCGTACCATGCAGCTGTACTGTTCTACGGTCGACTAGCGTTTTATAGCAATCTTCCGATTTCATTAAACATTATGTATAGTGTTACCTCCCTTATTTTTGCCTGAAGACTTTTACATAGAAACACGTGTTTCTTATAATTAATAATATAATATTAAAAATTTATAAGTTGTGAACTTCGTCAATTGAAACTTTTGTTACCTGTTTTGCTACCCTTACAATTTTAATTAATCATATTACTTTGGGAGCCCACTTTAAAGAACCTATCAAATGAAAATGAAAATATGCTGTTCGTTGGTAAGTTGGTATATTCTATGTTGATAATAGTCCGAAAAAGGTTTTTAGGGAAAGAAAAACAGGAAAAGTTGCCCGTAAAATGAGGCAATTTGGGGATAATTAAAAGTACTCCTTTCCATAGCATTTAAAATTTAATATTTGCCATTTGATTTTTTTGAAATTTGAAACGTCAACGTCTGTCGGGTCAATATAGTTGATGAATAATTTTAGAAAAAAAAACTAAAGTCTACAAATCATATTAAATACAATACAATGTTAACTATAATAATTTATTAGAAAATAAAAGTAATTTCTTCAATCTAGTTTACAACATTGCTATCATTTTACTGCGAATGACTCGTTTACGAGCATACGCAGCAAAATTTGCAATTTTGCCGTTTTCTAAAGTTACTTTAAGTGTCATTGCTGTATTAAAGTCGTTTATAGCTTAAAAGAATAATACATAGGTAAATAATGTATAACGCTTTTATCATAACACACAAATTGTTTCAGAGTACTATACAGGAAACGTTAGTACCCTCACACTTAAATGTTTTGCTCTAAACCTTTATAATTACGTGTGTCTGTAGTGGATTAACGGGTGTTATATTCCTCCGATACAAAAGGAGTGTCCTGCGATCAGGCTAGGTGATCATGCCTAGAGGACCGGGGCCCAACAATTGATATTGGGCAGTAATTTCTTGTATACATTTTTTTGTAACAAGTGACGATAAGATGATGATGACGATGAGATAAGATAATGGATTCATAATATCCAGAAAGTTTGAAAAATGCCAAATATGAGTTTGAAATATGATAAAAATTATTGAAATAAACATATTGACTGGGCTGTATGAATATTGTCCTCCACCTAAAGGACAGAGTAATAAATATATATATTTTAATCAATTGTTTTAATGATACCATACTTTAAATGAGCAATTCTTGTATAAATGTATGTATATGTAATCTGAATCTCGGAAACGGCTGCAACAATTTTCATGAAATTTAGTATGCAGGGGGTTTCGGGAGCGATGAATCGATCTAGTTAGGTTTCTTTTTAGAAAAAGAATAAAAAAACCGAGCAAAGCTCGGTCATCCAGCTACTTAATTGCTATGTATTTCTAGGCTGACTGTGACCACGGCCAGTGTAACCTGGTCGAAACATCAGGCAATTCAGAGGTATGTAACCTTTTCGTGACGCGTTTATTCCCGTGGAAATACATAATTATTATATCATGGAACGCGAAAGGTTAAAGTAAGGCTAATTACGTTCAGCGTATGTTTACCATTACAAAATTTATACTCGATTTTCGATTTTTTTATATAATGCATAATTCGTAAATCTTGGTCCTCACAAGGCAGACATCGTGAACATCAAAGAATTTATCCCCATCCCAGGCTTTAATTGAATCCACTTGATATATACCACGAAGCGTGTTCTAAGTAGTCCTATATTGCATTTTCTCGAACTTTGTTAGGAAAAAATATTAAAATTACCTTCTTAAAACCAAGTTAGTTAGTCTGTTCTGACGTCAAATAGAAGGCAAAGGTATGTTATTTTGTTTTTACCATATTTCAAGTGGGTATCAAAATTATAGAGGCCTGCACTGATAGGAGTTGGCTATGTGAGAAAGGCGATCAGATACTAATGTTTTATTATCCAATAAAACACCCTCTACCGAACCGTAACGCATCAAATTCTTTTCCATTCTCTTATTTTATTAGGGACACTTGTGTACATATCACTGGTTAGAAATATACATACACGAGGACAAAAGTGTTTAGTCGGAAGTATACCTAAGTAATAGGCTGACAAGTTGAAAAATATAATAAATTAATATGTACGATTTATTTTTCTTTCCACCCAACCAAATTTATTTAGTGTTAACGTTTACCGATACTTCTAAATACATTTAACCTCACCGACACCCTGTGGTGCTTTGATGTCACAACTCAACAAGAACAAAACATTTTGAACTGTGTCCCCCTTTTCCTCCAGTCTTCTTCTGGGTGAAGGTACAATCAGCAACGAATTTAGCTTAGGTCTTTGATATTTGTACAACAAATACCTTAGCAATATATAATTCAACGAGGAATTAATTAATCTTATCTTCTACGAGTTAAAAAAATCGCAGAGTACTCGCAAATTGTTTTGTTGGTAGACCATCGTCTACCTGTCCTTGTCACAATTTTATTTGGCGTCGGCGCAATATATTTTATGCTTCCATTCTACTCTATCGTTCGTCATTTCACTGCTCACTCTCTTTCTAACCATATCTTCTTTGACACAGTCCATCCACCTTTTCTTTGTCGTCCTCTTCTCTTGTACCCGTCAAATTCCATAAATAAAATTCTTTTCATCACATGTCCATACCACTGTACCCTTTTGCTCCTCAACTTTTCATTCACTGGTGCTACTTTCAGGCTCCCACTAATATATTCAGTTCTCACTTTGTTCATCCCGGTCACACCACACATCCATCTCAATATTCGCATTTCAGCCAAGTGCGTCTCATTCTCTGTCTCAAATGTGTCTCTCTTTCACTTTGTTTCTGACCCTTTTTTTTTTTTTTGTTGACGGGGTGGAAAATCCCTTCGGATCTCCGGCTCCTCGGGGACACAGGAGCCAGGAGTATGTGGTGTTGACACAGAGTATGTGGTATGCTGGGCGGAGTTCCAGTCGGCTGCGCAGTGGTGGCATTGTGCCGTCTTCTCGCGTCCAATCCGATTCAGGTACTCACCGAAGCAACCATGCCCAGTGAGTACCTGCGTCAGTCGGTAGGTGACGCGACCTCCCTCCCTACCTACCCAAGCTTCGAGGTTAGGCAGAACGGCACCGACAGCGCGTTGGCGCGCATTCCGCGGCTGCTCCGAACGCGCGCGCCACTGCACCAGTGCCTGTCGGTGAGCGTTCCGCCGCATTTCGAGCTCGTCCTGGTCTTCCCCACCCTCACTCTGGCGGATCGCGCAAGTCTGATCATAGACCCTCGCGTCCATATCCGCCAGGATATCAAAAGGCGGGAAACGTGAAAGGACTGTTGCCGCCTCGGACGAAATTGTGCGGTAGCCTCGTACGATCCTAATGGCCGCTACCCGCTGCGCTTGATTGAGCACGGCAGCGGGAGGAGGCCGATAGGCGCTTAGCCCATATCGGCGCTCCGTAGAGGGCCATGGATCGTATCACCGCACAGTAGAGGCGGCAAACTTCCTCCCGCGGACCCCCTAGATTAGGCAACAGCCTCTGTAGGGAGCCCGCCATCCCGCGAACTCGACGGATCACCAGCTCGAAATGCTCCTCGAAGCTCCAACGGCTGTCCAGGGTGAGGCCGAGGTATTTAATGTACCGCCCGACCTCGACCTCTGTTCCCCCCATTCTAATAAGCGATCGGGTGGGAACTGCACCTCTGCGTTTCCTGTGAAACCACAGGGCTTCTGTCTTATGAGGTGCAACCCTTAGACCCAGACCACTGATCCCTTGGATGACACATGCCACCCCTAACTCGGCAAGCTCCAGGACTTCCTGGAAGCCATGCCCCCCAGCTAGTACAGCAGACTACACTCAATCCTGAGGGAAGGCTGGTCCTCAGGACGGCATCATACGCGAGGTTCCACAGAAGAGGTCCTAGGACCGACCCCTGGGGAACCCCGTATGTGACCTCCCTTCGACAATCTTCGCCGTTCCGACCCATTTACGATATAGACCTGTCGCGGAGATAAACCCCGATGATGTCCCGCAGGTAGGGAGGCAACTGGTGATACACAATCGCCTCCCTAATCACCCACCACGGGAAAGAGTTAAAGGCGTTGACAATGTCAAGGCTGACGGCCAACGCCACTCCCCCCCGACAGACAACCTCTTCCGACAAGGAGCGGACGCGTTCAATCGCGTCCAGCGTCGAGCGTCCCTGTCGGCAGCCAAATTGGTTGTCTGATAAGTCGGGGCCCACTCTCGACAGGTGCTGGTTGATACGGGCGGCGATAACTCTCTCAAAAAGTTTCGCTACCTCGTCCAACAGGCATATCGGTCGGAACACCGAGGGACAATCTGCAGCTATGCCAGGTTTCTGGATAAGTACCAGCCTGGCTTCCTTCCAGCCGGCAGGGAATACGCTATTACGGAGGCAGCTGGTAAACAGCCGCCTCAGCCTATTCCCTAGGATCTCCAAAGCGCACACCCATGCTCAGCCCGGGATTCCATCAGGGCCCGGGGCGGTGTTGCGGGCGGCGAGTCGCTTCACGGCTCGGCAAAGCTCTTCCTCCGTCACATCAAAGTCGTCGGACCACGTAAGGCGTAAGGGACTGACCCAGTACTCGGGGAAGAGGGTATCTACCACTCTTCGCACAAACTCCGGGACCCACGGTCTGAGCTTGCCCAGTACAATTTTGTAAGGGCGCCCCCATGGGTCCCTGTCCAGTCCCTCTATAAGCCCCTTCCAGGACCGAGCCTTGGCTTCTGCTATCGCAAGGCTAATGGCCTTAGCGGCAGCGCCGTACTCCCGCCTCACTTCAGCGATTTCCTCGGCTGTTGCTCTCGAGCATGCTGTGCGAAGCTGCTCGAGTTCCGGTGTCCACCAGTACAGAGAACCTCTCCCACCCTTCAGCCTGACCCGTGGCATCGACGCGTCACAGACGTCAGTCATGACGCCACGGAACCAAGCAGCTTGCGCTTCTGGATTGGACAAGACCTGTACTTCCTCTTCCTCTGGCCAATCCGCGACGACGGCTGCGGCAACGAGCATATCTCGGTTCATCCGCTTGAGGGCCCATCGTCGCGGAGGGTCGCTACTGCGGCGGTCCGGGCCTGCGCCCGGGCGGCGGATGGCCACATCAAATACGATGTGTCGGTGGTCCGACAAAGTGACCACCTCCCCCGCCACCCTAGATCCTGACACCTGGTCGATGACCAAGGGAGTCGCCCACGTCAGGTCGATGATCGACGCCCCCTGCCACCGCACACAGGTGCTGACCGAACCCCGGTTCAAGATGCCGAGGTTCAGTCCCGCTGCCCACTCAATGAGTGTATCTCCTCTTACGTTGTCCAGGCGATCACCCCACTGTATGGAGCGGGCGTTGAAATCACCTAGGACAAGTACTGGACGGGACAGGAAAATGCAAATGCAACTCCTAAGTCCGTCCAAGTACGCCTCGAATACGGGGAGGCCGCAGTTTGGAGATATGTAGCAGCCCACAATGACCATGGGGCCCCACTCTACTGCCACAAACCCCAGCCCTCTCTGCAGAAGAGTGCAGTGGAGATCGTTCTCCACCCCTGCCCAGTATATGGCGACGGTGCCGTCATCAGAACCAAAGCACTGGGGGTGATGCGGGACGTAGTACGGCTCCGCCACCACCGCTAGGGCAACCGACTGCTCAGCCAGCGTTTGCATAAGCAGATCTTGCACTGCGCGGCAGTGGTTTAGGTGGCTCTGCAGAACTTTCTGGGGGTGCGCGAATTTTAGGCCTCCATTGCCTCCTCTGCCGGATGTTGTTTCTGACCCTACGACCCGAGTTGGATGATTTTATTTAATGCAAAAATTGGGCATGTAATATGTCACATGCGTGTATATAATATGTTATCGCTGATTAAAATATGAATGGACACTCCGTACTCCGTATTCGAGTATATTTTAGTTTTACAGGCATCACACAAAGCGACTATCATTACTGATATTGTTTTTATATTTAGTTCCAACCCAATTTCTGTTCGAAGTAAAAATTATTAGTTGTTAGATAATGTTTGGTTGAGTTTGGTGTGAAAAATATCCCTTTAGCTACATTAACTCGTATTGTGAGCGACAAAGAGTAAACATGAGGATTAGTTAACGTTTAAACAAGTTATGGTAAACTCGTCTGGTTAAAAGCTAATATCTAATTGTACAATACCCACCTATTTAAATCATTGAAAGTTACAAAATTCAATTTGAAATTTTATACTCTGAGCTACGATACTACACTTTGATCTTGTTCTTTCGTACAACACAACGTGTGACAATATTAATGATAACTTTAAAATTTTTATCATTTAATAAAAATGCCATGAAAACAAAAAAAAATCGTACGCATACGAAACCTTAATTATATTATTATATGAGGCTTTAGAAATTTCTAAAACATTTCATATTTTATAAAATGTCGACTTTCACAAACAAACCACGTCTTTGCGTTTTGTGGGAAATGACATTGCATTATCTTTTTAAAAGTGTAGAATGTTCCACGATTTATTTTATTAAAGTTTTGTTCGGAAAGAAGAAATAACATTTTTAAGAGGGTTGTGTGTGACTGTATTTGTGTAAGCACTTTATGACGTAGCTTCGCTTAGGGAGGTGTTATCGTAATCGTTGCCACTGTACTGAAGTGTGTTTACTGTTTCAACCGTTTTGTCGTTGAAGACTGATGCTATAAAATTCTCCTTGGAATTGTCGCGACCTTATTTTGACAATACAAAGTTGATTGTAAACTTTAAAGGTACACCTACGCTCTTGGTTTTAAAATACAATATAGAAAAATGTAATTATATAAGTTTTGGAGTCAAGTCAGGAGTTGAGAAGGAACCGATTTATGTATGGTCGGCTCACTAAGGACTCTAAGTTCTCGGATGACTAACTTTGTCAGAAGTCAGTGAAATGTCCCTTTTCAAGATGAACAGATTCTTTGTCTATCACGATCAATTTGCAGATATAGAATGTTGTTGGGACTGCCTCATTATCATCATTGTTCATTCAAAATATTTGCGATAAGTAAGGACTGTTTTCGACAGTAAAATACAATATCACTTCTAAGGAGATTAGGAGATAATGTTGAAAATATAACCCTAAGATCAGTGCGGACACTAAACTCTCAAAGTTTAAAACAAATTAGATGTGTCATTCGGGACTTAATCGCGATAATATTTAAAAGGTACAATACCTCTTGGTTACCCGACGTTTGATCAAATTGCACCGATCGTGATCACGAGTGGACTGATGAGAGCTCAGCGACGCCTCCGTGAAGTTCGAGTTTCGGCAACTACCCGCGACGATAGCATTTGCTGATGACGGGATTCTTGGAATCCCGTCATCAGCAAATGCTATCGTGAGCGAGTACAACCTCGACATCATTCAGGGAAGGTCGTAAGTGTAGTGTGTCGAAGTACCAACCGTACGAATAAAAATAAAAATAGTGAAGACCAAGTGCGGGTAGTTGCCGAAACTCGAACTTCACGGAGGCGTTGCTGAGCTCCAGTCAGCTCAGCCCACTCGTAACGACGATCGGTGGAATTCGATCGAAACGTCGGGTAACCAAGAGGTATTATACCTTTTAAATATTATCACGATTAAGTCCCGAATTACACATCTAATATGTATCAAGGTCGCGAAAGTTTAAAACATTTTGTGTGAGGGTGATGATTTTTCTAATGCTAACTAATCGCGTATTATATTCCTGACACAAATAACAATAACTCAATAGTTAAATGTCAGGAATGAATTACAGAAAACTCATTATTTATTACTATGCAAAAAGTTTCAGTCATGTAATTGCGTTTTTCCCTTGACCACAGAATAACATTAGCTGTTCAACATTGTAGCGTAGAGCGCTTTAGTAGATTCGCTTACAACGACAATGAAGTGACCAGTGCAGTGAATCCCAGTATTTACACATGTTTATCGCGTTTGTAATACTGTAATTTGATCGTATTACATCAAACGGTTTTCCAAATTTTTAAAATGTTTATAAAATGCGAGTATATTACAGTCGCAAGCAAATGTATTTATAAGTATTCAGTAAAACCACAAAATTCATCGTTTATAAAATGTGTGTACATTTTTCCGTTCGCTGAACCATGATGCTATAAAAAGTTTTCTTTTATCTCCGCAATAATTGAATTTCGTGAACATTTTCCTCGTACAGCGCCGTGATATTTCCGCTGGTTTTAAAATCAGAGAAAAGGAATCTTTTACCAAAAAATGTTAATAGGTCACGTATACGAGAATGTTAGGCGAAAGATTATACATACATATAAAATGCATTTTCATATACATATTTGCTAGCAATGTTGGTGTAGCAACAGTGGTGAGATTTCACCACTGTTCCTATAAACTATCCAAATCATTAAATAGCAGTAACTGCCATGTTGTTCGTATCTGAATCAGCACTCAAGTGATTGTTATCAACAGCTTATAATGCATGCCTAGCCTTTTATAACCCCACCATTGTCAACCGACCAATAACCCGGCGCTACCGGTATAACTAGTCATAATAATGTCTATTAACTTTATTACATAATATACAAGTACTATCTATATTAATAATTCGGTCAAGGGGTACGGTAGACTTGATTGAAACCTTACCTGAATAATAAAACATAAAAAAAATATTATTTCGAGTCGATAACATGATATATATCCGCAAAATTCGGATTGTCGAGTATTTTGTTACATTTTAATGGTGCAAATGGCATTCGCCATATTGGGCAAACGTTTTCATCTAGTATTAAATTAAATTCGAATCCCATGTCAGTTAACAACAAATAAAAGGACACATTTGTGTGGAATATAGAATATATAATAGAGTGCTGTTTTCCAACAATACGTAAACCAACGTACAAAAGTAAGGTACACTGAATTCTACAGTACTACTTCCATACATCTCTAAAGAAACGTCATTCCAAAGGTAACTAGATGGCTCGAGCTTACTAGACTAAACTAGTTGGCGCCATCCTCGGAAGTTAGTTAGGAGTTTTAATGACGCCAATTCTGCAGTCTGTAAAAGAAGTACCTGGATGCAACAAGCTGGTTTAACAACATCATTAGAAATTTCATATCTGCGAAGCTGGGGCAACTTTGTTTATTTACAATACCGTCAATAGCTTTTTTATGTATGGTTCTAATGATATAACTAGAGAGTGTGCGATCTTGCAAAAAACGAATTAGTATAATACAGGGTATATAAAATAAAAAAACGTACGATTTAAAATCTTCCACTTTACACATTCCATCTGCTTTTATGAGAAACGGAGGAAAATACCTAGAATATTTTTTTTGTAACTGCAAGCCAGAGTCATGCCCTTTCATTGATTTAAGTAAGTGTATAATATCTCAAATTTCACACGAGTGCGAATAAAAATATATATGTAGGGAAAAAAGTTTTCTAAGTACATTTGTGTAAAAAACAGTCTGAAAACCACTGATATAAACTATGAAAATCACTAACTAACAGTAACAGCCAAGTTGTTCGTACCTCTATTCGCACTCAAGTGAATAGTTCTCATCTCATGCCTAACCTTTTATAATCCCACTATTCGTTAGTATTTATCATTCGACCAATAGTATTGCGTTACTGGCATAACCTTATTTTTATTAAATAGTGAACTGTGTTATCATCTATTATAGTTTGTCCCTATTTTTTAATAAATAAGAGTTTTTAATGTGGCTGTTGCCACATGACATGACAAATGTTGTTACATTTGTCAGTGTTCTAGTACCTGTCGGTGATACGCCAGGGTTTCCATGTTCAGGGTCCATCAGAATTAAAACAAGCACTATAAATTACTTAGTATATTTTCATACAATCGCCAGCACAGTACTAATCTCTTTTTTGCACAATCCAAACATTTTTATAAATAACCTTACAATAGATTTTTAAACGGATTAGCGAGTACAACTTCTTTAATAACAAATAAATGAAATGACTAGAAATAGGTCTTGATATACAGCCTAAATAAAATATTTTAATCAATTTTACACAACATTAAATGATTTGTTTTACACAAATTACATTTATTTAATATAAACAAATGTTATTATTATGAAGATCGTCAGCACATGGCGCTGCAATCAATAGAAATTAAGTTTTATTTAATGCATAAAATAATAAAATTCGAAGCGGCATAATAATATTAATTCTAACAAACTTTATTTTTGTTCATTCTCACCTGATTATTATATCACTTTTGCTAACCATTAAGCACTGTTTAATGTAGAAAAAAAACTCTTCCCATTTTTTTTATAAGTCATCATCTCTACAAATAACAATAATAAATTCTCGAGTGGAACGAACTAATGAACAGGCGTCCGTAATAATGATATACAGCCAACTGACGTGGCTATTCCGTAATTAGTTCAAACATTGACGCCTTGTTTGCATCTCTACTAATGAAGATAATTGCATAACATGGACTGTGCCGTATTTGATACTTGGAGCAAGTCATGGATTTTTACTTTAAAAAAATATGGTTTACAATTTTTGAGTCGTTAGTTTGTGAATTTGGTACCAACTTACCGGAATTGTTAAGAAATGAGTGAAGGTAGAAATTAGTCTGATTTCTTAATCTTTTTCTTACTGCATTTCTCTGTACTAAGAGCCTTATAGAATGATTACTAGTAAGTAATGGTTCTGTTTATATAAATTTAAATAGTAAATTTGAAATATTAAATACTTTTAAATCACCAATGCTGCAACCCCAGTGATGCCACACAGGAGCGTTCTTCTTACTATAAAATCCATTTGAATCCAGTACGTAAGACTTCTTGCCATTCTTATGACTTCTGATTAATACAATTATTGATCATGATAAAAAAATCTGTTGGACCTAGCGTACTGCCTTATCTCACGGAACGTGTCACATATGATTCCAATGAAGAAGTGTGTGTATTTAAGTGGTTACTTACCGTCAATGCATCTGGTTTCGAGAGTTCGATCCTCAGATTGAAGTTATTACTGTTATTTACAGATAATTCTTTGAAGGTTAGGTTTACTTTGTATCCGTTAGTACCAAGTATGTAAAATTCATATTTATTATAAATGTCCTAGAACAGAATTTGTCTCTCTTAAAAATATTAAATTGTTATACAGATGGCAATCCAACCGTTGCGCTACTATGCGACTGCTACTGGAACGCCCGGATTTAAATGTTTGTCAAAATACCGCACGGGAAAGTTAAAGTTTCGCTCTGAAATTCAGCATTTTGGTATTTTCTGTAATATAACTTTGTACAAGGACAAGAACGAACTATACTGCATTATATTCTGGTATAAGGTATCGAAATTTACGTAATATTGGATTTCAGAATATCATTTAATTGTAGATAATTTATTTAATGAGTGGAATACCAATAAAAGGAACTGAAACAAAAACAACATTGGATAGAACCTTGTTAGGGACTTGATGAGTCAGTAGAGGAACTTGTAGAAGAACGCAAGCGGCAAACTATGAACACTAGTTTAAATTATTCAATAGAGTCAAATTATTAATTTACTCTGTACTACAAAAATGTAAAGTTATATTATTATATTTCTATGCCTTGCAGTATTCAAATTTTGATAATCCTACTAATATAATAAACGTGACAGTTAGTGAGGATGTATTGGTGTTTGTTACTCTTTCACGCAAAAACTACTGAACCAATTGCGATGAAACTTGGTATGTAGATAGCTGGAGACCTGAATTAACATATTAGCTACTTTTTATCTCGATATTTCCACGAGATCGGGACTTACACGGGCGAAACCTTCGGTTCAGTAGTTTGAAAGACTAACAAACATCCATACATACATACATTCATACATCCTCACAAACTTTCACGTTTATAATATTAGTAGGATAATATTTACAGATGCACGTACTTAGACACAACTTACTCTATATGGATTAAACAAAATATAATATTCTCATTAACGGTTTTCTTTACGTTGATCATGTATTTAAAAAAAAATGGCATAAAATACTTATTACACATAGTAGATGTCACTTACTAAAGCCTGGCATAAAATCTGTAAAACTACTCAACCAGAAAAATCCTCCACTTTCTTCCATTACTTCACTTTAATAAGAATCCGTACTTAAAAAGCTCCAAGTTTATCTCAGCTCGGAACGACGCAGGAAACTTTGTTAAAAGCTTATAAACTAAAGCTTCTACATGAAGCAGGTTCTATAACAAATAATAATAATATCTCAGAAGCTTTGTTGCGATGCAATTTGAATGGGCCATTTCACGTTCCATTTGTCGTCCGTCCGATCTGTCAAAATTATAGTTATTGCCTGTGGATTGTGTCGTCAAATGTATTTTACCAGTCATAGTTTTAAGTGATCGGTGGTATATGAAATACATCTTAATGTCGGCGTATTCTACCGAGATACACTAATGTATCTTTACTTAGATTTGAATGAAATGGTCATGACCTGGTACCTGTTTTTGTTTTAAAAACAAATCTTGGCATACAAACAAATGGTTCATCTGTGGCTAAGTGGTGCCTATAAACACTCGCAAAACCAATGTTGTTACCGGTGCGTTCTCAAATCTTTCAACACTCTCCTGGACTTGTATATACAACACTACACATTAAATTAAAAACAGCACTACGTCACTAATGCTAATTAACCGTGCTGTACTACAAGATAGATTTTTTTATGGGATGACAGGATTTTATGGGATATTTTATGGGTAAACGAGCAGACGGGTCACCTGATGGTAAATGACTATCGCCGAAAATGGACACCTGCAACACAAGGAAAGCATTGCTTCACGCCGGCTTTCTGTGAGGCCGTGGTATCACTCTGGTCTTGCCGGCCTATATGTACCGAAGCATGGCTTTCGAATGATTAGTAGATTAGATTAGGGATTTCCTAGGATTCCATAGTCGGCTTAGTCGGGAGCTACTATTCACAATCGTTTTATATTTTTTTCAATTTGTCTGATTGAAGAATATAAAGGAAACCGTAACTAGTACTGGTACAGTAATGAAAAAAAGAACGGTAGATGTAACCTACATCCAGGAAGTTGTAAAGTTCAGTAAAGTTTTGACTTGAAATGTAACTGAAGTCGATTTCAGTTATAGATATACCCTAGTCAGATGATAACAGTATCATTTTGCGACCCTCTAGATAGAGGGCCGTAAAATGATACTGTCAATTATGTCGGCTACAGATGTAGCTGACATAATTCTTGAATTTCGAACTGAAGTGACGTAAGCCGACGATCTTACCCATTATAATATAAATAAACGGAGAGAGCGTGACAGAAATAAAACTACCCGTAGGCACGGTGTCTGATTTAGCTAAATTGAAAAACCTACATGTTTCGGATTTCTACAACCTATACCTTCCGTTTTGTTAATGCTTGGCAATGAGGCAACTTTTCTATGCAGATACTGCCTCAAAAACGAAACGGCATTGGGTTTCGGCGTGTGGAAGATTTTTTTATATACATTCATAATGGCCAATAAGCAAGATGGCGATGGATTACACCTACATTTTGTCAGATTTTTGTTATTGGGTAATGGAATAGGCATTTGTCTTCCGACTCACCTGATGGAAAGTGATGATGAAGACGAAGCTGTTACAAGCCTATCAAAGAGAAACTTAATTACTCTACGCTTGAACGGTCCAAGATTAGTACCTGGGAGACCGAGCTTCGCTCGTTAGCTTTTTGTAAAATCATTTTTTTTTGTAAAATTGCGTTTCTACATGAAATACAACTATGCAGTTGAACTTGAAATTCAAAACTGTATCTGTATACAAAATTTCATCAAATACGTTGGAACCGTTTTCGAGATTCAGATTATATATATACATATATACAAGAATTGCTCGTTTAAAGGTATTAGATAAATATCTGAATAATTTAAAAGAGCTGTCAAAGCGTTTCGGTCGACTTTTTGGTGTTTCGACAATTAAAGATGTATTTTATCCTATGAAATAGGCCTGATTTTGGAATCCATAGACCAGAAAGAAACAAAAAGCTGAATAACAATTGTGCTACTATCTTGACTCTATTTTTGTAAGTTGTTACAGAGTTATAGATATAGACCTTTACGCCTACAGACATTTATACGTTATGAATTCTATATATATGTACCATTCTTTGCGTAACGTTTTTAAAGCATTTACAAATTGTAATTTCACGCAAAAAAGGTTTAAATAATTCTACATTGTATCACTACATACCTGCGAATCAACCATTACGTCTACAACAATATTTCAGAAACTAACAATGGAAACAATCAAGCTACGTTGCATGCAAGACATAACGGGTAGGTGATTAATCAAACGGATGATTAAACTCTGGTACTGGTGTCCGCGAGATTGTTTTATTTTTTATGTATGTACTGTATGTCTACGATTTAAAGGTTTTGCTTAATTATTTAAGTTACATTGTAAAGCCCATTTTTGTTATATTTTTGATTGGATTCTTTGTACAATAATGTTTTGGATACAGGATATATCGAATAGTACTTATCTTAATAATTGTCGTTTGGGCAATTTCTATTCTCTTTATTATTATTGTTATTCTTTATTGTACACAAAAACAATAACAAATTATACATAAGAAAAATGGTATGTACAAAGGCGAGCTTAACCCATAATTGAGTTCTCTTCCACCAATCCTTCGGAGTGAAAAGAGGATATTAAAAGTAAATAAGAGGCAAAGTCGTGTGTAAAGATAATTGAGATAAAAATACAGAACATACATAAGTAACTGAATATAGAGGTATACCTACATTTATACTACAACTATAATATTAATATATATACTTACACATATCTATCTAATATATAAAAATTAACCCCTATTTTACTTGGTCACGGCATCACGCGTGAACGGCTGGACCTATTTCGCAAATTCTTTTTTTTTTTGTGTTTGTTAACGACAGGAGAACGTTCTTACGGAAGAAAAATTAAGAAAGTTGCGGGTAAAATAAGAAAATTTAAGAAACCTTAACAAGGGACTTGCGCGGGTGAAACCGATTGGCGCAGCTGGTACAATATAAATATGATATATACATACATACATATAAACCTAATATCAGTTATTATTGATGAGAAAGAAAATAATCCCTGATTCTCTTCCTCGAATCCTCTCTCTCGAAAGGGAAGAAAATTTACAAGACGCTTGAGAGAATGATAGGTACCAAAAACTTTCCTGCTTAACTCATTAACATGAGTGGTCTATGAAATATTACAGTCAATGAAAACCCTAAGATTTTTAACAGAAGCCGAAGATGGTATAATAATTTCGTTGTATAAAACTGGAGGTAATGTAGAATGGTTTAGTTTAGTTGATTCGAGCGTTTTTACAAAACCAATTTACACAAACCTTACATTAGCTATAGGTACACCTAAACCTTTCTCATGAATCACATATATCAATTGGTAAAAACCGTATAAAAATCCGTTCGTTACTTAAGTTCGACGTTTATCGCGTTCAGACATCATCCTTCGCGCCTTTTCCCAACTAAGTTGGGGTCGGCTTTCAGCTAACTACGATACGGCCGAGCTTTGATATTTTACGTGAAGCGACTGCCATCAGACCTCCACAACCCAAGTACTAGGCGATATAGTTAGTAGTTAGAACAGGTGTTGTCGGACTTATTAGGGTTCCAACTACCCGTAACTTGTCACCGATGTTTGTGTAGTACCCGGGACTGACCGTTTAACGTGCTCGTCGAAGTACAGAGGGGTCTCAATGTGTTAAGAATGGTCACCCATCCTAGACTGACCTGGCTAGTATTACTTGACTTTGTAATGTGCTATCCTACTCGGTTACCACTTAGCCACGAGCCCCTCTGCGCGTTCAGACAGACTTAATATAATAATAATGTTTATTTCAGTTAAGTTACATTCCTATGTTATAATTTTGTGATTACAATAGGCAGAGCCTTTTTCAATCCAATCGAAAGCCTTACTAATATTATATAATATGCAAATGTGATTTTCTTTGTTTCTTTGTATGTTTGTTACGTTTAAATGCCTTAACGATGAATTACATTTTGCATACACGTTGCCATTTTGCATACTTTCATTCCGAAAAAAATACTGTTCCAGGGGGATAGAAAAAAAAAAGTGGATAATAAATGGATGAAAAACATAATGCAGACAAACTCAAAATCTAATGATAAACGTATCTATTATTCGTAGTTCTAAAATTACTGTGTTTGTAAATATTTAAACAGGCCCAGTTAAATATGTACAATTGCTACAATTGGTAAATTGTGCATTACCGCGTGTTTCCCCCCGTATCATCAATGACAACACCCATGGGAAATCATGCAAAGCGCTAGCTGTATCGGTAAACGCATAACTAATTAGGGCTACGTCAATCAATATCATCATCACTTTGATAACAATATTAACGCAGAGAAGGCTGACAATAAATACAAATGAACAGCGACTCTCGGGTCTACCCATTTAGATAATAGAAAATTAAATCAATATCTTATAAACCAAAAAAAAACACGCTCGTATGTTCTTTTGTATCAAATACGTACAAGCTAGAGTTCTCTTTCTTGTTGGCAGTCTGAACAACTCTAAAATAAATAACACCTACCTAAAAACAATAAAATTTCCAACCCTAAGGCTTTTATGTTACTCCTAGAAATGTGCATATGGGGACAGATTTATTCAAAACGTTCCTCCGCAATACGACTCATGAATGGCTTTCAAATGAATCTAAAAATATGCAATAATTAGTAAGAATTAAGATTATTAAAACAATATTAAGATTACTGACCCCGTAAAAGAAAAAATAACATGAAGACAATACCTATTGCTAAACTCACCCAGAATCTGCTGCGCGTGTAGGTACTTAGACTCACTCACGTTAGGTGATCTGTCTCACCGATCTAATCCTATCAAGCAAGATTGATAGCGTACCTAGTCGTAAGAAATTTAATTTAATTTCATCGACACTCTAACAAGTATAAAGAAGTATACATACAAGATTTACGAACAATATATTTATGCCCAAGATATATTTTTCTCACCATTTTGACTATTAAAAATAGCAATTATAACGGCGCCTGATTTATATGTTTTCTTTGAAAATTTATGTATTGAATAAGAAAGACATAATAATACATTTTCTAGGTGATTGCACCCGAATACATATTGCTGCCAAGAATTGTTTACGTAAAACATTAACTAGGGGCATTTGTCATTGCTATTTGAGTATCTCGTGGAAATTATTTCAATGTTAAAATAACGAAGACCTGTGATTAATTTTAGGTTTGATTAATAGTCTTGTGTGTGACACATTAATTTTTATACAGAAAGTAGATTATCTGACCTATATTAGTTTATAGGAAAGAAACTATTCAGAAATCGTTTATCACGAGAAATCGACTAGCGACTACAGCGATTAGACTGTAAAAGACAAGCTATTTCTCTGAAAAGTCAGGGAAGATCGTTTGACCTATATGTTGGATGAGAAAGCAAAAATTTTAAAGGTATAAATAACGGAAAACAGTGCACCTCAGAGACCCTACACCGTATCTCTGATTCCCCTGCTATTTAGCTACTATTCCCTCTGTAAATAGTATATTTATAATGAAACAGTTTCTTACAATGATATAAAAATGATAATAATAAAGGCGTTGAAAAGTCCAAACTAAGAATTAAGACGTCGTTCTAGATATTATAATCACAATAAAAAAAAAATATTAAGATATAATTAAAGGTTGATCCACTCTCTTAAACTGACCATACTGATATAAACAGAATACGTCACAGCTTGTTTGTTTTTTGTTTAAGAAATTTCAAGGTTCTTTATACTTGTTAGAATGTCGGTGAAATTAAATTAAATTTCTGGCGACTAGGTACGCTATCAATCTTGCTTGATAGGATTAGATCGGTGAGACAGATCACCTAACGTGAGTGAGTCTGAGTACCTACACGCGCAGCAGATTCTGGGTGAGTTAGCAATAGGTATTGTCTTCATGTTATTTTTTCTTTTACGGGGTCTGTAATCTTAATAATTTTGTAATAATCTTAATTCTTACTAATTATTTCATGATTTTAGATTCATTTAATAGCCATTCATGAGTCGTATTGCGGAGGAACGTCTTGAATAAATCTGTCCCCATATGCACATTTATAGGAGTAACATAAAATTTATTTTAGAGTATCTTGCATCAATATGTACTTGTTCAGACTACGTGAGTACGTATTTGACACAAAAGAACATACGCGCGTGTTTTTACAATAAATAAAATATTATCAAGTGATAAATAAAGGTTTAGATTGATCCACTCTCTTAAACTGACCATACTGATATAATCAGAATACGTCACACAGCTTGTTTGTTTTTTGTTGAAATTTTACCTTGTCTGGTTTTAGCCGTCTTTCCGATATTTTTGACCTGTGATGAATAACTTAAATATTAGCATTTAATGGACAGTAGATTCTCAGCCTTGAAAGTTCTTAAGAAAACCTTACTAACTCTAAATTCCATTAATAATTTTATGAAAAGTTTGAATAATTATTTTATAAAAGTGGAAAAAGTAATTTCAGTTTATACTTAAAAAACAATTATTACCATCTTATTTTGTTGAACGGTTGACTTAATAATGTAACAGACGGGAGAGGTAATTGGCGGGGAAACGATTAAAGTTTTCTTACTAACCACCTACTTTATAACCTTTCAGATTAAAATTCAGTGCACACTTCGTAGCACATTTCGAAAGAAACAATCTTTTTGGCATCAAACTCGTTGACGGTCACTTTATCTTCTCATACATCGCCAGCTTACTAAAAGCTTAAAAATCAATTAGCACATAATATATCTTTCACGTAAAATCTTGTCAGAAATTGTACTATACGAGATAGTTTATAATACAAAAACAACAAAGCGAAATGTAAATTGTTTCGGCTCTGGCATTATACAAATGGACCAGGCAGTGACGCGTCACTGTCGCCTGCATAGATAACAGAGATGAATGGCGGCTCCAATGATTTACATTAAGAAAACTTCATGTCACATGCCAACACCGTACTTAAAAATATTTTTCTTACAAAAAAAATGTGCAGGTATAATGATGACTAGAAAGTCCCCGCAGATTCACCCGCGTTTTTAGGGTTCCGTACCCGAAGGGTAACAAATGGGACCCTGTTAGTAAGCCTCCGCTGTCCGTCTGTCTGTCAGCGGGTTGTATCTCATGATCCGTAATAGGTAGACAATTGAAATTTTCACAGAATGTGTATTTCTGTGCCGCTATAACAAGAAATAATAAAAATAAAACTTAAAGGGGGCTCCCTACTAGAAACGTATTTTTTTTTGCTTATGGTATTAAATCTTGTATTGTGGTGCGGAACCCTTAATATATAATAATAATAACAACTCGACACATCTCACACACGGCCGTCTGATCCCAAACTAGGCAGAGCCTGTACTATGGCAACCAGACTGCTGATAAACATACTTTTATATTTCTAAATACATACATATTATAAACAAATTACACCCAGACACAGAACAAATTATCGTGCTCATCACACAATTATTTGTCCTGAGTGGGAATCAAACCCATGACCTCTGGCTTAGCAGTCAGGGTCACTAGCCACTAGACCAACAGGCCAGTCAGATGATGATGAAAACGAAAATATCACGTGATGCTATATCTATCAAATGCAAAAATACCTTTTCAATTCCATCTGGCAGTTCCAGATATTAGCGTTTAACAAAAAAACAGAGTCTTCAGCTTTGTTATACATCTTTATATAATATATAAAAAATTCGGATCACTTTGCTTTTTCGTGATGATTTATATGTAATTTTGCACACTGTGCAGTTTGGTCCAACTTGAGTATATGATAGTTTTTTTCTCAATTTATTGTCATAATATTTTATATTTTGCAAATTACTTAGCAACAGCAACGCGTGACTAGGTAGCCAGTACCTGTACTTTTATGTATTCTGTGGTAATAATAATATGTGGTGTAATAATGACAATTCATTGAGCAATGACAACACTGTTTATACGACTTATTTTTCTCACATACTATCAATTAAAAATACATTTTAATGTTAATTCACTTATCAAACTATGTAATCAAATAGTTTTAATGTTTAACATTGTTAGCATATTAATTGTGAACGTGAAAAACACGAAAGATCAAGATTACGATCATTATTAAGATATTTATTAAAAAAACTTTAAAAGATTCAAAGCTTTCTAAGATTCTTAAGATTGGATGTTGACATAAATAAAGAGTATAGTTATGTTAACTGGAATAAACGCGATCACGTAATAGGTATTACATAACTTTTGAATTGCTTGCCGTGTCTGTCATTAACTGCGTTTTCTAATCGTTGAAGAGATGTTCGAGTCGGAGGTATTTAATATTTATGATTATGATAAAAAATTATCTGTAGACAATTGTACGTGATTCAAGTATTATACATATGTAAGTAGTATCAGGTGGATTATTAAGTCAGTCGTCCGGTTACCGTCGCTGCGATCGGCATGTTTCTATCACTCTATACATTGTAACATACAAAAACAATAGGCCCCATTTTACAGGCCACCAAAAATATAGATAATACGTTTGGATATAGAACACGGAAAAATACCTACGTATATATTTGTTTAAATACATATTTATTATAGCAATACCCAGACTAATTCAAAAAGATATATTTAGCAAGAATCTAATCCATGATCTGACGTTGCATTCGAAAACTCCACGGCTGTATCACACAACGCGACAAAATGTGACAAGATAGCAAAATGATGTTTAATATAAACTGCAAGTCAAAAGTCACAAGTGCGTTGCTAGCCTTTAAGGTGGGAGTAGGGGAGAGATGGGAAGGATGGGAACGGGGAGAGAGGGGAAGGGGGAATGTGAATAGTTAGGGCCTCCGGTAACCTCACTCACTCGGTGAAAAGCAATGCAAGCATTGCTTCACTGCCGGTTTTCTGTGAGTCCGTGGCATCACTCCGGTCGAGCCGGCCCATACGTGCTGAAGCATGGCTCTCCCACATAAAAAATGCTCAGTAAGATAAATACAAAGTATGTGGAAAGTAATAATATTTCACACAACCTTTTCTTACCAAATAAAAAAAATGAATTGTTCTTTACGTCCATTCTTCAAGTCGTAATAAATCTAAAAAAATATTCTTCAGTAATGTGTTTGAATTCAATTCTAAGGGAAGTTTATATGCCAAACCTGAGTACCTACTAATTTGCCTAACAACGCTTAAGGGTCAACTCAGACTGAACGGCAAAATGCACGGACAATTTTAACATGTGAATAAAATATAAACCTTATTTCATTAAAATAGAGCTGAAAATCGGCGTACGATCATAATTGAAAACCTTCGTGAATTGGGTAAATAAAAACTGTAAAAAAAACAATCATATTTCAAAAATGCACAAAATGTAATCTTGATCTTTGGATGTATCAATTGTACCAATCGTAGTTATATCGGATCGGTGCCAATTGCACCAAGTAGAACCTTATATCGATACCCTAACCCAGCGTGGGTTACCAAAAAGGTATTGTACCTTACAAAATATTATTGCAATTAGTTACAGATTTGTAATCCTTTTTAAGCAAATTTCGGCCTCGAAAGAATATGAAATTTGGAATAAATAAAGTTTAAATAGAATAAGTGCAGAAAGCAAAAATTTCTGATGAATCTGTGTTGAAAAATTATGCAAAAACGGCTACAAAAAGATACAGGGATCCAGTACATATATGTTGACCTGTCGTTTACAAAAACTGTAGGATATCTTTACAATGCCAGTTCAAGTTATACTGGACAATGAAATTAAACAAAACATTAAAAGTTAATCAATTATGGTTGAAATTCGACCACTAGGCGATCTCTGGTTTAGTATTCTTGTTAACCCCTCCAGCTAAGCCAAAAGCTTGTGTTAGGAGTCGGTTCACGTCGGTAGTGCACTGGGTGGGGTTCGAATTGCAAGTCCAACGCCTTAGCCATTACGCTACCGCCGCTTCCATATACGTAGATATCTTCGCCACTTTCAAAACAATCATTGTAACCAAGTTGTTCCGTAACAGTTAATCCTTATTGGTAAATCAGTACAGGAATTTCCTAAAATCGAAAATTAATATATCTCAGAAGCGAAATCCATACCTTGATGAAGCTAATTCTTGCGAAATGAGGGCAAGAATTTTAAACACAAAATTCCAAATACAATCACAACAAAAACCTTTATTTAGCATTAAAAAAGTTTTCGGCTACCTAAAGAGATTGCCGGATGATCAATTTTAATGTTTGTGACAGTTCCGTTCGTTTTTATGACATTGCAAAAAGAACAAAACACAAATATGACTACCTAGCTTACTCATACTAAACATTGTACAACATCTCCCTTTATTATATCAACACCTTTTCTAGTTGCAAATGTAAACTTGAAATTCATACTAAAAGTTGTAAATATTTTTATGTGTAAAATTTACTTACGCTTAAAAACGAAAATTTTTAACTTTGTTGGAATTATAAGAACCGTTACTGAAGACGCAAGAGGTAATCTTAACAACTGTTTTATGTCACTTTTTTTAAAACAATATAGTTTAAAATATCCCCGCGTTATGCCGCATTCCAACAAACAAAAAACGATTCCTTTTGCTTACGAACGGTAAAATTATCGTCTAAAATCCATCGAAACTTTACCGTCCGTGAGCAAAACGAATCGGTTTTTATTATAATATTATTTACTTATTTACGGGAATTAGCGCGATCACGAAAATCTATTACATACCTCTGAATTGCCTGACGTTACGACCAGGTTGCACTGGCCGTGGTCACAGGCTGACTGTCACGGCCTGTGACCACGGCCAGTGCATTGCCATGCATTTATTATAATTAAGCCCATTATAGGTATTTTTGAATTGTCAGGTACTCCTGACAATTCAAAAATACCTATAATGGGCGACTGACTACTACTGTAGTCAGTCGGACTAAGTCAGTCGTAAAGCTAGTTGCCAATACGTAGATCCTGTGGAGAGGAACAGGCAACATTCCTTATATGCGCAAATTAAACGTAAGGACAATGTAACGTATTGTTCTAAACTGTAAACAGTCGCTCAAACTACTACTATATGTAAGTAAAGCAGTTCGGAGATGACCAGCCCCAACCAACAGCACTCGTTCACGATCATGACGCACGCGTCAGCTTGAGACATCTAGTTATAGTCCTTAATTTTAAAAATATACTTACAGCTTAACATTCAACTACTTGCTATTCGACAAAAACTGGATAAAAATACTATTAAATTGATGACCAGGTGTTATGTTATACTGATCCAACCCCTTATCATGCGTGCTGTTTTTCACTATTCCGATGAAAACTAAACAGCTAATGATGTGCACTGATTTATTATGCGGTGAAACTAGATAAATAACTTTTAAGTGCTGGATGAGAGAATTATTATATTATTTTCATGTGATGACGATATTTTAGTTGCTGTTAAATTTTATTTATAGACTTTATTGTGTAATATATTATATAATTATGTATATCCATGTCTAGGTACTCAATATGTAAAAAGTCTCGACATGAATACAAATATTAATCACATCAAAAATAATAAAAACAAGTAACGAACTTTTTTTTTAAATAAAACATTCGTGCATGACACAAATAATAATTTTTAAATCTCCGTACACAACACTACAGCAGTTTAAATATTTATTAAAAATAACTACAGAAGACTTACACTAACGTTAGATATTTTGGCAAGAATAGCAAAACAAACTTTCAGTAAATAAATTACCTCTTTTTACAGCTGAAATAAATAAAATCTCAAGGAAATGATTAGTAAAAAAATCATTTGTTATTTTTGCGAAATCTGGACTCTCACTAACACTGTAAATACGCTATTAAGTATATAATCTGACATCTAAGGATTTCTATGTTGACGTGTGATATACTTACCAGCTTTAAAGCATCTTTCAGAAGCCAAGTCGCACTGAAAGCGCCTGGTCTGGCAAAAGTTCATTTTATTGTACAAGTAATTATACTTTGGGGTAATATTTTTAGTCAGTAAGATTTTCATGTAATTTTTATCCTCATTTCAAACTTGTAACCATGCAGGCCTTAATTAAATGACCTCTCCCGAAACTGACGTACATATATATGTGCTTACAAACGCAGCTGGCCCCTAATGTAACCCGTAAGGCCGTCATGGGGCGGGTCGTTTCTTTCCCTCAGATATGGCGAAGGAGATGATGGCTGGTCCATGCGTCATACTCGTGAACGGGTGCTGCTTGGGGTGACTGGTCGGCCTAGTCAGCGATGCTTTAGCCTATACTATCATTTTGGTTTCGATCAACTGCAACTCTAGCCTCTTAATCCAGTGACGAATTATTTTTAACAGTAGATTTTGTAACTGAATGAAGGTAGATGTGCACCTTGAATGATTTCCATGTTTAATAGGTTCAAACCTTCACTGTATCAATGAGTGATTTTTATTTTTTAGTACGTTAGCTTTTGGAGCATTTCAATAAAATGAAATTCAGGTGGCATCAGCTTGCATCCTGTTTACCTTTCGTGTAACACTAACACTATTGTACCTGAAGATCTGACTTTTAAAAAGAGTGGCCATGAGTTTCTTTGCCAGTATTCTTCTCATAAGGCTCTACGCATTTTGGAAACTGGAAGTTATAGATCGACACAAGCAGGCAGTAGATTTTGGTGTTTTCACCTAATTTACCTCGACAATCCAGTACATGCTGTGGCGTCTGTTTGCGACGATCCATGATTTTAACTCTAGCTTCAATTTAACGTTCATAAATGTTACTTAGTGTCTTAAATGAAAAAAAAAATAGGAAAACCAGTCCTGTCCACCTGCAGTGAGAGTGCGACATTGTTGAACCCAAGCAAGGCAAGCCACAGTCATGTTTACAGAGTTCTCGCCTCAATCACAGTGACATGCGGACGTCAAATCCCTCTAAGGGATAAAAACTCGCAAAGCAGCTGCGTGAATCAGAACAATAGGGTCCCGTCTCATTTTAAAACGTCACTCGACGATCACCGGCTAGATCCACGCTATGAATCAAAAGGTTTTTACAGAGCCAGCCTTATAAATGACCTTTTGATGTACTTAATCATTATACTCTGTAGGGAAAATGAATGCATTCTATAACATGAACTTTTATGGGATAAATTAATGATAAATCTGGCCCTTCCAATTTTAAAGTGAAGGGATGAAGGAAGCCGCTGGCGAACGGTTAGAAAGCAGCTGAGCACCATAATAAAAAAGTCTTCATAGCGCAATCTAGAGAAAACAAATAAAAAGTAAACCCTCTTCTAAGACTAAAAGACGCAAGAGGTACTAACCACTTGGAAGGTTCGATTCTTCGATAGTCAATTAAAGCTCTTCTTTGTTTCAAGAGAAAAGACTACGGGTTTATTGGTGTTCCTACATTTTCTTACAATTCTTAAGTGTGCCTAATGAATTAAAAACAGGTACAGTTAAAATATGCAAATTAAATTTCAATAGTACCTTCGGGCTGTTTGTAAAATACGACCTTATTCTGCGACTCGTCCAAATTGAATCGATATTCAAATAAGTAGAGAGAAAATTTCTTCATCTTGCGAGTTTTCTTTTTAATACGTGTGTTGGATGGATTTTATATGAATGGTTTAAAATGAACGTACGACATTGTTTTTGATAATTGTCTTTGATGTGTTCGATTTTTCTGATCTGAAATATCCGGGCAACGATTCGATTGCCGTCAACCGGACACTTTGGGAAATAAAGATAGGAAAATTAGGAGTCTAATGAATGGGAAAGTTAACTAACTTTCCCTGGGAAGGGAAGGCAATAAAGGGAAAGTCATATTGCGTATACGGATTGGGGAGTGTAAGCAGTAGATCGAGCAGATCATAGTCGCATACCTATAACTGGAAATAATAATAACTTGACACATATCACACTCGGCCGTTTGATCCCAAACTATGCAGATCCTGTACTATGATAACCAAACTGCTTATAAACATACTTATATATATATATTTTTTATTTTTTATTTTTTAGAAAGACTACTAGTAGCGTGGGTCAGACATTACTAGTATTCTTGTTAACCCCTCCAGCTAAACTAAAAGGCTTGTGTTAGGAGTGGGTTCACGTCGGTAGTGCACTGGGTGGGGTTCGAACCCGTAACCACTCGATCGCAAGTCCGACGCCTTAGCCATTAGCGACCGCAGTACGCTACTAAATACATATTATAGATAAATTACACCCAGACACAGAACCAATGATCATGCTCATCACACAATTCTTTGTCCTGGGTGGCGTCTCTGGCTCAGCAGTTAGGATCACTAACCACTAGACCAACAGGCCAAGAAATAGATAAAGTCGGGAAGTCGAAGCTCCCTAACTGATACTTGATGGGAGATAATTGAACGTGGCAGATTCAGTATTGAATAGAAGACCGCAGGCAGAAAGTACTAACGTACTGTTGTTTGTTCTGCTTGTGATGGTGCTTCATGGAATCGTTTCAATAGCGAGCTCGCAACTTGCAAATGGTCAACCTTGTCCTTACGTGGTAGGTACTAGAAGAGATTCGCATGACTGATTGTATTAGTACATACAAATACAGCTACTCAGGAAAATTAATTCCAGTTTTGAAAGCAGTCATGAACATTTATGTTACCAGTCATGAATATAGATTTTACTGAACAGCTATCTTTCGGGATTTTTTTTTCTGGATGAAAAGTATGTATGTGTGCAAAATGAGACCGCGATAAACAAACACGACTTAAAAAAAACAAAGTTCTATTCAAACATTCTATTGCTAAAGGAATTGGTGTTGCAATTGTTTAAAGATGGCGGTAACCGTTTGCTAATAAATGGATGATTATTTGCCATCTAAATAGTAAACAAAAATAAATGTTCTATTTCTAGTCAGGTGATTTTAATTTTAATATTTGTCTTTAATATATATTAAATAATAATTGAATTGATCTTGAACAACATCGGTGACCAATTAAGACAAGGAATCACTTTCCTATACAAAATTTTGGGAGAATTCTGCAATACCCTAAATCTCTAAATAGCGTAAATACAATATCGTCTTCAACATTGGAGTGAATCTCTAGGTACCTATAGTACAACATAATAGTTGCACCTCAATCAAAACCCAAATATCTGTATCTGTTAACAAAGCGCTTTACCCTTCTGTCTACCCTTCATCGCCTTACCGTGACGATATGATTATCTCCCGAACAACCTGTCTCTCTTGACAGCAAAGTATCCCAGAAACAAACTAATTGCACAATCGAATTCTAACTCTAAACCTATGATTTCAAAGTTGATTTTAAAATTATCTTTACGGAATGTTCCAGTTTAGTGTTTGCTTTACTACAGTAATAAACATTGAGTCTACTGTTTTAGGGAATACGATATTTATAGTTACGTCTTTATTGCCGGTGTTTGCGTTGAAGTTTCATTGTTGTAGTGTAAATTGTTGAGTTCCTATGAAATCATGTGGATAAGGTGAAATGTTAAGTTATTTCTTAGGTTCAACAACATATGTTAACACTTTAAGTAACACATAATATATTCACAAAAATAAATATAACCATTGTATAGCCAACATGTAAAGGTAAACACCTCATGCAAATACTTAGTAACGAGTTAATCACCTTATAAGATAATAAATAATCTACAAGAAAGTCAAGTAAATAAATTAAATGACAAATAAGAATTCCAGCTATAATACAGAAACTTATTATATAACGTTATATGTATTAACTTGACATTGACTCACAGTAGCTATGTGTGTGTGTGTGTGTGTGTGTGTGTGTGTGTGTGTGTGTGTGTGCGTGGTCATCCAGTTGGAGGATCCACGTGCTGGGTTTTCCGCCGTGGAGTCGTTCCAGCCAGTCATCGTCGAGTGGGCAGGGTGGGAGCTCGAGACCCTTTCCTTCCAACTGATGCAGGTTTTTTATCGGGCACGCCTTTCGCTTGGGTGACGCATCGTCTTGTCCTCACTGGACTGTCATCGGAGAGGGTCTCTCGCTAGCGGCCGTCATACACTCTATGGCCGGTAGCGTAAGAAATTTTACCTTCCTACCTGTGTGGATGTCATCTTGCAGAAGGAGGCGTCGGAAAGAGTTCGGAAGGATGATCTCCATTCGGACCTAATTTGCCGCTGGCGAGCCGAACGGCAGAGCTTTCCAGCCCCTCATGCCGCCCTGAGTGTTGTCGGGAAGGGTTTTCCTTTCCACCCGCTATAGTGGCCCCTGCGCCTGGATGTGGCCTGGTGGTGGCCGCGCTTTTGCGAGCAGGCGCCAGGAGGGGTCCGGATATCTTAATGAAAGCTGTTCCCGGATTCGTCCTATTTTAGGCGCAGATACTGCGAATGTCTAACACTGACTCTTAAGACTAGCCTTCTGATTGGTGGACAAAGCGCAGTAATAGTACTCTCTGGCCAGGGCGCGAGAGTTGAGTAATGCGAGCAGAGGCGGGAGTAAATTTTAATCCGAAACTATGCATCTAGCATCTGCCTGCGCTTCTCTATATACTTGATATTTCAGAGTTTTAATCTTGTATTGTATGAACGAATCACTTTACTTAAACAGTTTCAACAAGTGAAATACCAAAGCGTTTCTGCGCACGCTCCAAATGTAATGAGTGTACTGCAAAATGTTGCCGCCAGACTATGCGGTCATAATTTAGATGACTTCAGCTATAAGCTAGCTATATAATATATATTTATCTTGGTCTCACTATGTCTGAAAGTCCTACAGTTTCTTATAACATCATCATCATCATCATTTCAGCCATAGGACGTCCACTGTTGAACATAGGCTTCCAAGGCCTCCTCCAATTAATGACTTCCAAGAAGACTGGGTGGAAGCGGCCTGCATCCACTGACATCCTTTCTTATAACATAACAAAAGATAATATTATTATGTGATATTAAAGTTAATTTTGAATCGTATATTGCACCAAGATTACGAAAAGTATTCACTTTTTCTAGTTTGTATATTTACTTGGCAGTTTACACTACACTACACATATAGTTTTTCGCCGTAAGTAGGGATGGAAAGTGGTCATTTGGAACCTCATTATTCATAATAAGCTGGCGTTGAGGTTTGCCATTATATCGAAGCGCTTTGACTTATATGTTAAACCTTTGAACCCGGGAACGAAACTCAGGAATCGTTTTAACACAATAAAAGATATATGCGCTTTTTGACGATAGTATGACGATTGCCATGAAATGTGCAACTGCCGTTCTGTCCTCAACAAATCTGATATTACGAATTATCTAATTAATACAGTAATACATATATATATATATACATATATATATATATACATATATATATATATATATATATATATATATATATATATATATATATATATATATATATATATATATATATATAAATAATAGTTTAAAAGTGTATTTATTATATATGTTTGAATGTATGTACATATATTTACTATGTGTGTATATATATCTAGTACATTAATATAGACTTTTTTATTCGTTTATCGTTTGGCTATTAAATAAACAGGTAGCTACAGATATACGGTTAATGCCGCCTTATGTAATGTATTTGCAGGAAGTATAAATCAATAAAATAAAATAACCATTAGTGCCTTCTTGCAGGTCTATACCACATATCGCACGTCACAAACAAAAGGGTATTATCATCAAAACAGTGTTTTTGACAATCGTTAAAGTTTAAAAATTCATACCTGCGGAACTAAGACTTCAAACGTCCTAATTTATGCATAGATTTAAAGGTACATGCTCCTATTTTATGCTAAGTTTAGTGAGTGCGACAGTAATATTTCGAGTTTTATTAGCAGTTTTATATGACTGGGTGAAGATGATACTGTTTAAGCTAGTCAAATCGATCAGATTACTTACTTACGACTCTCTAGCCTTACCAAAATTGATTATTAACTTGAAAATATCAAGTAGTAAAAAATAATGAAACCTTATTAAGCACACGATGTTAAGGTTTAAGTGAGTGGGAAATAATTTCTCACTCACTGTAGGTATATTATATACCAAATAAGATAACAATTACACGGTTATAACAAAAACACTGTTTGGTAATAAAAAAGGTTTATTAGAAATGAAGTAAGTATCAAAAGATCAGTCAAATTTTAAAAAAAGTACAATTAAACACAACTAAACGAGTAATGTGACAATTGATATTCCGGTCCAACGTAAAAACCGCGTTGCTGTACGGGTGTGAGACGTGGAAGGTCACAAAGTATATCTCGCATCAACTCCAGGTTATCAACCGCTGTCTTCGCCATATTCTCGGTGTTTACTGGACCGAGAAAATCTCCAACCTAAATCTGTGGGAACGCTGCGGTGAAATCCCGATCGACTAATAGATCAAACGCCGTGGTACTGGATTGGCTGAACATATACCAAGGGAAGCCCTAGACTGGAATCCCCAAGGAAAGTGGTCGCCCTTTGCCCAATCTAGGGGACACAGGAACATTAGTCAAAGTCAAACGAGTAATGTCATACAGCAATAAAAGCAAAAGAATCGAGTTATTAGACTTTGTATATAATTACTAGATATCCAGTGGATATTAACATTAAATTAGTGCTTGCAGATTTCGACGCTGTCGAATAGGAAGCCATTTTAATTCGGAACGTAAAACAGACACATGGTCATACTTGTGAAGATTGAAAATAAATCAAATGCAGTTCTTGAGAAGGTGGTCCAGTTTGTTAAGAAGATCTGCATTTAGGTCGAAACAACACACATCACCATAGTTGATTAGAGGAATAATTAGGGACTGCATAAGGAGAGTTTTGATTTTAGTAGGAAGGAAGTTTTTTAATCGATATAAAGTTCGAAGTATTCCAGTCGCTTTCTGGCTCACATGAGTTACCTCGGCACGCCAATCAAGGGTTGAGGCAATATGCAAACCCAGGTCTTTAACCTTTGAGCTCAGGGGTATGACTGAACCATTGAAAACTACAGGTGAGATGGAAGTAGTATCAATCTGCTCATAATCCGTTTACTGCCTACGACGATCGCCTGACATTTGGTAGGGTTTACGGACAGACCACACCTCGAACTGACCAGCATTTTATAAATTCCAGGTCGCTATTGATTTTATCAATGACTTGCGATAAATCTTCAACGCTGGCCTATGTATACAGCTGCAAGTCATCGGCGTATAGATGATACACACACTGAAGTTCTTGAGTTATGATATCAATAGTGGAGATATAATACCGCCTTGAGGGACGCCCGTGTAAAGATCACACCAATTCGATGACAAATCATCGACGCGTACGCACTGTTGTCGTCCCTGAAGATAAGTGGAGAACCATTCCAATGCTTCTGAGTAGATCATAAGATATGATAGAATGGATAGGCAAAAGGTTGAGAATCGACTGCCTCCGATTCTCCTGCACACTCATGGACAGCGGCGATGTTTTACACAGATCTTCCGTTTCGTCGTCGCACGGGTGTTGGTTAATTGTTTATTAAACCAGTGACCTCAAATTTACACATTGACATAATAAAAAAAAGGCCGATGAAGAATAAAAAAAAAATTATACGTCTTTAAGAAACGACAATCACTTAATAGGACCTTAATTCAATCGTTCACGTAATACTGACTAGATTATGAGCAATTAATCAAATTCATTCATATGAATAAATCATTATTCAACAACATAATAAACCAACTGCTACCAAGTTAGTCATCGGAACGGCAACTAGCTAACTGGCTCCTCTTACACAATTACGACACAACTCAAAATAGCTCCCTACGTATAACGCAACCTTTACATAATTTATTAGTCCCAAGAACTACGACAATCAAAACTAGTGGACCACAGCTCAGCTACTGCAAACTTGAACATTCTATAAGTGAAAACTTGTATCTCACGGGTTCCGTATATCTAAGTCCCCGTAGCAAAGTTTAGATGTGTAGCGATAGTCTAGAGTTGACGTGGAATATATCTTAGATTATTTTTAGAACGAAGTTTGTTATTGTACCTTACACTTCAGACGCTCGGCGGCCGGCCGGCTAGCCGAAAACAAGGTTTTAACGCAACGAAAAATGCTGACCGCGAGTTGATTTTATTTTTACGCCATCTATGGATTCTGTGCAATACTACTGTAATTTGATTTGAATAATACTGTAATAATTACTATACAACCATAGTAATTATCCATAATATATTGACTGGCCTGTTGGCCTAGTGGTTAGTGACCCTGACTACTATGCCATAGGTCGTGGGTTCGATTCCCACCCCAGTTTGGGTGTTCTTTGTGTCCGTTGTTTGTATTTTTGTAAAGTCCCCCGCGACACAGGAGTAATTCCCAATGCGGGAGTTGTCTTTTTTATAAAAAAAAAAATATATATATTAGTTAGAGCAATTTTCACAAATTACGTTTAGGGTAGTGGGTTAGATTCCCGATCAGTATAAATACTGTATTCAGAAAAATGGCTATTTGCATTTCCAAAATCTGTAAATCGCGGGCACATTGGGGTTAAGCAAAAGCCCATAAAGGTTGGAGGAAGGACACCAGAGACCCGGTCATAGTGAAAAAGCTAGTGATTAAAATCATACCTGCGCTTCTCGATTACTTCACTTTGGTAGGCGTTGGCTTATCTTGAAACAGCCAAGCTGTCGACTGACGCTTCGTTTCTGGATCGTATTGATAAATCCAAGATACGTCAACTATCACAATCTAGTAAATACACCGAGATAAGCCTGCATCAAACTTATCTATCATATCACTTCACACGAGCCCGCTTCTGATTGTCCGTGAGGTTCTGCGGTACCCAGCGCGAAATCATGAGGTAACTTTTAGTCTTGCGCCTAACCGGACATTGCAGGTTCGCACCGTACTAGTACAATTCGTACATCGTACTAGTACACTGTAGTAGTACTATTAGTACAGTTTTAGTAGAACATAATAACATGAATAGTACATGAAAACTTAAGAGTTTAACTTTTAAGTGTTAATTTTTAGATTACTTCACATTGAACTTTTAAGCATACTATTTGATTTTCCTTCATACTTTAACAGGCTTAGGACTGGCATTCTAGATTTAAAAATACGTGGTGATAATAAGATTAGTTATGATCAAATTTGCGTAAATGCTAGCTATGGATTAATGACTATTTAGAAATTAGAAATTTACACCAGAGTTATAACTATACAAAATTACATTTCGTTTTAACATAATAAACTAGGGAAAGAGAAAAACATAATATAGGCTAAATAAAGTTTAAATTAGTTTCGAGAAAAAATGAAAAATTAAAACTTATTTTAAATGAATATCAACCTTCGATATCTATACTTCAATATTAAACTATCGATATATCGTCTAAGAAATATTATTAATAAATGTCGATATTTCTAAATAATAATTAAGTATATTTCTTTAGTAATAATATTTCGATATATCGATATTTTATCAACAGTCATGTTAGTACGTCGCACAAACGAGCGAAGATAGTGTTGACAGAGTAAACATTAACAATAGGTAGGTAGTTTTAGTACAGGCTTGAAGTTAGACACAGTGTACTAATAGTGCAAAATGTCCGATTTAACAGAGTAAACATTATCAAGGTAGTTTTAGTACTGGCTTGAAGTTAGGCACAGTGTACTAATAGTGCGAAATGTCCGATTAACAGCTGCCTTTCGGAAACATTACTTTTAGTACAGTACCCAGTACTAGTACCTATTAGTACATCGTACGTGTACTACCCAAGACTAGTAACTTTTGATTGCCACTTTTTCTTCTGTACCCAGTTGCTTTTAAAAGGCCTTCGTCTACAAATAAAATTTGAAGGCTATCTAACAATTCTTTCGGCTCTAGGCCATATTTCAAATCATAAACTATCATCGTGCGAAAATGTTCTCGAGATAGATACAGTTATATAGTTCGTAAAAAATGAGAATCGAAATTTAAAGACAAGTGAGAATTTTTGTATTTTATTCCTAAATGATGTAAGTTTTTAAATAAAGTATTACCTGCCAGTGTTTTAAACGTAAAATACTCTTTATGTAAAACTTTCTGAGTATAATAAAAAGCGTCGATTAATATGTTCATCAGTTTTCTAGAACGCATAGGAAAATCTATGCTTAGTTTGGATTTTTGACGAGATATCGCCCTCTAATATAACCTGTATTATTATTATTGAAATTTTATATACTGTGGGTATGAGAGTGTTGAAAGAAAAGATAATGTGAATCAAAATACTAAACATTTTAGGTCAGATTCTAATTGTTTAGCGCTTGGTAACAAGAAATTAGCGCTTTGACAGCATAGCAGCTGCAGCGGAACAGCATACAAACCGTCTGTTCAGTGCAGAAAATATATTACAAAACTTAACTTATACTTAAGTAAATACTTTTCAGAAAGAACTGATACTTTAAATGCCTATTCAGTTAAATATACTAAGCTGGATTTGAAAAATCCTTTTTGCATTCTATTGCCTAATTCTTGAGAAAGGTTATAGAATACAAGCAAAGGTGCAATGTAGAAACTAATGTGTTGAATAATTATCGTCATATTTCAACAAGTTAACACAAAACAATATAAAACTATACGTATAAAACATTCCTGTTGAATAGTGATCTATTGATAAAAACCGCATTAAAATCCGTTGAGTAGTTGAAAAGATCTAAGCGTACTGAGTATGTAGAGATTAAACATCACGCTATAAATCTGAAGTTGCGAGCAGTGAATAAAACGAAACGATTTAAAAAGATGAAACCTCGCAGAATGACTAGTTGTAAAGATAATCAAGGTTCTTCTTCTTACTCCTGGCAGAGTGATGGTGGTCATGGATCGTCTGATAAATTAAGTACACTTCATTTTATATAATTAAAAGTTAATTAAGTTGACAGTTGTTTTTTTTGTTATAAGTTGTCAATAAAAACGATTAACAGCACTGGTTCCTTTTTATTATAATTTATATCGATGTTTAATTGTATCGATGTTTTGTCAATACCGATGGTTTCAAGCAGCACTTCAGATGTTATCATGATCGTTCGAAAAACACCACTTATTAAAACCCCCCAAGCTCCAAGCTCGAATGTATACAGCCAAGTGGATGTGTGCATATGACGCTTGCAACTGGCTACAAAGCTCTACGAAAGGCGTTAGATGGGGTCTACGTCAGCACAGTCGTAGAGGCATAGCGCTTTTGTGCTACGAGTTTGCTACTATATTGTGTTTCGTACAATCTTAGGTAGTTCTGGGACTAAAAATGAAATAGAAAACAACGACTGATTTCAGTCTTTGGAACGTATTTTTTTACGTACCTTAGTTGTCAAACAAACGTGGTAATCGGTGGTCTGTGGCACGGCGATAGTATATACGACTGCCAGGCCGCGTTCAATTCGAACGTGTGGATGTTTCTATTTAGGGATTGTGCATTAATCACGTGAGGCTCGAAATGTGGGGGAATTCGAACAAAATCACGAAATCGGACAAAATCACGAAATATCACAAGATGGAGGGTGGGTGTGGTGAGTTATCACGTGTATTTATTTTTTCTTTAAACGCGCTATTACTTATATCTGTATTTAACGATAATATTCTAAATTTATTTTAATATATTTAGGAAATAAAAAAATACACGTGATTTTTGGCCTGGGGGGGTTAAAAAGTTTCTAATAAAATCTTTTTAACAAAAAATTAAACCGACGAAAAGAACTAAAAAGCAAAAAATAAATAAACCTTAAGTCTTAAGTATTGAGCTTATTTACATAAACTATCTAATTTTATATAAACTTATTTTGAGTCGGCGCCAAACAACAAACTGATTAATTATCAAAATTTTATTTGGCGCCGTGCGAAGCCGGGGTGGGTTGCTGGTAATTTATAATACAAAGAAACACTATAATTGTATTTTAGCATGTTTTATCGTCGGTGAAAATACCGTTGAAAGATTCCATTACTAAGATACATACATTTCTAATTACTGAGTATAAATGAAAATCACAATAAAAAACTAAATATTTTGTCATGTCACTTATATTTTATAAACATCATACATACTAAAAAGGCAGTCAAAAATTTGAACGATAGGTTTTGATTTTTAGGGTGTGGATTAAATTTTTTTTAATGAATACAACACTAGTGATAGTGCTGTATTTATTAATGGTTATTGTTTAAATACGTAAATAGAAATTATTTATTATTGCACTTAAAGTAAAATAATAATAACGAAATAAAAAACATGCAATTGTTAAAAAAAATATAACGTTATGACAATGAAAAGCAACGCCAATAGGGCTTTTAAATGTTAAAGTAATGTTTTTACTATAAAAATATTAACAAAAACATTACAAGCAAACATCTTGAGTTAAATGCTTTGAGCCAAAACTGCGTCCAAATCGGTGAATTATTGCTGTTCGTTTTACTCAAAATGGCCATTTCTGGTTTATTATACAAAATATGTTCCTTTACGCCGGAATGAGAGCTAGATATCATCTCTCTCTCACAGGTTAAACTCGTAAAGGACTCGCAATTCTGACATTACTTGCCGAGATATGGCACTTGAGTAGCACCTTCTGTTTAGCTTTATGATCGGTAGCAATAAAGCCTTTTGCCATTAGCACTAAAAGCCTCGTAAATTATACATTTTATCTATCTCTTTTATGACTCGCCCTCCACAGAATATTTTTTTTCTTAAGTTGATTGTAAATGATTTGTATTGAATGTTGTCGCATTGAGGTTGAGAGGGGGTGTTTTAATGGTTTATTTTATTAATGTTGTTTGTAACACTTTAAAAGATTGTTAAAAAATATCTCTCTGCCGCAATGTTTTTAATGAACTATAATTCTGTAAGATACTGAACTGATAATAATTTATACTTTACTAGCTCTCGCCCACGGCTTCGCTTGCATAAAAGTTATTTTTATATTGGATTAAGGGTACTCTATGTACTTTTCAGTACCCTTGACAAAATGTATGAAAAATTTCACGATCATCGGTCTAATACTTAATGCATGAAAGCCTAAAATACAAAAAACTCACATTCGTATTATTAATATTAGTTAGAACTGTAAATAAATATTTTTCCCCCAAAAATATTTATACTTTATTATTAAACTAGCAGCGCCCCGCCGTTAAACCCGCGTAAGTCCCGATCCCATAGAAATATCGGAATAAAAAGTAGCCTATATGGTAATCCAGGTCTCCAGCTATCTACATACCAAGTTTCATCGCAATCGGTTCAGTAGTTATGGCGTGAAAGAGTAACAAACATCCATCAATCCATCTAAACTTTCACATTAATTTATAATATTAGTATTTATAATATTAGTAGGATAGTAGGATATAAGTAGGATGGCATCGTGGTGGACAAGATATTTGAGAGAGGGCTTTAAACAAAGCTATTGCTAACCTGCTATGCCTGCGATTGAGCTACCTATGTATGAATTATGTTAGCTTTCTACACTTCCTTTCCATATAAACTGTGAGTATTTTAAATGTCACATACCTAAAATTAGCGAAATTAGCTAAAAAAGAGTTACAAAGGATTCTCTTCACGCAATAGTATATATATGAAGATGAGTCTAAGCTATTCATTATGAAGAATCTTGCTTCTGTATTTACCGTATGAGTCTTGTAGAAAAAGAATTCGTTTGTCATAGATGCTATTTTAATATGATTACCTACAGTAAACTAAAAGAATAATAATAATAATAATAACTCCACACATGTTACATACGGCCGTCTGATCCCAAACTAGGCACAGCCTGTACTATGGTAACCAGACTGCTGATAAACATACTTATATATTTCAAAATACATACTTATTATAGATAAATTACACCCAGACACAGTACAAATTATCGTGCCCATCACACAATTATTTGTTCTGGGTAGAAACCGAACCCACGACCGCTTAGCAGTCAGGGTCACTAACCACTAGACCAACAGGCCAGTATAAAATAATATTTATATTCAGGAATTGATAAGTAAATTAAAAGCTGGGTACGAGAAATAAATATGAGTATTGTTTAGTAATAATTCATTTACGATGTACGATTTGCGTCCTTTTTGATTTTTTAAATTTTAGAAACAGAATATCTTATCATTTAATATCAAAGGTTTGTGATCGTCTTGTGGATCGTCGTCACTTTGCTAGATAAATTTGTCACTCCATGACATTTGCATTTTAATCAAAATAAACTTTAATTTAAATATTATTTTTGCCATTATAATTTAATACTTGGCCATACAACGACTACATACTGCGATGCACAAGACAGGTAATTAAAACGAAGCCGAAACTCTCAAGCTCTCTGAACTCACACAATGCGCTAAGAAGTGCGGCAAGATAACGGGACAACGGCCGCCATCTTGGAAATTAAAGGCTGTCTTCTGAAAAAGGAAGATTTTTTAATTTTTGGTTCCATTACAAGATTGTTGGGTAAGGACGTCTCCTTTTTATTTCTCCCCCAAGCGTTACTGTTTCCGGGTCAATGCTTATTCATTCAAAACTATACTAATATAACTATAATAAAGAAGACGTTTAGATTTGTTAGATGTTTAAGATTAATTTAGATTTTTGTTTTTTAGTAGAACTCGCTAATCTCTGGAGCTATGGAACTCTAAGTCAGATTTGATAAATTCTTTTAGTATTTGATATGCCATTTCCTGAGGAAGGTTATAGTCTCTTTCACATCACACTACGCCTCTTAGGAGCGAAGAAGTGTACATAGACGCGGATGAAATTTTGGGGACCCGATAGTTATATAAATAATAATTAATAAATGTTAACTTAAGGATCATTTCGTTTTAGAAATACGTTGTAAAGTTACATGACCATGACTTTGAATACAACAACACGATTTCTTATACCTTGTAGTGTTCCAGATTAAAAGTTTTTGATTTCAAATAAACCTTTTTAGGTCTTAACAGTCACTGAGAAAGTAACGCAAGAGATATGTATTTGTAGTTATTCCTGATTAGGTCTTAACAGTCACTGAGAAAGTAACGCAAGAGACATGTATTTGTAGTTATTCCTGTTTAGGTCTTAACAGTCACTGAGAAAGTAACGCAAGAGATATGTATTTGTAGTTATTCCTGTTTAGGTCTTAACAGTCACTGAGAAAGTAACGCAAGAGATATGTATTTGTAGTTATTCCTGTTTAGGTCTTAACAGTCACTGAGAAAGTAACGCAAGAGATATGTATTTGTAGTTATTCCTGTTTAGGTCTTAACAGTTACTGAGAAAGTAACGCAAGAGGTATGTATTTGTAGTTATTCCTGTTTAGGTCTTAACAGTCACTGAGAAAGTAACGCAAGAGATATGTATTTGTAGTTATTGCTGTTTAGGTCTTAACAGTCACTGAGAAAGTAACGCAAGAGATATGTATTTGTAGTTATTCCTGTTTAGGTCTTAACAGTCACTGAGAAAGTAACGCAGAGATATGTATTTGTAGTTATTCCTGTTTAGGTCTTAACAGTCACTGAGAAAGTAACGCAAGAGATATGTATTTGTAGTTATTCCTGTTTAGGTCTTAACAGTCACTGAGAAAGTAACGCAAGAGACATGTATTTGTAGTTATTCCTGTTTAGGTCTTAACAGTCACTGAGAAAGTAACGCAAGAGATATGTATTTGTAGTTATTCCTGTTTAGGTCTTAACAGTCACTGAGAAAGTAACGCAAGAGATATGTATTTGTAGTTATTCCTGTTTAGGTCTTAACAGTCACTGAGAAAGTAACGCAAGAGACATGTATTTGTAGTTATTCCTGTTTAGGTCTTAACAGTCACTGAGAAAGTAACGCAAGAGATATGTATTTGTAGTTATTCCTGTTTAGGTCTTAACAGTCACTGAGAAAGTAACGCAAGAGATATGTATTTGTAGTTATTCCTGTTTAGGTCTTAACAGTCACTGAGAAAGTAACGCAAGAGATATGTATTTGTAGTTATTCCTGTTCAAGCTGGGGTTCCGATGACACGAATCTTTACAATCAACCCAGACAATAACTAATACAAAATATATGCCCTTAATCTAATCTTCCTTGCTATTAATAAGAAAATAAGTAAGTCAGAAAAAAATAAAAAAGTATCACATGATCTTTAGCACACTTATTGTAGATCTAAATTGCTGTCTATAATACTATATTATCTCCACTAAGTAACTGTATATGTGTATGTGTATGTATAGTATATAAGTATATGTCAATATCTCGAATAGTACGCCATCAACTACTATGTTTTTATTAAATAGAGATCGCTTTTACCGATAAGACGCCATTGCCCATTGTACTCTAAGATAATTATTTTTTCAACTGTATTTTATTAATAGTGTACAATAAAGAATATTCTATCTATCTATATCTATAAAGAACCCCACTAAACCGGGGATTAACGGGTCTTATTTCATTTTATTTTATAGGTCTTATCGCAATGTTAAGGAAAGATTGTATATATACTTAGAAATACAACATAAAAAATGGTGTATAAAAACAACATAAAAGTAGAAATGTTATTCAACATTTCACACTATCAATTTTTTTTATGTAAATTTATTCTTTAACACCACACAAAACTTGAAGTACAAAAGTTGAATAATTTATGGTAAAAATATCTCAAGAAATTCCAACAATGCGAACAAACTTTAATATTCTGTTAAACAAATCACTACCTACCTAATGGCAATAGAACGCACTGACAAGTGACAACTGACTACAGTGGCAGTTGACAGTTCACATTAATCTATATTTCACAGTTATATTTATGTTAGGTAACCTAAATTTGTCATACATTATATTGAGACTTACTCGTAGTAGATATAAATAATAAACAGTTTTAACCCAATTATTCTTTCACTATTAGTAATACTTTACTCGCATTGCGTTAATTGATTAAGCTTTTCAAGGTGTATATAAATTGTGTCGGTACCAAACATCTCCTTCAATCCTATTTTTATCATACTATAAGATCTTCCAGAGATCAAAATTAACGTAATTTATTATATTATTAATAACACTGAATCTCGATAAAAGCTACTAAAGAAAAATAGAAGAAATTCGATTGAAAACAGAGTACAAAAGGAAGTGAGCTGTATACCTTTTATCTATTCGTTTGAATCATGTGTCTGAAATCGGATCAAACGGACGTGATCGTTATTGTTTTTCTGACACCTACCTCAGTGTGCACCAGACCGAAGACGTCGAAGGTATTATCTCTGTATTCCTTTATTGTCATTATGGAAGAACATTTATTCAAATTTCATTTCTTCCTTTAATTTAAATGCAGTCATCTTCGATGAAAATAATTGTTATTGAAAATATATTTACAGTTTTACCAACTCTATTGCTACGAAAGTAAACTAATTTAATAGTTTAAATTACAATCGTTTAACATAATTATAATGCACACGGAACGTGGATCATGGTTTATGTTTCCACGAATACTTTACAAAATGCCAGATGTTTAAATCCTTTACAAAAATACGTTTAAAATTGTCATAAACGTGTATTTAAATCAGCAAAAGGGAATATACAAATATCAAAGTCATTACTTTTTTAAAAAACTTTAGTGAAAAGTTTAAAGTAACGTTTAAAAGTTAGTATAACTTTAGTGAAGTAATTATTTAACTGTTTGCCCAAGCATGTTGTTCAGTTTCCTAATATAATAATATATGTTAGGAAGCTGAACAACAAAATACTTATGGCATTAAAATTATAACAATTTGTGAAGTTAAATATTTTGACAGTAATGCATCTTTACCTGTAAGTACCTAATAGAAGGCACTTATAGAAATAACTTATTTAATCAGTTAGAAAATAGTACGACAGTTCAGTACGGTACGTTACAACAAAATAAAGCCTAATATTATCATGGGCCCCTTTAATAGTTTTGTTACTCTGCGACACAGTAACATGAAATCCGTATCGCAATATTCAGCCTAGGGCCATTGAAACAGAATTCGAAGAATCTTCAATATCTGTTCTAAATATGTATGCACCGGTGAGAATTCCAGCAAGGAGTGTAGCGAGGCCCCGATCGTCTATTGTTCAACATACATGAATTAATTTAGTACATTACGGAGAGAATATAGAAGGTCTATACCTTCTATATTCTCTTTAGTTTCAATTACAATGCTGTTATATATAGTGTGGTTTTCTTTGTTCTTATCAACTTATTTTGCATAATATTTTAATCGAAATACGATTTATTTTCATCCATTTATAGTAGTTCTACGATCTACATACATTTTATATCACAATAATAAAGTTATCACCATTAGACGAGTTTTTGTGTTGGTTACACTATACTATTATGGAAATATCAATATGGAAGAAGTATGGACATGGCAAGTATCGTTTTATCGCATAAGTAAGGTCACCAGAAATACAGGTAATGGTAGCTTTTGCATGTGACACCACGGGTTGTTATCAAAGCTAACGAACACTTGCAAACAAAACAAAGCTTCAATAACTGCCTAACATGAAGTGACTCGTGTGGTAGTTTGTCAATATCTGTAGATCGGTATGTGGACGTTTAATATTTATCGAAAGTAATTTTTATTTGGAATGATATTCATATTCACTAACTAATAATTTATTTGCTTGAGGTATTAACCATGATGTCTCTAAAAAAATGTTAAATTATTCCTCATAGTTGAAGGTGTAGGGTAGGTTTTTAAACTATTCCTTTATGATAGGCTTTTCCAACATGGCTTTTTAGTAGATACGTGATATTATTAGGGACATAAAAACAAAAGTTTCTTTATCATAGTTGCTTTTAATAACTTATTATTATTAATCATATAAAGCTAGTATATATAATACCTACATAAGTTAGATTCTTTTGGAGCATTAGTCATTAGTAGGGTAGGTCTATTGAATAGAAATGGCTAGGTTTAGGTTAGAGCTTTTTTTTTTTTTTTTTTTTCTTTTCTTTTTTAACGTGTGGAAACCCCCTC
Source organism: Callimorpha dominula (assembly GCA_949752705.1). Taxonomy (NCBI): domain Eukaryota; kingdom Metazoa; phylum Arthropoda; class Insecta; order Lepidoptera; family Erebidae; genus Callimorpha; species Callimorpha dominula. Next base: position 8,234,983 of record OX457013.1, read on the forward strand.
GGGTACCACCGCACCGAGCTGATACTCGGTGAAGTGGGTATGTCGGAATCGAACCGACTAAAACCACACGGTGTTCCGTTACGGGTGTCTATGGCCGAGGGCTCAGGTATAACCTATAAAGGAACTCCCTGGGCCCCCGACAGACTTGACTACCTTCCCGTAAAGCAAGGTAGTCTCACAGGCGTAAGTGGGAGCCGTGTCCCCTTCACATTTGAAGCGCGCGTGGATCACATCGCTGCCACCGTCTCGGCATAACTTTCCGCTTCTGGCGCCGGGTTCCGGCGCTGAAGGCCAGCGCTCATGGAGGCCGCAGGTCAAGGTTAGGTTCGAGCTGCGACCATCGGATCAGAACCTAATTCTAATTTTGTAAAATCACTAATTTGACAAACCAAGTAATTGGTCAAATTAATATTTTGGGAATGATATTTTAGTATTTGAAATATTTGCAAAGTCATTTTTGTATTTCGTCCTTATTTATGATTTGAGACATGCTTTTAGCCAAATATAATGATTCTAAATTGACGGAAATTACCCTATAGATTTTGATTTACTTTTAAGTATCAAAATATTCATCAAAAATTACCGTAAATCTCAATACAGCCCACGTATTACTGTGAAAAAGGGACAGACGGACAACGAAGTGTACCTATAATGATTATTTCTACCTTTTGGGTTTTGGTAGGAATCTTTAAAATGATATGTAAAGTTAACTGAATAAAACTGTGTAATGCGATTAATTTGTTAAACAATATTACGTATTTTACAATCTTTGTTTTATTTGTGTTTAGGTTATTGTTGTTAGCAATTTATTTTTATTTAGGTTTAAAAAAATTTATTTAAATAAATTTTTTAGTATAGGTACTTATGGTTTCAGACATCCAAAGAAGCAGATAGATAAGTATTAATATATTTGCAAACTCTTTACTCCTACTAAAAAAAACAACAACAATTTGCCCGAGAATCCAATCTCATAACACACGATCGTACGCGTAATTTTTCTTACGCGAATAAAAAGACATTTAATGGAAGTGTTAAAAATTCTATATCTCTAAATTCAAATAAGCCACTGGTAGTATAATTATATTTGACAGTGTAATTCGCGGTATAAGAACATTAAGAACCAGATGAACGCTTCTACAAAAAACTTTTTATTTTTCATAATACGGGTCACAAAGTGCTTCTTTATGAAATGCCAAAACGACGTAATTGTAAATGCAATATTAATCAACAAAATAGCTAAGGAACCACAAGGAACTAGGTAGATTCTCGGAGTATGTTTTCTCACCTGTAAAATTAAGAAAATGTAGATACGTTCATCTGGTTCTTATTACCTATACCGCGAATTACTCCGTGGTTAAAATGTTATAAGAACATTATATATGTTTTGCGTTATTGAAAAATTCTATTCACACTATTCATTTACATTAAAATGCCTCATTTTTAAAGAAAGGTAAGAGGGTAGTTATAGGCTTTGTTGGGCAGGAGCCGGATGTGGTCCGGATGTAGGGGAAGGGGAGCGCGGAAGTTACGCATGTACGTAGGTTTCTAAGTTATGTTAAGACTAAATGGGATTTAAAATTATTCATGCTTAAATTCAGATAGAATGTGTAGGTACTTTAAACGTAACATAATGTTTTGTTCGAATTCACACAAAGATTCAGTCAATCACGAATAATCAAAAATCTATAAGTTTACGTTTAGAATATCACCAAAATCTCAGTGCTTGGTTTTTAAGCATATTTTATTTAATATTTTTAATTAAATTACTGTTATGGTAAAGCTTTAATTTTCGTCGCACCGACGACATAAAACAAAGCAATTCTGAAGTTATACTCTAAAAATCAAGCATTTAATATTCACGCGTTGAAGGCACACGATGTACTAATGCGGCTTTCATATTAGTATAATTCGTCAGCCACATTTGATGCAGCCTCCAGCTCACGGGCGGTTACGTAGGTTACGTAGAAATATACGACGACGTGAAAAGACAGGATGTGCGGAAGCAATTATGGCATTCTGAAAACTTTCATTATTGTGACCTAAGAGATTATTTGTTATGATTTATTAAGTTGTGAGAACTGCATTGTTTAGACTTGTACCTATGGTTAGATTCATTAAACCTTTTTGGAGGAAGTAATGCACATTAGATTATCATCTGGGGAAACACCTTCACCTCTACAGATGACAGCATGGTATCTGAATTTACATGAGTTCGCTGCGAATCAAGGGAACTACAAGAATTTATAAATATTGCTTACTGTTGTTAACGAGCGGGCCAAGTGGTTTATAAAAAATATCTTGTCATATTTAGAGCCAGCGCGCTAACATCTCCTGTACTAGAACAACCGACTGACTGTTTAGTTTATCAAGTGCGCGCACACATACACTTCACCGTACTGACCGTGCGATTGATCGACAGTCGGGCGATAGTTCATAGTTGAATGCAGTGCGCGCGCTTGCATCGTACTCGACACACATTATGCAATGGCCGACAGTTTAATCATATGGAAATCGGGCAGTCGTTTTCGATAGGTTGATTGGGTGATTTTAAATAATTAAATACAAGTACTGCCACACAGGTTCATACTAATTGCTAGAATGATCAAAATATCGGCCATAACAAAAAATAATAACCCAACAACATTTTTTTTGTACTGGTTCAGTTTCTATTTTTATTTAAAAGACAACTCTCACTTTAGTTTTATAAGTCTTAGAAGTAGGTGTAACTGTAGGTCTATTCTCTCATATACAAATAGTATTGTCAAATACAGAAGGCGGGATGCAGTAGCAAAGTGAGGGCTGTAAAATATTGAAGTCAACTAAGAAAAGAAATATATTAGATTTAAAATAACTTGCCATAATTATTCCTTTTCATTATTATTAAAGTGTCACAATAGCGGAATAATTTATCATTTCTGCCAATTCGAGGCGCAAAGTCATCTCCGTAGCGTTTAAATAAAACTGTTCGACTCACGTTTAAGAATATGATTTATTTACGTTACCCGAAATGATTCATCAGTTTTTCATTCGTTCAATTCAATCGTAAATGAAAATTCGATAGTCATTCTAGTTAAATGACTTTTGATTAACGATAGCTCCGACTTATTTATAAAGCAATATTTTACAAGAAATGATTTTCGGTCGCCCGTGGTGTGATATTTCGTCGGTATAATATGAAATTCTGCAGTTGAGAGTGACCAACGAAAATATCCAGTTGGAATATTCGCGAGTCCCATTCTCCCAACCCAGTCAGAAGACAATTATAATCCTCGAATACTCAAGAATAGATTGAATAGTTTTCTCTTGGACTTTCCATAAGATGAGTTTGAAGACCAACGCCTATTCCATTACTAAATACAATGAAAAAAAGAAAGTTGCAGAACTTAGAAATTAATAATCCTCTTAACTCTTTAGCGAAGCGGGAAACAACAGAGATAGACAAACGGCTAGACCTTCTAGTCTTAAATGTCACATAGTTCTTTTACATGAAGTATTTACCGAATATTGGATAACTGTTACATATACACGAGACTTGAATCCCTCGACACCGAGGCACCAATGAACGCACAGTGCTGGTACAGCCTATTCATAAACAATACTTAAGCATTTGCAACCACAGATGTACGTAGATAGACTATATAGTATTCAAGCCTTTGTGATGGAACTCCTTTCACAAACAGGGTAGTGAGAAATGTCTTGTCTACTTACCATTGCGCTCCTATTCTCCTTTGATCATTATTGTTTGTGAATACAGGCACTATTTATTAGAAGCAGATAAGTGCTTCTAATAAGTATTTGGTTGACTATGATTTCAGGGATAGGCCTGGCATCAAATAGACATTATCGTCAACTAATGATTTAAAACCGATAGATGCGTCCGGATACGTCATACTATGGACTCGGTTTCTGTACTTCGTTTATGTGTGGATTGTCGTTGGGTACTTACTACTAGCTGTGGTTATTACAAGTGAAGAGAATTGTATATACATTTCAAAGCATTATATTGTGATAAAAACTTAAGTTGTTTAACACGATGAATTCTGATATAGTTAAATATATTCCCATTCTCTGCTTATTGCATTTTCTGCCTCTGCCCGCTGTCACTAGATATAAATTATGATACTCATAAGTGTAAATTTATGACTCGAGGAAAAATTTGAAATAACCTTGAGTTACGAAAAACCTTTTTTGATTAAAATTGTCTTGATTGTTGTATAACAGATGTCGCCATAATTTCATATATTACCAATCAGAAGCCCTTTTACAACAATTAATCCTGAAAGCATATTTCACAAAACAAAGTAATCGACGAATATTAATCAGATTGCGTATAATGGATTTATTGTCCTTGCTCAACATATAAACGAAATGGAACTCCATTAATTATTTTCTTTAATTTATCGGGTTTCAATAAATATGAGCGGGACTTTCAATTACAATTACTTTACCTCGCATAGCGGAAAATTTCATTAGTTATGTACAGTTCACAACACACGGGGTCGTGGCTTGGAAAACCTCCGCTTTTGTAAGTTACACAACATTAGCAGTGTTATCTAAACGGTCTTGATTAGAGATATTTTAACCGGTCAGGCCGCTTTGACTCAAGCAGGAATTTTCTTAAGGTTTTTGAAGTACGTCACCAAACATGTGATGAAACAGGACGACATTTTCTATAAAAATGAGCCTGGCAGTCTCACGATCTCTCAATTTTAAAAAAAGAACTGAAGATTTTCGTTTAGACCGGCCAGTTACCTACTTATTAACTGGCCGGTCTAAACGTTAAGTTGCATTTCGTTGCATTTGAAAAGTTAAATAAACAATGTCAGACGTCTAGCCAAAAAAAACAAGTAATCATAAGTGAAATTGTAATTTCATGTATAGTATGTATGTGCATTAAATACCATTTTATTAACTTCAAGATTATTGAAATTTAAAACAAAACCGCCTAAGCACACTTGGACTTTAAAGTGACTTATTAAATTTACTTACTATTAAATTGGACTTAACGGCTCTATTATCAGAATCTAAACCCATCTTAATTAAAAGGTTAAGACAAATTCCTCGAGCCCAAACACGACAAGATTATCTACAAATAAAGAGTTCCTAGCCAAATCTTCATCATTATACCGGCTTTATTGTAACATAATTATTCTATTGTCATTGAAATTACACAAGTCCCAATTGTAGCCAAATTGTACGAGTAAGCCAGTAAGCAGTAAAATTAATTACTTACAAATTCTGTACGCGAATTACCGAAATGCGAACAAATCAAGTTCATTATTTGCTTGTTAAAATAATTTTGCTGCAATCAGAATGTCATTTATCAAATGTGGCGTACATTTATAGTGAGACACGTCAGTGACAGTTTTTAATAAAATTAATTAAAGATCTAATTCTTTATTGAAAACCACAATGATATACACTTCCACAACCAGATTAATTTTTTAAATACAATAATAATTCGTCAATATTATTTATAAGTTTACAGGCACACTAACGTTCTTATGATAAGTACCTACAACTTATGTACTTACAATTAAAATCATCTAATGTTGCTGTAGGAACATTTTCAATAAGGCACTGATATTAGATATAGTTTCTGTATGTATTTTATACTAGCTGTTCCCGGCGTCTTATACAGCGTGTAAGTTTGAGCTACGCGAAAAACTTACAATATCCTCGTTCTCTTTATACTTAACACAATACAAAAACCATCATCATAAAAATGCGATATTAAGGATTTCTAGTCATTAGCTTCATTTGGCGCTACGCAATTTACATGCAACATGCGTAGGTATTCCTTTTGTACGGAACAGTGAATGACCTTCAACGTTCGGTACCGTCAAGACCCAGCTGTTGAAAAGTGTCGAACAGACCAAAATGTTTAATTTTTGTTAGATTGATTACATTGCTGTTTTGGCCTCGTTTTTTCGGTTCGATTCGGTATAATGTTCTGTTTACTCATTGTGATATTATTTTTAAGCAAAAAAATCTAAAATAAAAAAATTATTGATCAATTTTGTGGCAGAAAATCCCAATGATTTTCGACTCGGAATAATGGTCTGAATGTGTATTCAGACCATTATCCCGAGTATTTCAGGATTCCGTACGGTGTCGCTTACACCCTATATAGTATGGTAGGGTCTAATATGGATAGTGTGCACAAATAGAGGAAAATGGCATAGCAGTCAGGGTCACTAACCACTAGTTAAGTAACTTTGTTAATCACAACAATAATAATAGTTTCCTAACGTATAATCCTCCCTCTTCAATCCAGGTGATTATAATTTGTAATTTAAAAATGATTTGAAAAATCATCTCATGAGTTTTGGCACGGTATAAATATACTCAAAGCATGTTTCTTTTAACACAGCGATTAAGTTCCAGTTTCCTCCTTTAAGAAACAAAGATATTAACGAGTGCGAAAGTTTAAGACCAATTAATACTCACTACTGATTATTAGTACTGCATTTTCAAGTTTATTTACTATTAAATTGAATGAGACTCGTAAAAAATATTTAAATCAATGAGAACTATTCTCAGTAGATCTCTTTGAATAACGTATTCAAAGACATCTGAAAAATCATTGCTGAAGAACAAAGGGCGTTCGTTTATCACTGGAAAATTCAAAATTACTCCTAGGCTTTTCAGTCAATAAGGTGTCAACTATGCTTTAAAATAATATGTAAAGAGATCATCAATATTATACATTATGCATGGTTGATATAGTACCTTACGTTAACGTCAAATGTCTTTTAAAAATATCGCCAGTAAATTCATCTCAAGTTATCAGGCCATTTATAAAAATGTACCGTTACGTGCGTTCATCGCAAGATAAAGTGGCAAAAGTTGGTCATTATTCAAAAGAGCCTTTCATAATTTGAACTGTACTGGGTGATAGGCTGCAACACTGGGAGAGACGGCGCAAGAATATCAATTTTTATAGATTTTGACACAGAATTTCAGAAGGTTATGTCGGCTCTTACAGATTAGCATATAATTTTTTGCTTTGTGGTTTTTGAAGACTGCTTGGGCCGCAACAGAACAGGCTGTCTGCCATAACTAGTGTCTTGAAATTGATGGCCAACATTTCAATTAATAATCGATGAATATCAGTTTTGCGGAAATCGCTGATGGATGAGGAGTTGAAAATCTTCTGTCGTTTATGCAATTTTATTTACATAATGATGACATTCTCTTTGCTTTAGACATGTAATTTGTCATTTTGCTCTTGCCGAGAGAACTTATAAAGACTTTTAAAACGTAATATATAAAGCACCCACATTCATATTATAGGGAGACTGTGTTGGAGAGAAACAAATTTGGAAATTCCAAACTTCATTAGCAGCAGAAATACAATAACTACTCTAATACGACCGCCTTGTGTACTCATTTTTTTAAAATAAGATACATTAGAACTGTATGTTATTAGTGGTGTATAGAAAAGAATATTCTATTTATCTATCTTGTAATGCTTTTTATCCGCAATATCCCGCTGGGTGGAGGTGCTTCAGTCAGGTGAGTCTGACTGATACGTCTTGAGCACAAGTATTTTATGTCTGCGGAAATATATAATAGGGCATTAATGAGAGTCTGAAATAATCCATGTAATAAGTAACAGGATGGAGACACAATAAAATCAGAATGTTAAACTTGAAAGTAACATTTATATAAACGTAACCACGCGCCAATTTAATGGAACTTTCAAGAAAGGCGAAGGAAACATTCCGTGGAGCCGTAAATGCTTGTTTTAACAAACTACTTATTAATTTTACGCCTCCAAGTTTGAAACTAAAGCGAATAAGCTAAAAGGACTAAATGCATGCTATGAGTTTTTGCATGCACGACAGATTAATTGGTTGTGAATACAAGAAAGTTTTTCTTTTAGCGCCAGAGTAGTAGTAGTTTCAATATTAAAATTGAATAAAGCACTTATTTAGTATCAGGTTTGAGAAAATTATTGTTATTTTGTATTACTTGTTCGTGTATTTTTTTGTAAGGTGCTTGGAATGTTACTGGACGTTCCGCATTGGTGGGGATTTCCCATTTTTTAGGCCAATTGAATGACAGATTAGGTACAAAGGATGGGTTCGCCGTCTCTAGAAATGGTCTAGCACAGATCTAAGAAGAGCCTCACCCAAAATCCGGAAAACGGACTTGCGATGAACTAAAACTAAGCCTCCCTTCAGAATGTAGGGAAAGTATTAAAAAAATCAGTTGGTTGGACGGTTCTAGATGCAGTCGAAAGCAGATCGAAGTATATGAAAGCTACAAATGCCTACACGATTTCTCGAGAGGCTTGGAGGAATTACTTTCTAGGACGAGGTTCACGATGGTGATGGTTATACTGGAGCTTAGTGATTCTTTTGGGGAAAACCTGAACCTGAAAACATGGCCAGGTTGAGTGACGATCTGCGCAAAACGGCAGGCAAAAATTGAATGACGAGAGCTGACGATCAAATCTGTGGCCTACATTAGGAGAGGCTTATGTCTAGCAGTGGGTGATGAAAGGCTGATGATGATGATGACGATGTATGATTTTAGTCGGCCTAAGAGGATGAACATAAGTCGCCATCACACATTAAAGTTAAAATACAAGGCGTCTTTAAACATGGTTATTTATTTTTGATGGATGAAAATAATGTTTATTCCAAGTAAGGCACTACCGTGATGAAGAATTGTAAAGTTTTATTAATAAAGCGTCCCACGTAACGGCTACAATCCTACCTCAAGAAATCTAGAGAAGAAGAAAATGTTAAAGTGAAATCAAATTCAATCATTTTACAAATAAAATACGTGTTTAGTAGTTTTATTATTTGAAAATTGCAACACATTGTTGCATTAAATTGGCAGCCGTTGTACCGAATATTTTGAACTACAGAAATTAATTGAACAATAAATTTCAACTCCGTTTGCATAGTTCAACACCTTCAAATGATTTATTATTAAAACCAATCTCAAATATATATTTGTACAGCTCAATAAACTAACAAGCGTTTCAACTAATAAATGTTTTAGAATCTCTGTTATTCTTAGTTCAGAGAACTTATTCTTTATTGCTACTGTAACGCTTACGTGTCAGAATAATTCGTTGTTAGTAATTTCACTATGTAGTGAATTCTGTTAGTGATATGCACATAAAAATCCAAACAAGCTACTATTGGATCACAAGATTGAACAAAAAAAAATAAAGAAAGATTATAGCTAAGCAAATTTTATTTATGACAACCAGCTGTATTTTTTAAAATAAAATAAAATTAAATGTAGTTAGGATGACGTTCTTCCCAAGCACTTTAAAAGAGTTTTTATAAGAGCGGCAACGCGTAGATGAGGGTGACTATTTTTAATCACACAAGACATTATTTTGTCAGTTTGTAACTAAAGATTTGTAGATCCTTTTTTTATTAAACTAAACCCAGTACTTTCTGCCATGCCTACTTACTTTTGAACACCCCCGGAGATAATAATATGTAGGCATGGTATTTCATCCCTGCGCTCTTGCTTGCTCGCTATTTGAAACAGAATGATTGAACAGAATGTCATCATTCTGTTCAATCATTCTGTTCAAATTAATGAAAAAGATTAAATATATATATATAAATATTTTTTAATTTTTTTTTTTAAATTATATTATCTACTAACAAGAATGACGAATACCCATTATTGTTGTTTATCTAATAACTTTTCCTCTACCAATTGAAAATATCTTAATCAAAAAATAGTAAATTCCTAAATAATGTCCTTTTAATTATTACTATTAAATTCGGTCCAAAAATAAACACCTATTTGTAGGAACCGCTTTTAACAGCTTGAAGTTTTGGAATTATATTTGCTCACACATATTCGAATTATAACAATAAACAACGCATTGCCTCTTATAAGCAGTAATGAGAAGTTTTCTATTCTAGGAATAATTGCTGCCGTCATCTCTCTATAATACTTAGAATTGGAATTGGAAATAATTGACAGTTGATAACTAAATAAACATAAATTATGTGGCAATTATACATTTTGACAACATACGGTGGCAAGTCGGTAGAGAATTTGACTGCAACGTAGGAGGTTCGATTCTTGCACACATATTTTTGACAGACCATTGTGTGTTTAAATGTAACTTATTTCATTCTCATACTACCTTTTTCCTATAAAAGGGAACTAAAACATGATAAAACACCAATTCCGTTTTGTCGTCAAAACTATATTTCATTCCCTGCGTTTTTGTGGTCCAGAGCTGTCTAATAAATTTTCAAACCAAAACGCACAAAATCGTTTTTACTTTGGTTTTGGGTAGCTGTGGTTTGGGCCAACTGTTTTGCAGTTATCTGATTCTAAGTTTTAGTTAGATTACACATAAACTTTAACCTACTACAAAAAGGTTGATAAGGAATTTCTATGTGTTTTGTTCGCTGTTTATTATAATTATTATTTGTAAATCTATACTATTATTATAAAGCTAAGAGTTTATTTATTTGATTGAACGCGCTAATCTCAGGAATTCCTAATTGGAAATAAAAAAATATTTTTGTTTTGGGTAGCTCATTTATCGGGGAAGGCTATAGGCTATATAAAATTACGCTACGACCAATATATGAGGAGCATTAATGAAAAATGTAGCAAAAACGGGGAAAATTTACAAACGCAGACGAAGTTGCGCGGGTCAGCTAGTCTATTTATAAAATGTGAAGGTGTATCTTTGTAGTCATATTACGAACAACTACTTGCAAAAATAATAATAATTAGTCGTTTGTTTGACTACATTAATACTGTCAATGTCAAACAAAAAAAAATTAAATAATCTGTTGTCAGTAGAAAACAGTGACATAGAGTATCGTAAAAAAATGTTTACATGCTTTTTTTTGTTGGTTGGTTGGTCGACTGGCCTGTTGGTCTAGTGGTTAGTGACCCTGACTACTAAGCCAGAGGTCGTGGGTTCGATTCCGACCCAGGACAAATAATTGTGTGATGAGCAAGATAATTTGTTCTGTGTCTGGCTGTAATTTATCTATGATATGTATGTATTTAGAAATATAAATGTATGTTTATCTGCAGTCTGGTTACCATAGTACAGTCTCTGCCTAGTTTGGGATCGGACGGCCGTGTGTGTGATGAGTGAATGTATAACATACTTTTCTGTAAGCAGTTTTATATTAGGTTCTGTTTATTGTTGTTTATTAGGTGTATGTTGTTGTTTATTAGGTGTTGGTCTGCCTGCCAACATTAACTGACTATTCACTCTTACAATATCCATGTGGTTTAACACACATTGCGAATCCTATTCCCATAGCCTAGGACCTCTGATGATCCTACTCACCAGCAGAATCACAACACAAACCCCCGGATACTGAAAGAAAATTAATTAATCTTGAAAGCATGATTAGGCACTGGCACTCTCATTTGATCATCCGATCAGTTAACAAAGCATACAAATGTTAGGTACTGCAACTTGCCACCACTATGAATTTAACAGCACTCGTATTTAAACAATGTTTTAGTCATCTTTTCAAAAACCGGGTGTGAGACTGTGAGCTACTTGTAGTTAATCAGCTTCTAGGATAGTGATATCCATAGAGCTGTGTTATATCACTTTGAGCTGAGCTCTGTCTACTTGGCTTGTTCTTATCTAATTGCACCGACTTGAATAGTATCTTATCTTCACGACCTTGTACTCTGCTACTTTAAGCTACGTTCTATTTCCTTCAAATACCTATATTTATTACTTTCTTTCTTTCTACACACTTTTGTTAAAGTACGTATAACATAAACTATTATACTAATGCTAGTTGTGATAAATATTATTAGCGATACTTTACATTATGAATTTAAAACACCTAGAAATTAAAATTCTATTTACCAAGTAACTGAATAATTGAAATGGAAAAATACAATTTTCTCTTGCAACGGAGCAATACTAATTAAATTAGACACAAACGCTTTAAAATCAAAAGAAAAACTGTATTTTTTATTGTAGTAGTATAGTATAAGTAGAAATTAGATTGAATAAACATCATAATACTATCATTACTGTATAATTTACAAACAGGTGCAAACTGGTAGGATATACATGGCTACGCAAACATTTGTTGTCTACTTTAACCAAACGACCTAAAGCGTTAGTTAAAATATTGGTAATTGCATATTTATACCCATTACCCTTGTTCATTCGCAATTTAGGTAATGAATAAACATGGAAAACATGGACAAAAGGTTTGTTATGATTAAGAAGTTTAATTTGTAAAATAACCCTTGGTCCGGATCGTCCTTTGTACCTACTATTAAGTCATTTCTGTTAAACTTTTACCGACGTAAACCTACTCCTAAACAAGTATTTAGCTTAGCTGGAGTTGTTAACAAGAATACTAGTGATGTGTAACGTGACTAGTATTCCTTAATTTAAAAAAAAACTTAGTTTATAATGATTATGTGCAAGCAGATAAAGGTATCTGCTTAATTTAACATATCTTAACACGAATATAATACATTAGGAAAAGGTGTACATCTATACCTTATTCGAGAAGGGAAGCATTTTTTATACAACGCGCTAATTTCTGAAACTACGAGTCCGATTCAGAAAATCTTTGAATCGGACTTTTTTTACCCACGACGGCACGGAGAAGGTATAAGCGTTTAGGGTGAGAGATGTTTGTGTGTTTGTGCAAACCAATATTGCCATTTATCTATCTAGCCCCGGTGGATATTCTTTTGTATAATCGGATAATCTGGTTAAATCGGGGGTTTAAAATTATTTTGTCCTTTTTCGATTAAGTTTTAACCGTCGTGGGTTTTTTAAAAAAAAAATATTTTGCTTTTTTGCAGTTGATAGCCGAATTTTGCGAGGAAGATTATGGGATATTTAATAACAAGTTGAGATCCTTACGAGTGTTACGGTGACCATAAACATATTCTAGATCAACGTAGTGTCTCTTGGTAAGCATAATATATATACTTACATACACATATCTGTAGCCTGACTTCGAGAAGATTGAGTTTTAAATGACTACTGTTACGTTTTATTTGAAATTATTTCATTTGTGGATACTTTTTCATTACAAATGTTTAGTTGAAGTTTTATGTTTATGTAGGTATGTGATTTTAATGTTGACATAACTGTACATTTTATTAAATACACTGGCTCCTGTAATACAGTTTTTACTAGCTCTGAGGTCAGGGATGCAAATAACTCAATTGAAGTATCACAAACAATTGATATTCATTCTTTTATTTAAATTCCATGAATCAATAATATCGGATAACTTACACTTTTTTTTTCAATATTTTACTTAGGGTATTTATTTACGATATTCATGCTACATTGCTACATTTACATTTTCCTGATATTTACGTCTTTAGATTAGGTATGGTTTCCCAAAAGATGGATATTAATTTTTTTGATTAAAGTAATGTGGGATAAGGGTGTTTAAACAAACACAATCAATTAAGCTATATTATATTAGTATAGGTTGTGGTAAGTCTTAGCATCTTTAAAACCATCCGATGACGACAAAATAAAAAAAAAAACATTTTTCTCAAATACTATTAAAATTTAAATTCGTTTAATTCCACCTTTATAAACAGTCATTTCTATTTGTAAATATTTAAACCCAGTATTTTAGTTTCATAATGAAATCTACAGTGAGCATTGTGATTCGAAATAACCCTAAGCTTAAAAGTTTAAGCCAGCATTAATGTTATTTCACAAGCAATGCTAGATATATTCAACTGAAATAATTTAGAAACGCATACTAGGGTACATTCGTACCAAGCATATTGATTGCAGCTTACTATCCATAACGAACCTACCAACTGTAGAAGTAAAGATGTTACTGTTCAGAACTATTCAGCGTATTGCACTGAATGATCCTTATTGGAATAGAAGCTAGGCATTGTGATTTTATTTTTGCTTTTGAACTTTATGATGTTTAAAAGTTGTATCAAAATTACCCTAATGGTATTCTGAATGTTTGTGAGGATGGATACATGAATGAATGGATGTTTGTTACTCTTTCTTGCCAAAGTGGGTGGTTTTTTTTTTATAATGAATATTATAGGTGTTTGTCTTCCACCTCACCTGATGAAAAGTGACGAAGATGGTTCACGCCTATCCAAGAGAAACCCATTAACTCTACACTTGAACGTTCCAGATTTTTTTTTTGGATGAAATTTGTCACACCGATAATTTGCCATACAACACTCAAAGATCTTATCGCAAAACCAACGGCACCGGATATCTCCAAAAACACTTTTATCGCACTTTTCGTATTTGCATACAGACTAAGGGTATTTTTAAACCCACCAGCAAACTGTTAGTCACAATCGTTATACCAGATAGAAACGTGTCTTACAGAGAGCTCAAAAACTTACACAAGTGAAGCTTCACTTCATTTGAACATTGTTAGTGATCTTAACAAGCTTTAAAATTAAGAACATGCATTTATCACTTTATCTTTAAGTCCCTTTCATTAAGTTTCTAGATGTTGATGCGATATTTTAGTAACTTAATTTATTACTTTGTTGATTTGAATTTTTATTTTACGTATTCTTATTTAGTATTAAAATATTAATTGTGCATAGAAACTTTTATGCAAGTGTATTGATTTAAAAAAACAGCGGACTACCGCTGCCCCCTCCCACCGACGTGATCTCTATGGAAATTATTATGAACGCCTAACACTAAACGCTAGGTTTAGCTTAGCTGGAGAGGTAAACAAGAATACTAGCATGTGTGACCCTCGTTGCTAGTATTATTCTAATAAAAAATCACGAAAGTTTATCATGCTACTCATCTCTTTAAGGAATTAGTACCATATGTTCACGCTGTGTTGCACACGTAGATATTTGAATGCAGAATTATGCATGTCTTTTTGCATTAGGCTGGGTGAGTTGGAATTATTTTATAAATGTATATGTATACATACATATATATATGTATATATATATATACATAGTACAATATTTACATATACATTTACAAAATATTTTTCTTATATATGCACACCAAAAACTAGTATTTATTTTATTGAAAATAGGGGCAAATTATAATAAATGATCAAACAGTTCAATATTTAATAAAAATTAGTTATATTTATTATTATGGCAATGGCAATTTTTTTTCCACAGGTACTGAAATCTTATTGCAAAAATGATAAACATTTTTAATTTAAACAGTAAAATAGTCAGAGTTGCAGCAATGAAAATTTTTATGCGGGTACATCATAAAAAGTTATGAGCAGTATATATTTTGAGAAGAGCCATCTTGCCCGTCTTCAGAGTGTTGCAGTCTGGCTGTGTCTGTACATCATATCTATCCAGTCGGTGTCAACGTCAAATTCATTCAACACTATTTTTATTGTTATTATTTTAGTGTCAAATTACGAAAAAAAATTCTTAAATGTGTTGTTTATGATTTTGTTTTATAATAGACCGCCCCGGCTTTGCACGGGTACAAATTTTCCTCATGTATCACTCTGTCTAATAGTGAAAACCGCATGAAAATTCGATAGTAGTTTTTCAGTTTCAGCAGCGGCGGGGGACTTTGTTTTATAATATGTAGTGATTTTATAGAGTGCGGATCATACTTTTATGTGTATATGCTTAGATTCACAAAACAGACCACGTTTATCACTTCACATGAATTCTTCACATGATCGATAGTATTTGATAAATATCTTGTGTATTGTGTATAAAAATGTAATGAGTTATTATTATTATTATTAATATAGCAAAGCAGTGATAGTTTCACTCCCAAAAATCCAATAAAAAACTTCTCGCCAAAAATCGTTTATGGATTATTACGGCCGTATGCGAATATAAATTATTTATGTAGGCAGTTAAATGCTTTCACGATAACTAACTTGTACATTTTTGTGACAACGACCGGTGCCAGTGTGTTACTGAATCTAATCTGCACTCTGATGGCGGCCGGGCTTATGAATATAAATCGAGGTGGATAACGAATTATACACTTGATACAGCTGCGCTATAGTCCACTACACCACTAATAACCCAGTTATAAAGTAAGTAACTTAGAAGCTTGATTTTTTTACAGCTTCATGGGACCGCTGACATAAATATTTGATATTAATTTCAACTTGATGCCTCCATGGGTTCCTGAGAGAAAGGGTCTTGACAGACAGACAGTCACATATAACAACAAATGAATGGCTTCCGGATTTTTTTCTTTACTAGTGCTGTAAGACCTTGCTTCTTGCCAAATTTCATGATTCTTGGTCAATGGAAAGTACCCTATAGGTTTTGATTTACCTGCGAAATGTTCAAATTTGTTGAAATCTATGGCTTAAGTGACCATATCTTTGGATTGCATTGACTTAGAAGCTTGATTTTTGTACAGCTTCAGGGGATCGCAGACTTATGTATTTGGTATTAAGCTCAACTTAATACGTCCACGGGTTCCTGAGAAAAAGGGTCTTGACAGACAGACGGACAACAAGAGTTCCTATTTTCCTTTTGAGGAACGGAACCGTAAAAAAGATAAGATAAAAAGACTTGTGATGGAAAATAAGAAACATATTAAGTCAAATTACATTTCGATTAAGTATATATATGAAAGAATCTGTGAATCCAAAACAATTCAAACCCAAGCATTTTTATTCTGTATATAATCCACTACTGAATAATAGCCCTTATGGCATAGTTGTAATTTTTAGATTTAACACGCCAATCAGTTTTAATATCAAGTAGGTACTGTTTATATATAGCATATTCATCCACTCCATGCACCTAGCGAGGATAACTATTATTGGCTACTCATGAACTCTTTGTTAAGTACGAGTTAAGAGTTGGCAGCTGTTGTTATCCCTAAAGTAAATAAATATATGAATATGTTTATCAGCAGTCTGGTTACCATAGTACAGGCTTTGCCTAGTTTGGGATCAGACGGCCGTGAGTGAGATGTCTCGATCTATTATTATTATTATTAAAATAGATAAATGATCGAAATTTATATGTTTCAATTTATGTTAAATTGAATCTCACTCATATTTAGTTACTAAAATAAAAATTCTTGAGTGTAGGAGGTTACGCATAGTAAACGAAATGTATTATTTTTATATTTCAGCTCACATTTAGACCCATAATATCAGTCACGATTGTGTCATATATCATTGAGGCCTATTTACGATCCTTGGACAAACGACCTATGATTGTGGACTTAAGTAATGACATCCTGGACATCCCCTGTCATACTCGACAAAGACAAATCGGTTGACGGCGTCCGAAAAATAGCTTAAAGGGGGTAGATAGTAAAAAATATCTTATTACATTTCAAGGTTAGATGAAAATGTAATTTGAGGTGTTTACTACAAAAGCCCCGCAGTATTTTTTTTCCTATAATTCATCATTTCTTGGGAGAGGAAAAAACATGATACTTGAAGATCTTGTCGTTAGTGCTTTCTTACTTTTTTAATTATTAAAGCTCTAAATTTTTTGTTCTTCTTTCTAGGATTGGGGAGTGAAGGTAGCTCTCCCTCTTGATCGGACATCACGTCAAACTGGCAGGCTCAGGGCTTTTTTTTATCATGTGGAAACCCCAACCTCACCAGAGGTAACGGTGAAGTGGTATGTCGGAATCGAAACAACTAAACACGAACACTGTGTTCCATCACAAATGGGTCGAGGTCTATTGCAGGGGACCCAAGTATACCTTAAGCCTCCGAGAATCCCTGTAGACCTTTGCCGTCTGATAGCAGGCGATCAAACCGTGGAGTACGATAGGCCTGCTTAGCTTGTATCACTGCTGCGTCCAGGCTGAGGAGGCAAGACACCTGTGCCTGAGCGTTCGCTGTGGTAGTTTTTGGGTGAGACCTATCTACAGAATTTGACATCCAGTAGTTAAAATGATAATAATGATGATGATACATTCTTTAATAAGGATGTAAGCTTAAGGCTCTGAATCACTGATTAGACTACAAAAACATGTTATGATGGAATTAAATGCTTAGAGACTTATAGAGTTCATATAAAAAAAAATTAAAGAATGACATTATTTTAGAAATTATCGAAAAAGTAAAAGAATGTGACAAAGGTTGCGGAACAGAATAAACAAGCGAACTCACAAAATGTATGTTTCTAAATGAACCATTTCTTTGTCTATAAATTTTTGTCATCTAATATCGTAATATTAAAATATATTTAACCATAATAAAATCGACATATACACATAAGCCAAATATTGTAAATGCGGTTTTAAATTTGAAGTTTTGTATTATGAGGGTAGTTGCAATAAATGAAATACAGGAAACAATGAATAAGTATTTTTAAATTATCTTTACTGAGTCAGTTATAGTGATAACATTATTAAAAGTGTTTAAATCACTAACTCAATGAAAACAATTAATTGTTATAAAAGTAACGGTTGAAGAGAAGACCTTTTAAATTCAATAACTCGACTCATTAATCAATTTTTGTTTCGTAAAAGTCATAGCCCCGAAATAAAACCTGTTTTTTTTTACTAGAGATTTTTATACATTGGTTGATTTTTTTCCTTTGACTACATTTTCAACGACAGCTTTTGAGCTTTGGCGATTTTTTTTCTGTCTTTATAAGCCGATCGGCGATTGTCATCTGTTGTTAGGTTAAGCGTAAATCTCAATTGAAGTTGTGGCTTGATGTCAAAGAAATGGTTACTTCAATAAATTTAAACTCATTTTTTGGCTTCAGAAGGCTTAAACAGTAATAAGGAAATAAATTTAAGAGCTAAGACCGTAGTTTATGAGTCGAACTCATCACTGCGCGTGAAACTGAAATGTATTTAATTTTTAATTATAATCACCGCGCCGCTAATGCGCTGGATTTCGTTTAAAGGGGTTCTCATGAACCCACGAACATACTGATATTTTGACTACAATGTCAACAGTGAATTTAATTTCTAATGTTTGTATGAAAAATAAAATATAGACGTAGCAAATTCAAGTTTTTCAATTACCCCGGCCGTTTACAATTTAGTTCAGCTTACTAAATGCTTCACAATGTAATAAGCCTATAACTAAGTTTCCTGAGAATTATTAATTTAGGTTTAAGCTGAAACTGTTGTAGTTACAACCCGCTAGAGGAACTTTTAAATAAATCTTGTCATTCATACGTCAATGTCGAGCCGCGTGCAGAGCCGAGCATGACGTTGGCACAACTTCAAAGATTAAACGTGCAGCGTGACGGGTGACGTGCTTACACGAACTGTTTGTAACCGTGTCAGTATCATGGAGAACAAAATGTTTTCATTTTGCAATATATCCTGCAAAACATTTACTTTTTATAAAAGAGAAAATTTGAATGTTCACTGTCGCCATTAAATATTGCTAAAATTCTTTGAAAAAAGGAGAGTTTTTAAGGTTATAAAGCCGTTACTAGGGAAACCATTTTATTAAATATTATTTGAAATTTTTCTCTTTTTAAGTAAAAACCACGTAAGCGATTTGAACTAGGGGTATTTGCACCGAGAACATAGAGACAGTAAAAGATTATGTACGGTCGTCCTATGGTTAATAAGTTACCCTCATGTACACCAAAGCAAAGTAACGTATAGTAAATTATCTAGCAGTCGATTACCAAGTAAAAATAGACCGTACACTACTCGACGTTGTGCCGGTCAGTAAAATCGAAATAAAAAAAAAACTAATTTCGAAAAACGAAAACGATTTACACAAAACAGTGATAAGCATTACTTTCGTAAAATATTCTATTCCCAGATGAGGCTGTCAATCATTCTGCCAAAGAGTTGCTCGATTTCTTTTGTCAGAAAAAGGGTTGGTACATTGATTATTAGCTTTCAGCTTATTTGTCAGCTTTAGCAAGATATATAAGACTTAACAAGAATACTTGTTTTAAATCAATCCAAAGTGCTTGTTGTATATTTGCAGCCGAACCGTGACTATTTAAGATATCCGAAATGTAGGCGCTCTTGGCACTAGGCAATTTTGAGACTAGCTCAAAACTAATACAAAATTGCAAGAAAAACCTGAACACACTGGGGCAATAAAACAAAATTACATTAAGATAGGTACCAGGCCATTCAGGCATCGATGGCAACGAAAAAGCCGATGAACTCGCCAGAGCTGGTGCAGACAACCGACTGCATGGCCCAGAACCATTCTGCGGCATTAGCAAACAGCGAGCGTATTCTATCATAAACGCCAAATATACATCATTGGCTATTAAGAGATGGAAGACCACGACTGGTCTAAGACACTCGAAAGCCATAATAAAGGGCTATAATAATAAAGTATCTAAAGAACTTCTGGAGCTCAAAAGATACAAAACCTGTGCAGTAACAAGAGTCCTCACCGGACACTGCAAACTGAACAAACATATGTCCAACCTAAAATTGGGTGAGAACACAATTTGCAGATTCTGTCAAGAAACAGATGAGACTGCAATGCATATTTTATGCTCTTGTGGCCCACTAATGCGGCACCGAAGTATTCACCTAGGGTATTCAAACAATCACTGCTGATAGGATCTGGAGGTTTTTCGAAGCCATAAGTCTGAGCAGTGAACTGTAAACACAGACAAGGATGTAGGATCTTTCATCCCGAAAAATTAATTTGACACAAGCGTAGTCTCAGGAACAAGCTTGTTCATAGATAATTTTGACCTTATAAAAAAACGATGTCGGCTAAAATTTATCCGTTACTTAAGTAGTTACTCAACCTTACAGAAAACATCGCTTATCCATCGGTGCAAGTGTAGTGGGGTATCTTTTCTGTCGGTGACTTCATTGGAAGGCTTGGTAATGCACTGTTAGATTTTTCAGACACTGGTAATCGTTGGTTGTTTGCCGACATAACATGTTATGCTGGTTATTGGAACGTGAAAGCGAATTCGTGCGGGTGTAGCAATACTTACGTATTGCTACACCCGCCATAAGGCCATGCTCAGATGATGGACATTAAACGCGCGTTGACGCGCGTCAACAAGAATACGCATTTTGTTTAAATCGTTCACATGCTCACGCGCGTTTTAACATACTAGCTCGACGCGGGTGCCTTGAATTTTTTTGGTTTTGTAGTACATGAGTGCGCGTCGATAGAGAGTATAACTGTTTTGTGGTGCGTGTTCTCAAAGCGACGCTTGATTTTAATGAAAAGATTCGGCCATTTAAATTAAAGTCCGTATGAATTTTTTCACAAAGCATGAGTTCAGGAACACTTCATTTCATACATTTCACGCAGTTTTTTTGTATAAAATAAAGATATAAAATACAAGAAAATGAACTAGATTTGATAGAGTATAAAAACCTGTTTAAATTTTGTTTTTATGTCCGTTTTCAACGAATACAGAACTCGACCTGAACTGCGACAGCGCATTCGACGCGCGGCTAACGACCATGATCTGAACATAGTCTAAAGCTTGCAACATGTGACCACTAACACTGACTTCACGTTTTAGTAAACTGCCATCGAATAATTCATTTAAAAGCAAATAAAGCTTGAATTTAAAAAAGTAATTGATCTTGTGTTACGTATGTGTATTATTTATAAATAAAGACGACCTTTATTTCTTCGACCATTTAATTTCCCAAAAAATTAACGAGAACTAACTGATTTGACTTTACGTAGCTTTTGTTTATTTATGTAATTTTATGAACATTGCGTTTTTATAAAATGAGTATTATCATTGTAGAGCCTATTATGACGTAATATTATCGAACTTAAGTTAGTCACTTGCAGTACTTAGAGTGTAATAATGTAAGCCGCAGATTTTAAAACAGTCGCAGGTTTGAAGACATTTTTTCAGAGTAAATAAAAAGGTGCGACAACAAACCGCGCTTCCAGCAAATGCATACTAATGATAAAAAATCTTAAGTTCATTAAAAGCACGTAGCAATAACCATTCCATTAGAGTACCGTCAGAAAAAAAGGTAGATTCTCCCCACAGACTCGTTACCGGTTCTCAGAGTGCACATTAATCAGTGCAGCGCCTGTGTTCTACAACTCTAGATAGTTCTACGTTATTCATCGGTACATGCTGTTTTAATTTATTTCTTGTGCTGAAAATGTTTTAGTATTTACCTATTTAGTTAAGTAGATCTCAGTGGAACTCTTTTTTAAGGCAGTGGATAATCTCCATCGATAGGTGTTTTCAGAAATTGTTACCAAATATTAATAAAAGCGCGTTTGAATGAAGCCTTCAATATTAACTGTTTTATTAAAAAAGCTAAAAAAAAGCGGAAATTGGCTTTAGGGTACATAATAATAACAAACAAAATAAAAGTTACAATCAACACGTATAATTATGTAAATAGTGTAGTTTAAATTATTCTCTGCTGATGACACATTTTATAGCGTAGAGTGTATTTTGAATTTCATTATGGGTGTTTCTGCTCTATGCTTCCTATAATTTAAAAATATGCTGACTATATGATTAAAATAAAAATGTCACTAAATGTTTAAAAAAAGTCCTTAAACAGTTAAAGGTCAAATCATACTATATTTTTTTAATTGGTTTGGTATTTGTGTAAAAACTGATTTGATCACGGATTGGAAGCATGTGGGTTAAATTTAACCTTAATTCCTATTACAAAAAGTTCAAAGTAGTTGATTGATTAAATAAAGTTTATGTATAAGGTCGGGGAAAAGGTGTACAAATTCAAGACATTTTTTTTTTCAAAGTTTAATTACATTTTATTATAATATGTGCCATTTTGTTAGGTCACTTTTTGCCATCTTGGAGGTAGTGACATAATCCCGTTGCTGTAGAATTTTTTGACAACAAAATTCCCGAACTGAAAACGCTTGGACCAACTTTGTATTACTCTGCATTAGTTCATTAAACGTCATAGTTTTTTTTCAACTTTGAGTCGCATTTTCTCTTAATTGTAATAAAACTTGAATGTATTCAATTTCTTCGTTAGATTCACTCATTTTAGCGGATAGAAAAACAATCGTAAAATGGTGGGAAGTGTTTTTTATTTTTTATTTTCATTTTCTAAATGTCCTATATTTATTGATATTAAAACCAGCCAGATATAAACAGTACAACCAAAGAGATTTTTCTTCAATTTTATAAATACGAAAAGACTTTTGCCCCGACCTATTATATTAGTTGCGTTAAACGAACCAATTTAAATTTTCGACAGATACGATATCTTACATTAGCCTTACATATTCTTCCTCTTTCTTGTCGTTTCCTTTATTGCTGAAAGTGGTGCCTGTCTTGGAGAGAGTTCAGGAGCTCACTAGCTGCTGCCACGCCACCCTGTATTCAGCTTGTCTGAGAGCAGCAGTAACAGGAATAGTAATCTACCTCTGGGTCTTCTCCCAAAACAGTGTTTGTCAAAACTATCCGACTGTCTTCGAGCTATGTGACCAAAGTAGCCGAGTATGTGTTTGTACAAACTGTTGGTAGCAAATTGTTATATATAAAAGCCTGCAACTGATGAGAAATTCATTTTTGGGTCATAGATATACGTTTTTGAAATAAAATGATCATTCTTTGTGAACGAACGTCAATGCGCATCCGTCTGTTATTGATATTGTGAAGGCACAGATCAATGGAATTATTTCCACAACGCAGTGACCCTTACTGTTTTGTTTTCGGGCTGTTGCGAACAGTGATATTGCATCGAAATTAAAAAAAAATAGAACATTGTTCTAGCATCGTTTAATCGTATGTTTAGTTTAACGGTAGTGTTTACACACTTTAAAAAAAGATGTGGTAAAATCTTAAAATCTTTTTCACAATAAAAAACAGTATTTACGTAATTCATTTGCTTGTTTGTTTATTTAGAACTGAATCAAAACGTGTCAAAATACAAGTATGCATTACATTAGAATTCGAGTTAATTTTCACTTTATAGTTTCTTTCTTCGTCGATTCTGTGGTTAAAAAGTTTTTATTAAACACAATCTCGTTCAGTCAATGGTCGCCTTTTGCTTCGAAAGAAACGAAATAAACTAATTAATTGGCTAGTTGGCGGTAATGGTTGACTTGATTTTCCTCTTTTATTCTTTATTTTATTTATTATTTCCTCACATAGCTGCCCCTAAAGTGTGTGAGACGCGAGCTTAGCAACGCTTGCAGGATGAAAAGAAACAAAGCAATGTGACATTAGAGAATAGAAAAAGAATTTATGGTTCTGAAGTTATTTTTTTCGTTGGCTATGGATCCTTCATACAACAGCTATTATATCTAAGAAACTTTTCCTCTATTTTTTTATTTACCAAAATCATGTTATAGTTAAGAAACTGTAACGAAGATGTAAAAATCGACAAACATTATGACCGCAGTCTTTCGTCAAATACACAAGCAAAACTTCCTTTATTTATTTTAAGGCAGAAATAAAAATAAATCTTTATTTAGTGTGACGAAGTAAATTGCGATAAGCCTATGATATAAGCCATTTGGTGCCGAACCGTTTATGCAATTGACTCATGCAGAGACGCGTTATACAAAGATTGTGTGTCGAAGTATCACTTCACACATGTCAGCGACAGCTTGAATATTAAGGGTTTGAAAACAAATACCTGCCATATTTAGTCGGTTTACATTCGCTTTTACAATTCGTTGATGTGTGTATTTATATTTTATTATGTTGCCATATTTTTTTATTGACAAACTAAAGGAGAGATACTTTCCATTTTTTTATCGTGTGGAAACCCCCACGGGTCATCACCTCACCGGGGCTGGCAGTAAAGTGGTATGTCGGAATCGAACCGACTAAAACCACACGGTGTTCCGCCATGCTTTTTTTGAAATTTGAATTTGAATGAGGAATCTCTAAGTTGTTTAATAATACCGTTAGATGGCAATTGAATTACAAAGTTTTCAATACCCAACGTTTTTAATTAGAAAACCAGAGTAAAATGCTTAGAATACCTGTATCAAATAATTTTCCCGACCTTATGAAACATAAAAAATATCTATGCAATATTATTTGATTCAATGAATATCTGAGACATTAATTATTTACATTTTATTCAGATAAATGAGAATCAATGAATACATTTTCTACTTGGTGAACAAATAATTTCATTAACACAGATGAAATTTATATTCTGTGTAATTAAATTATCTGTAAGTTAATTAACTTAGTACTTAAATGTCGTAGGCGTTTTCTTAGTGATTCTATTAAATATATGTAAGTATAGTAATGTTTTATGTAAAGGACATGGAGTGTTGTTCTGTTAAGAAGGGTAACTGACCCGTTTAAGTGTTTTACTTCTAAAGGATGTATACAATACATAATGTAAAACTCTTATTAACCATAGTATTAAGTTTATTTCAATTGAAACTTTTATAGATCATATTATGTGCATAATTATGTTATACTATACGGGTTAAAGAGAAAATTGACATAATGCGTGAATAAAATTTCTAACCTTTAATTGCAGTAGTACTTAAGCTATAATTAATCTATATATAAATAGTCAAAGACAAAAACAGTTAAGAACAATTTTCTCCTGTGTGCCACCGATTTCTTATTGTTTTCTTGAGAAGATTAATTGTTTTCAATAAAGAAATGAAAACTGTCAGTATCTTTTTCTCCTCTTTTGGTCAATCAATATTCTTTTTTTTTTTTATTTTGGCAGTTATTGACGATACATTATGTCGATCGATCGCATTGTACTGAGTAGGAACATTTTCAAGAACTTGCTTAGAAACCTAATTATTCATTTGTTTGAATTTGAAACGGCCTTGTTGATGGAATATTCTAGCTAGTTGATTATGTCAGTGCAAGTATTTGCTGTTAGCAAGACCAGAACAATCGGAAACAAAATGCCTGAGGTACTCACTGTATCGATGACATGTGTGACAAATGTTGATTGTGCCGCCTTCAATGCAGTAACTGACTTTGTACACAATGTCTTAGGTAAAACCTTCAACTCACCCATAAAGGTCACAAAAAGGTTACCGAGCACAAAAAGTCTGTTTAAAAATTTGTATAAGTTTAATATAGGGCTTCGGCTACTGCCACGTAACTCCTGGACAACTGTTAACTTCTTTTTAGCTAAGGTCAACTAGGTGACCACAGTTTTCAGTAATAACATCCCAGTTCGGATTCGATCTTAACATTTGATTAAAACATTAGTATCTAGTACACTTTGCAATTAAGAACAGTCTTAGAAATTAATATATATCATGAATATGGGTCATATATTCAAACAGGAGTCTCTCATTTATAGTGCTTTAGCGTAATGGCTAAAACTTCGACTGATTGCTGTTTACACCTTAAGAGGCCGTATACGAAATTTTGCCAATTTCGCTGATTTACGTGGTTTTACAGACGTGATTTTACAGTTAAAATACTATATTTCTATAAGTTTTTATAAACAACATAAAAGATCATTTCAATTTAGATCTAATGTATGAGCCACTTTTTTACTATTATTATTCAATTTTGATTAATCGACCTCAAACCGGTGACTGTTTTGTAAATTTTGCCGTAAGAGGTTTAGAATATCACATATTTACGAACTGTTTTGAAGTACCAACGGTATGAAAAAATTACAATGTATTGCTGTAAAAGTCGTCTATACAATGTGTGAAACACTTTTTACCATTTTAATATAAAAAATTTTAGTAAAAAAATGTTTAACTTAGTCAAATTTTACAGAAAATGGACAAAGTTTAGCTTTTGATTTCGGCTGCGTGGAACTTTCATTCATAAAATTACAACAACAGAAATAAACTTCAGTTCAAAGTTAACCCATTTTCTGAAAAAAATATGCAAAAAATTTAAAAAATATGGTAATAAAAAATGTTTTAAAACAACCTAAATCTCGCATTATTATTTGTAATAAAAGTAAAAAAGTGGTTCACTCATTAGATCTAAATTAAAGTGATCTTTTATGTTGTTCATAAAAGCTTATAGAAATATAGTATTTTAACTGTAAAATCACGTCTGTTTAACCACGTAAATCAGCGAAATTGGCAAAATTTCGTATACGGCCTCTTAAATAATACACAATGGGTTAGAAATATAGTGAAGTTGAACTACGTTACTAGTAATCTTCCCAAAAAAAGCCGATATGAGGTCACATATGTGGACAAAGAAAATAAATGTTTTTTTTTTCTTTGTCCATTTATACACATATATCTACCACACACATGTTATGTTTGTCGACTTTTCAATTTTATTTCATCAACTATGCATGCTGCCAAACGAGAGTGATTATTATGTTAATGGGTTACCCTCCCTACAAAAGGCTTTTAGTGTAATGTACGTAACCTTAAGGTTTGAAATGGTAACTTAATCAAGAATTTTACCTGCGTATATTCATGAAATAAAATCAAGAAAATTACACGCATAGAACTTAGCGGTTGGTTATTCTTCAGGACTTACGATATCAAAAATTATATTATGAATCGTGAAGGCTTAACGATCGCTCTATAGTCAGACTCAGTTTGTAGTGGAGATAGAGCTCAGTAGCCAGTCCCTCCATCCAATTCTTTCGGAATGATTGCCATAACTCACCGACCTAAAGCACTCGTGGACTGTATAGAAGTCTGTAATAAGTGTCGGACTCAGGCAGGACACAAAAAAGGTTCCTCATAAAAGTTCTTAGACTCAGATAATAGGGCCAAGCAATTCTTTCACTGGATAGGTATCAATCCAGCGAAAGAGTGGCGTGGCCCCGAAATAAATAAATGCATGCATTGTGTGTACCGGAGAAAATAATGGCATATACAACGTTTAGCAACCTACTAAAAGTTTATGTACATATATGACATGTGTATAACCTTCGTATCTCTCTGCTCTCAAACTTGTATAAATAAACTTAGCTACAAAGAACGAACGAATACGTTTGACATTTTATTTTAAGGATTAGCATTAGAATAGGAATGATTTGTTAAGTGTATTTTCAATAAAAACATAAATATTATTATTAAAATACATCCAACGACTAAGTGAAATTCTAGTAACCAGTAGTACATATATACAGAATTATTTAGTTTTTTTTAACGAAGGTTTTTAGTAATTAATATCTTCGTAAGGAGACGATTATACGTGCAGTTTTTAACTTAAAAAAAATACTTTAAATTGGTAATCATTTGCTGTAAAGTACATAAAACAATTAATAAAGATAGGAGTTAAATTTCAATTATTTTAGCATGAGTGAATTTCTTCAAAATAATTTCTAAATAAAAAAGGTGTTTAAAAAGTTAATAAAAGAATTTAAATTTTGTAGCGAATCTCATAGTTTGCCTACGGCGTTCAGCTTGACACGCTTAAAGGGTACTTTACTAGTTAATGTTAATCTTTCTTCTTTGCTCTTTTGGTTTCGTGAGCCTGAGAATTTAATTGTTATTATAATTTATTGATGTTTCTCGTTAGAGGTTTGATTAAGCGAGGTCGAGTGGCTTCGGCGATAAGTTTTTCGTAAAGCGGGCATTTGTTGTTAAGTGATTCGAATTGATGAATTACAGATTTGGTTATTCGAGATTGCATGGCTACGGCGTTAGGTTTTTCGAGGTAGCGTGCATTCGTTGTTAAGTGTTTCGTATTAGTAAACTTACGGGGACGTGGTATTCAGTGTTACATTTTTCTAAGTCAGGTAACACACCCGATTTTTTGTTTAATAAAACTTTACTTAATACCATAGCCTTTTTTTTTAAATATAGACATTGGAGGTTACATAAAAAGAGGTAACCCTAAACTCACTTATGGCGGCGCAGCGAGGCAATAATAATCATGTTTGAGAGATGCCAGATCATTTTCGCATGCAGCGGTCGGCGCTCGGAAAGAGTAGGTAATTAAAACGGTAGGTATGGACGTTTTTGTAGGGCGTGATTTATCTGTTACATAGTAACTACTTAGTAATCTGTGGTGTTAGTTTAAGGCTGGTTACTTCATTGGTGTGTCATCATTTCATACAAAAACAACGGATCGACAAGGTGAACAGTTTATGAGGAGATAGTGAGACATATAAGCTCCTTTTTATCTCGGCAAAATGAACGTTTTTTGTGGTTTATTGCAGAAACTAGTGCTGTATTTAGACGAAATTTTTTGTTTGATTTTTTTTTATTTGAAAGTGTCTATTACGTCTTGGAACAACATACAATGTTTGTCAACGTCAGAAAATGAATTTTGCATTTCATATTTATTGGTCTATGCCAATAAATATGAAATGAAAAATTTATTTTAGGAATAGGAATAGGAATCAAGAGCCGACGTGATTTGGCCCACCTCGTGCTAAAACGCTTTCTTTGAGAAAACCTAGACGTGATGAGTTTACATCCACCTATATGGTTAAAACCTATTCCCTTTGATCACGCTTAGAGATTGAGTTATTTAGTTGGCAACAATCGCATGATGGAGTGGATTCACATATAATATGAGATGCGAGTTATTTATTAAATACACAATTATCTAGCTACGAGGCTATGACTATCGCCTAGTAATTACCTATTAATTACCTATTCATGCAGGTCAATTATCGGACACAGATGCAAAATAAATTAAGAATCTATTCATCGTTTATGAAATCCGTTTAACCGGCATTGTTTGATAAGTAAAGTGTGTTTTAAATATTAAAAAGAATGGCATAACTCTGTTTTCCCGTCAATTGATCGCACGTTAAAGTTCTTAAGTAGATTATGTAAGTTATAAATTTCTTGCAAACAGAACTTATCGGGATTTTAACGTTGCCTATATTGGTACATTACATATTAAAACTCATAATTCGAATACCAAAACTACTTTTTCGTAATCGTGTTTACTTAATGACTATGACAGCTGTTAAAAAACATAGAATTTTAAAAATCATGATCCGGGAAAATATTTCTAAATCCTTTGTGACACTTTTCGTCTTTGTGATACCGATGCGATAAGTATTTTATCCTTACCTTTATTTCTTCGAGAAATCTCATTCAACAGACGTATAATATTAATCATATAACCTGAACGACTGCCAACTTGGAACAATCCCATAAATATCGACTTTTGAGAACATCTGAGTTGGACCATTAAATATCATTCCTCGTATCAGAATTCGACAATAGTATTGTTCAGTTTCCAAGGGTCTTTCAGAATGTTAGCCTTGATTGAAGACATTAAGATCGCGTCAGTATTTTCCTTTATCGTTTATACGGATAAAATTACCAACCTTGAAACTTGTGGTTATCTCGAATTACTTACGGAAATTGGCAATAAATGATCATTTAGAATTCTTGTGAGGGACTATAATATGACAAACAAACTTTTGTTAACATGTTACTTAAATAAAACAGTTGCAGAGCAGAGGCATTGAGCAAGTGTCGTTGTAGAATTGATATTTTTACGAGCTGAGGTTCAGGATTAGTAAGGTACAAAAAAAATATTACCAAAATAAACACAATTTATTTTAATAATTCGCAATGAACCCAACAAAATTACAATTAATTCGCACTATTACAATTATCACTATTTCCACTTCTCTCTCACTTGCACTTCGCACTTATCTCCCGAAAACTCGAAGCCACTCTGAAATTTCTAATATAATTATCTTTTAAAAAAAAGTATCACCGACGTCAATGTGATTTTTAGTGGAAAATAGATGTATTTTGTTTAAATATAATATGGGTAGGCCAACCAAACGCAATGCTCCAATGAGACAGTGATGTTTCGGAGCAAACGAAAATATCATCGACTTAAACAATTTTTAGATATTTATTGATTTTTAAAAATGGCTACCTGGGAAGTATACCCTTTAAAACAAAATAAGCATTTTCCAAATTGGTTCAGGCGTCTTGAAAAAAAGATTCCGACGAATTGAGAACCTCCTCCTTTTTTGAAGTAGGTTAATAATGTGGGACATTTCATAAATAGGCTATTAGTTCCGTTATTGTCAAAAGATGTGTAGCCCTTTATAATTTCCTCTAATTGGAAATAGATGGCACCGTGCGTCTCAATTTAATTCCGTAACAATATGATAGATAGATAGGTACTCTTTATTGCACACCAAAAAAGTATTATACAAACTAGAAATTGAATATAAGGTATCAGTACAATGGGCGGTCTTATGGCAGTCAGCGATCTCTTACAGACAACCTTAGGATATATGCATTGTTTTAGGAATATTTCAGTGATTAAGGATGATCTTAATCACTGAAATACTCTACTGAAGTACTCAACTGTGGAAAACATGAGTTATAAGTAAATTTAGATTTTAAATAAATACACTAATATTAATGGATTTATTTACAAAGTATGCCAAGTACTTTATTTTAGTAATCCCCAAAATGGTAAACGTATTATTGTTATTAGTGTATTTATTTAAAATCTAAATTTATCGAGTTTTACAGTTTCAGCTTATAAAATTATAGTGCTTATATTTCAGCCGCACTATTATTTTAGTAACAATTATACTTAACGTTTTAACTTTGTATAATTGTACAATTAGAATTAACAGAGGAACAAAATTCGCAATTCCGCCGGCGAACCAATCCGGAAATCCCCGAGTGCTCCTGAGTAACACAGTTCGCTGCGCTCACAATAGCGCAAATAAAATAACAAGTACCTAAATATTCTTATATCCTAGACTACTAAACTGTGAATATGTGTTAGCAACAACCTCACTACTATTGCTACAAACTATAAAATGTGAAAATGTGTTAGCAACAACCTCACCACTATTGCTACAAACTATGAAATGTGAATATGTGTTAGCAACAACCTCACCACTATTGCTACAAACTATAAAATGTGAATATGTGTTAGCAACAACCTCACCACTATTGCTACAAACTATAAAATGTGGATATGTGTTAGCAACAACCTCACCACTATTGCTACAAACTATAAAATGTGAATATGTGTTAGCAACAACCTCACCACTATTGCTACAAAATATAAAATGTGAATATGGGTTAGCAACAACCTCACCACTATTGCTACAAACTATAAAATGTGAATATGTGTTAGCAACAACCTCACCACTATTGCTACAAACTATAAAATGTGAATATGTGTTAGCAACAACCTCACCACTATTGCTACAAACTATAAAATTCACTAAATGACCGTAACCGCGATGTTGTTCGTACCTCGATTAGCACCTAAATATATTTCTTCGTATTTTAATACCAATCCAAGACATTTTTTCTTCAGTTTAATTAAGTAAGTACATTGTATTATAATATATACACGTGCCATTTTGTTCGATAACTTGTTGCCATCTTGTAGGTAGTGACATAATCCCGTTGCTGTAGAAATCCTGGAATTTTTGGGATGGCGTTACCGGTATGACTATTCATAGTAATGTCTAAGTATTAACTAATAAAATAAATACGAGTTGTTGATGTGGCGACAAAATACTATGAAACATTATATTCATATGATAATAATACATATTATTATTATCAATCTCTTAATTGGTTTAGTATATGTATTGTATTATTGTTTGTATGTAACAAACAATAATAAAATAAGGGATCGCTTGATGTTGCTAATATATATATATATTTTATGAAATGGAATAGGCGTTTAGAATATGTTTGTTTACATATTGCCCTGCATGCTATTTACAAATAACAAAAATAAACAATTTGACACATCTCACACACGCCGATCGTGGTATCGGATCGGGTAATCAAAAATGATATTGTGCCTTGATCGCGATTAAGTCCCGATTTACACATCTAATATGTATAGTAGCAGTATTTTGGTGGCATAAGAAATAATATGTAGGTATGTGTTATATATTTTTATAATATTTCCTTTTTTACAAGGTATGTTTAAACGACTAAACCCATCCTGTTGTGGACCAATCTATAGTTCTCCATACCATAGCAGGAAAAGGAAAGATAAAATTAGAATTTGAAATGATATTGAGCAATCTGATAGTCAAATGGGCAACAACGATCGTTTTACATGTCAATCTCTTTTATTTATTGGGTACGGTCGTCATTTTCATCGACATTGCGATTTTGAAACTTTTTGATCTGAAACTCAAAAAGTAAATTTATGATGATTGAAAATAAAATGTGTTTTATAATGTACTTTAACAAAATAAGATTTATAAACAAACTGTGTTTTTTATCAGAAGTTTTATTTGGTTACAATTACATATGTACTTAAACATCTTCGTCAAAAAAAGTTTGTAAGTATAAATATGCTAATAAAGTCTTTGTTTATTAATCCTACTAAAACTGCTGATACAAGGGTGTATCTAACAATGCGACACTTGCTTAAATACCTGAAATGGCATAAGTTTAGCATGCAGTTACAATTACATTTTTTCTAAAACCAAGTACCTATACGTTGAAAAGTTATGACTGTTTGATTTTATAGGATTTAATTATCACGGCCGCTTCACGTGGATTGTGTTAAATTAAAAATTTCAAATCAAACATTTTTCTATTTTTGGAATTATTCACTCTGTTATTGAGAAAATCCATAAAAAATAAAACGGGTCAATCCGTTTTATTTTTATAATATGGTATGATTTTAATTTGAAAATATTTTTTTTTAATTTCGGAATTAGTCACTCCGTTACTATGAATACCGAATGTTACCAGGAGTTTAATAAATTTAGAACTTTGTAAGATTTTAATAGAAAATATTAATAGAAAGTGCCACACATATTTTAAAATTGACAAACATCGTACAAACATACCAAACGAAAAAGGTGGTTACATACGTATTTTACAAGAAGTACCTGTTTCAAAATAGCTTACTTAGAAAACTTGCAAGTATTATTTTATTAATTAATATTAGAGAAGTTTTGAATTAGATATTTATAACAAGTCTTTAAGGTTAATAAATGGTAATACATAAAAAAAAATTAACATTACACTTTTTTACTCCTCTTAACTTTTAAACTCCTCTCGGCTTCCGCATTGACATTATATTGGATAGGAATCTAAGGAGCCTCTTATTAGTATACTATAAATGTGACCTATTACATCTGTCCGGTTGGAGCATTGATCATCTTCGATGCCTCTTAGTATCAATACTCAAATAAGAAGACTATTTTTTTGTAAATATAAAATCAAAATTATATTATTACATACCATATTAATTTATACAACTGCTGCTTTGACTGCACGGATGGCGCAATGGTTTAAGTGGTCACCACTACTCCGCGCGGAGTGTTGTGGGTTCGAATGCCGCACGGGACTAAAATTTGTGTGATCCAATAGTTATCCCGATCAATCAAATAGTTGTCCCGAGTCTGGGTGTTCTTTGTGTCCGTTGTTGAATGTTTGTGAAGCCTCCCGCGACACAGGAATATTCCTAATGCGGGAGCTGTATTTCATTTAAAAAAAAAACAACTTAGCTTTATACTTACATTTCCTTCGTATCCCAATAGTAAAAATGTTTTCTTATATATGTGTTTCCATGGCCTGTTTTGGAGTAGGAATCATTCTTGTGTCGCGGAGGACTTAACAAACATTCAAACAACGGATATAAAGAACACCCAGGCTCAGTATAACCATTTGTGGATCACACAAGTTTATGTCCCGTGTGGAATTTGAGGTGTGGGATTGTGGGTACAATACAATACAATACAATACCCGAAGCGGCGTAGTGACGAGGCTACCGATAACCAAGGTAATGTATAAATTGTTCTGGAATTTCATATGATTACTCTTTACATGTTATAATGATTATTTACATGACCATACCAGTAATTTTTGTATTTTAGGGTTCATTAAGTTTAACTAGATCACACTCACATCGAAATATACTAGGGTCTAAGACTAAATACATTTTCCACGTTTAACCTCATCAATTACCAGATTTATTTGATAATGTTAATAGAGTGTTTGGGCGGCCATAAATTTACCCCAATCCGAATGAAATGCCTTGGTTAACTATGCTCCAAAGGATTATCAAAAGTGTATCTCTTTTGTTTCTATTGATTGGAAGAAAAATAAACATTTCGAATATTTTTGAAATCGAAAAGAATTTGTACTGGTTAAATTTTTATCGTTCTTTTAATTTTTAAAGTTTGCAAAATGTAAAAACCGGACCCGTATCAAGTTTGATACAAATGCTACCGAGAATCGTGTGCATAGGAACTTACAGGAATTCATAAATTTTGGTAAGGTTAGCCAAATGATCACAGAATTAAGTATTAATATCAATTTCAAGTTGATATCTCTACGCTTTCAAGGGATTAAGAACCTTGAATAACAGACAGACCGACAACAAAGTGATAATAAAACGCTTTTGTTTTTTCTTTTCTGGAATGAAGACGTTTTGATGAATAAAAATAGCTTTTAAGGAATTAATAAAAAAACATATTTTTCCCTAGATAGCCTGGAATCGTGCGGTGTAAGGTAAATATAATGAAAAAAATACCTGAGTACATAGTTGAGTAATTTTTATGTCACACCGCCGCACATGAGGCAAAGTCGTCAAGAAATTCATGATCTAATCTTATAAAACTTTGAAATAGACTATAATTTTAACGGTTTATGTTATACATTAGTTAAGTGTGAATTCGTGTGCACGAATAATTACCTCAAAACAATCCAATAAATGTAAAATACCAAAGGGATAACGTACACAGTAACTCATTACTACGTCTTTATATTTTACACGGCGCTTTATTCTAAGCAACTTAATCCCAAGGATTTTTGCCTGCATTAAGTAATCCTTTAAAACATAATTTCTTTTACTTGGAGACTTAAATTTTTAATTTGACATATAACTACTTTCGTCTCCCTACCTCTAAAAGATTTTTTTTTTATAGTCTTAAGGCAAGTTAATTTAAGTATCTTATATTTATTAGACTTCGTATATCATGTTTTAAAAGTTACTTGGTAAAATGTTTTTTCGTAGTCTATTTAAAAGCATCTAGCAATAAAATACTGCACAACAATAACTAAATGATTAGAATGCAAGTCGTTTGCCTGCGCAACAAAATACCGTGTGACATTATCACTTGTGTTATTTTACGACATAATGCTGCTAGTTGGCTGAATCAATGTCAGCCTATCGGGGGTTGTGGAAGAATGCAATGGCGATTCTCGTTCCCCCGATCATAGGCAAGTAGCGGAACCCCGGGGTGGTTTTTAGTCGGTTACAGTCCGACAGAACCCTTCACCCCCCCAAGGGTGGAGGACATCGATGAGGATATTCCACCTCGTCACCAAAAAAAAAAATCTATGTCAGTAATTTACTGAATTGTTCCGACTGCATATGCCGCTGAACTAGATATATTTAACAATTAAGTAATATTGTATAACGTATTTGAGGCGTGTTTAATAGTTTCATAAGATCCAAATTAACATTTTTTTTAGTTCTAAAATGTTGTACCCACGGTATTTGTGATATGTTTGTTTTTATTGTTTACACTGTTTGCTAATAACCATGCCAATTATATACGTCCTTCTGAATACTTGCTAGTTAAGTTTAAGTTTAAATTGAGTAATCCTGTGTTTCGCAGATAAATGAAATGTATTCTTTATGAGAAATAAATGTCTTAAATCATAAATATCTGGAAAACACTATTTAATATAAATTTGTAACTATATATAAATTTGTAAGTAAGTTAAGTGTTACTCCATGATAGTGAGCAGACCATAGAGACATTGTTTGTCAAGATTACAAGTGTGTATTGGTTATGAAACTTCAAATATCTTAAAACTTTGACAATCTTCTTGAAATTCAAGTGTGTATTCACTGACCTGTCTGGTCGGAATCGTGGAGCTCCCTAAGATGTGGTCAAGTTTCATGATTACCGGGTTATCTAACCTATTGAGTGTCATGACTGGTTAGCTCAAAACTGAAATGGTTGTTTCATATAAAGACCACACTGGACACCTCCATGGCACTTGTACTGTATGAGTTTATATAGACTCAAGTCTAACCTTGATGAGCCATGACTAGTCATAGGAAATGCCGGCACCATCTATCAGCCGGCACCATCTATCATTACAGGACTAACCGATAAGTAAAAGTGACTGAAAAGATCTATTTGTAAAATAAATTCCTTCACCACTAGCCGACATAAGAGTCACGATCGCGATCAATTCAAATTACTACAGTAACGTCTATCGAGCTCTTTCAGCTTTAATAACCCTCACTTAGTTTATCTAAATAATGTAGCATCGATTAGTTACTTGAGGAGTTAAAAATACTTTCTAAATCAGCTTACAACGAGGTCTTAATGCGTAGTAAATATAATTATTTCGCTCAGTTTCAACTATTTCTAGCAGTAAAGTTATGTCACGCATGTCATTTTTGACATCCAGGATAGGTAATTGACAATGTTTGGCCAGGTGAACGACTATCCGGCCTCAATAAATGGTAATACATAAAAAAAAATTAACATTACACTTTTTTACTCCTCTTAACTTTTAAACTCCTCTCGGCTTCCGCATTGACATTATATTGGATAGGAATCTAAGGAGCCTCTTATTAGTATACTATAAATGTGACCTATTATATCTGTCCGGTTGGAGCATTGATCATCTTCGATGCCTCTTAGTATCAATACTCAAATAAGAAGACTATTTTTTTGTAAATAATTCTTAATAAGTAAATATAAAATCAAAATTATATTATTACATACCATATTAATTTATACAACTGCTGCTTTGACTGCACGGATGGCGCAATGGTTTAAGTGGTCACCACTACTCCGCGCGGAGTGTTGTGGGTTCGAATGCCGCCCGGGACTAAAATTTGTGTGGTCCAATAGTTATCCCGATCAATAAAATAGTTGTCCCGAGTCTGGGTGCTCTTTGTGTCCGTTGTTGAATGTTTGTGAAGCCTCCCGCGACACAGGAATATTCCTAATGCGGGAGCTGTATTTCATTTAAAAAAAAAACAACTTAGCTTTATACTTACATTTCCTTCGTATCCCAATAGTAAAAATGTTTTCTTATATATGTGTTTCCATGGCCTGTTTTGGAGTAGTAAAATGTTGTACCCACGGTATTTGTGATATGTTTGTTTTTATTGTTTACACTGTTTGCTAATAACCATGCCAATTATATACGTCCTTCTGAATACTTGCTAGTTAAGTTTAAGTTTAAATTGAGTAATCCTGTGTTTCGCAGATAAATGAAATGTATTCTTTATGAGAAATAAATGTCTTAAATCATAAATATCTGGAAAACACTATTTAATATAAATTTGTAACTATATATAAATTTGTAAGTAAGTTAAGTGTTACTCCATGATAGTGAGCAGACCATAGAGACATTGTTTGTCAAGATTACAAGTGTGTATTGGTTATGAAACTTCAAATATCTTAAAACTTTGACAATCTTCTTGAAATTCAAGTGTGTATTCACTGACCTGTCTGGTCGGAATCGTGGAGCTCCCTAAGATGTGGTCAAGTTTCATGATTACCGGGTTATCTAACCTATTGAGTGTCATGACTGGTTAGCTCAAAACTGAAATGGTTGTTTCATATAAAGACCACACTGGACACCTCCATGGCACTTGTACTGTATGAGTTTATATAGACTCAAGTCTAACCTTGATGAGCCATGACTAGTCATAGGAAATGCCGGCACCATCTATCAGCCGGCACCATCTATCATTACAGGACTAACCGATAAGTAAAAGTGACTGAAAAGATCTATTTGTAAAATAAATTCCTTCACCACTAGCCGACATAAGAGTCACGATCGCGATCAATTCAAATTACTACAGTAACGTCTATCGAGCTCTTTCAGCTTTAATAACCCTCACTTAGTTTATCTAAATAATGTAGCATCGATTAGTTACTTGAGGAGTTAAAAATACTTTCTAAATCAGCTTACA
The DNA here is from genome assembly GCA_949752705.1 of Callimorpha dominula. NCBI lineage: Eukaryota > Metazoa > Arthropoda > Insecta > Lepidoptera > Erebidae > Callimorpha > Callimorpha dominula. The sequence continues at coordinate 8,273,638 of OX457013.1, forward strand.
ACGAGGTCTTAATGCGTAGTAAATATAATTATTTCGCTCAGTTTCAACTATTTCTAGCAGTAAAGTTATGTCACGCATGTCATTTTCGACATCCAGGATAGGTAATTGACAATGTTTGGCCAGGTGAACGACTATCCGGCCTCAAGGTTGGCTGGATACCGGATATAACAGCTGTACGTTAATTTGAAAACATTTTATTTTGTCTCTATTGAAAATTTTATTAATTATTAACGTCAACTCAATTAATAACTTTCGAGAGGAATGAACCACTGACTGCTTGCGTTTTAATTCAAATAAAAAGGACGTGTCATGTGCAAACAACTGTTTTACAAGCTCAACAACATCAGTCAGATGTGAAACGATTTCATGTTAATCAAATTAATTAATAGGGAGTATTTTATTTTTGTAAAAAAACTCACTACTTGGTCATACTCAGTACTAATCATACTCTTAAATGTAAGAACCACGGTAGGTTATAAATAATTTGGGAGTGAGTTCTGACACCTGATATCAAAATTGGAATTATTTCACTATTATAAAGATCAAGAAATACACCTGGGTCCTATACACTCAGTTAATATCATAGACAATTTAGGATTTAGTAACTTAATTATTGATTTAGTAATGATAATTACTGAAGAGGTTGACAGTCTTTTCAACGACACCTGCCAAGTGTGTATCTACCCTATATATAGTGTTTAAAGTCTACCCTTCGAATCAATCGAAGAGTTTTAAAAAAATACGTTAAAAATATCAGAAAATATTATTTCACAGTTGTATATCCATTTATATACAGTTCATTTGATAAATGTATAACTATGTATCTACACAATTAGACATGTATTCAATGGAACTTGGTTTACGATACCTTGGGAAATAGTTAAACAACAAACGCATTTGTAATATTCATAATTCTACATTGTTATGTAGTTTCATTATTAACACGTACCTGTATACTTCATGGTTATGTTGTCAATGTTTTTTTTCTTCTTTTATTTTGGGATTTTGATTCAAGATCCCATTAAGGCTATGTCAAACCCATCGTACATTAACTTAGAGAGAACAGAAATAACTTAAAATTACTTATAACATAATTACATAATTTATTGGCTGCTTTGGATTTTGGGCAGCTCATTACACTTTTAATTAAACCTACATTTATCAAATTTAATTAAAGTTATTTCAGCAAAGCCTCATGTTTAGTTTCAATTTTCAATCGACGGATTGTGACAGGAGTGAGTTGGTTTAGTGACGACTAACAGTTGCATATTTTCAATTTTATTATATACAGAACAGTTGGGCGCACCATTTTTGTTCATGAAATATGCAAATTTTGCTAATGGAAAGTGAACTAATTCTTAGAGCTAGTTTTGTATAATTTCTACTAAGTAGAGCGTTTTAAAAAATAAAAAAAAACCATGTGTACAATGTTTTTATTTAATAACATTTTCTTTTATTTGTTTTAATTAAATTTGTTTTTGTTTATGTTTACTTTTATATAAATAGTTATTAGTTTTAGATTAATCTAAAATATTTTTGTAACAATTTCACGTAAATAGATCTCCAATCTTCTTACCCAAATTCTGACAAAAATTAAGTGATAATAACTCTTTTTATCTGGAAAATAAAGTACTACAAGCCAAAGGAAATAATTAAAAAACCTGTATTTCTGCTAATGGCGACGGTTACGCTTGAAGTTTAATGCGACAATTTTAACATAACGTTTTATATATATAAATCCCAAAACAGTTAAGAAAAGAGATGGGACTAATGACTCATGGCTCCTGACTCTTAAATCCATTATACTAGTAAAAAGGGTTTAGAAGCTTTGCAGAGTAATTACCATAATAATATGTATGACCCTACTATATCAGCAACAATGTTAGAATCTCCTCAATATGCGCGCCATATCGCTTTATTTAAATCTTCAAAATGCTCTGGGCTCTACTGTAGTATTTTCTTTTTTCAGTTATATAGTTTTATGTAACAGGGTATATGTGATTTAATGAAAATCCAAAATATCTGCATATTCTTTTTTAACCGACGAAAAAAAAATGAGGTTCTCAAGTCGACCGTATAATATATATATATATATATTTTTTTTTTTATGTCTGTTCAGCCCTCACTCCGTTACTTATGAACCGATTTTGATTATTCTTTTTTTGTTAGATAGGGTATACCACAAGGGTGGTCCCATGTCAAGGAAGTCAGGATCTGATGATGGGATCCTGAAAAAAATTGAGAGAAACCCTTGAAATTTGTAGGAACGAATAGTGTTTCTGTTTACTTTTCATTACTTTATCAGGTATTGCGTTTAGAAATCATCATAGTAGTAGTTGTTTTCGTGGGTTTAATTTTTGTTAAAAAGATTTCATTAAAAGAAACGTTGTTGAAACATTTCACTTTGAAAGTTTTAAAAACGTTTTAAAAGCTAAAACATTGTCGCATAATTAATAAACAATTCTTAGAATATTGTTTGACCTGTTTTGACAGTCAGTTCACGATATCTTACATCAGTTTTCTCTGTTTCAGTAACTGATATGTTTCAAATGTATTTAATATATTTTTGTTTTCCTAACTTCAACCTATATAATATTGACATCAATTGGATTCACAGAAACTAGTCCAGAAAACAGAAAGTACTCTTTAAACTGTGATATAGGAAAACTTTTATAATACATGTTTTGCATTTTTTGTCAACAAAAAAAAGACTATTGTTATTAAGTGACATTTTACTCATCGCAGTTCAAATGAAAAAATGAATGATTCTTCATAATTTTTCATTCAAAAAGGCATAGAAAGTATATCTACTAGTAAACTGGAGATATACGTACCTGTCTCTACCTTACATTAAATTCCCTAAAACATTAAAAAAAAATAAGTCTTACTACAACTACCACTTACCCATGGTCTATTAACCAAAAATCATTTTAACAGTCTTCATAGAATTTTGGTTGACAAAACGTGTCAGGGTGGTACTGTTGGTAAGTTATCTGTCACGGCACACATGTAATCGAGTCCTATTATATGTAATTATTATTATTATACTATTTATAAAAAGAGTTATAGAAAAAGAAGATCCAAACTTTTAAACTTTTGCGTTCCATGATAATATAATTATGTTGACGGGAATTTACGCGATCACGTATTTAAAAGTGTTATAGGTACAGGCCTGTGATCACGGCCACGACCACGGCAAAGCAAAGGTATGTCATACCTTTTAAATACGTGATCGCGTTGATTGCGTCCTTAGTTCAACACTGGGAAGTTATCTGGCCCTGCACACTGAACACTTTCCCTGCAACACACGATGTTTAGGTGTCCCTTGTAGGTTACTGTCTACTTAAGATTACTTATTTAGAAATCAAGAAAGAAGAAGAAAGAAACAAATTTATTTTGAGCTCATACATAAGATGGTTCATGAATATTATTTATCACATTAGGCTAATTATTTCCTTATTAAAGTATGTTGAGTATAAATTAAAATATGTATGTATGTATGTTTGTTATATGATAGACTTAAGTATATATTATATGTTTATGTATGTTTTATATTAGTATGCAAAAGTAGACTAAATATACAGGATATCTGTATATTTTCATATTGATTTAGTTATAGTAATTATAGTTTTTCATAAAAAAATTGAAATGCACCTCCAACTACAACTGTCTCTCCGAAACACATTGATCCATCCTAAGGTTGCCTGGAAGAGATTGCATTTTGCAATAAGGCCGCCCTTTGTACATTATCTGTATGACAAATGTATGTATGATAATTCTACTGTAAGACTGGTGTACAAATAAAGTGTTATCTATCTATCTATCTATAAGCATAAGAGATGTACAAGTACAACAGACTTTATAATGTTATAAAAGTAATAATCAAATTTACAATTATCAAAAATGTATATTTACTGGTTAAAGGCAATTTTTAAGATTTTTGCGTAGTGAATCTTTAGCTTTTAGATGAGCAGTATAATTATTTGTCAAAACCAATAATTTAGTCACTTTATTTTTGCCCTCACACCTTCGTTACTAACAAACAGCTGGGAAATGTTGGATGACAGATTCTCCACACCATGGCCTGGCATAACAAGGCATTATTCACACACTTCGTTTACCTGTTGGTATCTGTTGTCCGTGTGTTTGTTACTTATTTGAATTAAAATGCAAATAGATTATAAACATGCCTGTTAAACTTTTAAACGTTAAATTAAAAGAGAAATATGTATGTATCTGAACTGCCCTCCCAGGGCACACACAAGAGCCCTAGCAGCGGCAGGCCTGATACGGTGGCGTGACGACTTCACGTCACTTTGAATTAGAGTTTTTTTACGAGGGGCAGACAGTGGTGACTTGGTTATTCAACAACAGACATGGTTATTTAAGAAGCCACCTAATCTGTCGTTTTTCACAGGGTCTTCCTTTGTAGGCGCCAGCAATAAGAGCTCGTGACGAAATACCGTGTTTTAGTCGGTTCGAGTCCTGCATTCCTTGATTTTCATATATATACAGATATAACACTGTACAATTTATTCATATATATTTCAGTATTTAGTAATCACGACAAAAACCCGTAACCATAATTTTATTATTATATAAAAATGAGAACATCAAATATTTTTTAAGTTTTCAACAAAAAATGTCGAATTTCTCCGAATATTCCGCTAGAGAAACCTTAGAATAACATTAGGGGTGAAGGAAACGAGCTCATTATTTTCTCACAAATAATAAAATCAGATTTATCTTTTGAAAATATTTCAGTACCTATAAATCATTTTAACATAGATATGAAAAGTACAAAGGAATACTCAAAGCGTATCATTGTGAAATGATTTAAACATCATCTTAGAAAACTGTGACTCACATAACTTTTAAACTTTGTACAGCTGTTCAGAAATGAAAAAAAACGCCTACTGCGTGTCCGGCCACGCATAGTGTAAAGTTCGGAAGTTGCCCGTCACTATATACAGACTTAGAAGGGGGCATTTTTTTATATTAAGAACTTAATGTGTGTCCGCAGTCTCACTAGATAATCAAATAATAGCAGTGACATTAGCATAATATTGACATAAACGTAATTATGAAATCACTAGAGACCCTAGAGACTATTCGAAGGTGTTATCTCTGATCTGAACTCATAATAATTTTAAAAGAATAGTAAATGTATAGTTTTATGACAAATCCTTCACTGTACAGGCTGTCCGGCTATGGAATGCTCTGCCTTTATCCATTAGATGTACGCAATCACTGGCTGTATTAAAGAAACTGGTTAAAGAATAGTACTTATTTGCTTAATTTCTCCCTTTCTCCTGTTGCTGAATATAACGGATTTAATGTAATAATTTTTTAAATGTACCTATATGTATTTGTTTATGTATGTATAAAAAGTAGCCTATATGTTAATCCAGGTCTTCAGCTATCTACATACCAAGTTTCATCACAATCGATTAAGTAGTTTTGGCGTGAAAGAGTAACCAACATCCATCCATCCATGCATCCATTCATGCATCCATCCATCCATCCAAACTTTTACATTTATAATATTAGTGGGATATGATATTTATATATGTATGTTTATTTATACAGTGTATTTGTATATACCAAAAGTTGACTTTTTTTACTGACAAAGTTTATATGTTTAAAGTACCGAGTTTTATAAAATTACGTTATAATTCCTCTCAACTAAATGCCTTTTTCTCTTGACTTTTATCTTACACCAAAACTATCCGTTATTCTTTTATGTATTATCGATTTTGTCCATCCAAATGTTGCCTGTAAGAGATCGCTCTTAGCGATAAGGCCGCCTATTGTACATATCCACTTTGTGTATTTATTTTAAGCAATATGTTGGTGGTGTGCAAATAAAATAAAGATTACTGTATTCTCATTCTATATCTTGACAATATGGCAGTAAAAACAAAAAAATCATGGCAGGAACAACCCTGTTTAAATGTACCTAACCAACAAAAAAACTTTGACCTGTAGGTAATACTGTGGTAAAACTGGTTAAAAGCTGTTATACCTAAAATATTGAACAGAAATGTGCACATTTCTTTAAAATTATTACTTACTAGCAGCGGCCGGGGGTTTCACCAGCGTAAGTCCCGATCCCATGGGAAGGTCGGGATAAAAAGTAGCCTATATGTAAATCTAGGTCTCCAGCTTTCTACATGCCAAGTTTCGTCGCAATCCGTTCAGTAGTATTAGCGTTTAGTGTTTGTTACAAACATCCATTCATCCAAACTTGCACATTTATAATATTAGTGGGATTTATGAGATAGCCTGGTTGTATACATGCTATAGGCAACATTGTTTAGTGGAATTGAAAACTATAAATTCCGAGGTTCACAAACACATTCTGGCACTGAAGAGGAGGTATTATAGTATTTTTTCGCTGGTTGTTGTTGTCGCTAGGAAAGTAAAACTAGCTGTCTTTTAAGATTATTACGTTATCAGAATTAAGCTTTTGGATCGATAACAATAAAATAAAATGGCCCCTTTCAACACCTAATCACACGCTTGGCACAGTAGTTGAAAAGGTCAAGGTGCATACATTGTCTACCTTCTTGGTGGACGTCTCACGCTGCGCTTTCCGGTCCGTCGCCTTCACTCCAGAACTTTTCAGCTTCAGCGGTCCTTTGCTCTGCGTGCTATATACCCACATACACGTTTGTTCTTTCATAGATGTAAGGGTAGTAAAACTCATTCATTCAGTATTTACACCGTGCGTACACACCCTCACGGCCAGACATATACACACACACACACACACACACACACACACACACACACATTCACTTACACTTACATCCATATATACACATATCTACTTATTTACATACACCGACATCCTCAGTCATCATGTTACACCTTAGAGAATATACATTCATTCATTCATCATTAACAAAACAGTACACTTACCATAGCACCTACTTGTCTAGAGCTAGGAGAGGCTGGTCATCTGTCATACAGGTTCTACCTAGTACGGATACCAGTCTCTAACACAGATTATCACTCTCGATTCACTCTAACTTTGTTATTAGTTTATTACTGTAAGATTTTGCTATTACACAAAAATCGGTTGACACACAGTGAAGAAAAAGATACTGCTACATTTGGACCAAAATCAAAAAGACCACAGAAAATATATTATTTGACAGGAATAGAAAGGTGCGCGTAGACGAGCGAAGGTACTTCTATAAATGTTTGAAGCATCTGGCACATTTGTGTAAACCTGGCGGTAAAGTTTGTCGAACTTAAACGAATTTCTCTGAGAGTTATTTACGACCATATCTGAAGCGTAAAAGTGATGAATTTGGCGTTTATAAATCTTTAGTATCCTTGAAAACTGGGGAAATGGCATCGTAACTTTTCAATATGAATGACAAAGGTTATGAATTAAATAAAATTAACAAAATACTTTGGACTCTAAAATTAATTTACTTGCCTATTAGTTGTCATTTTAATTAGAACCTTTCCTTTTAACAAACCTCTTCATTTAAGTAGCTCGGGCCCTACTGAAAATAATAATATCTCCTTCCATTAGGGCTTTGTTGTTAGAGGTTTTCCTTGTCCTTTGTTGTTAGAATTGAGATCAACTAGGATCGGGAGTAAACACTTTATATTTTAAATTTGATTCAGATAATTTTAATTAATTTACATAAGATTCTCATCCAGTACATTTACTTCTTATAAAAAACATACAAATAACATATTCTAATTATGTTGACGGGAATTGACTTGATCACGTATTTAAAAGGTATTTCATACGTTTGATTGGTGCAGCACAGGTCAGCCTGTGCGACTGGCTCAGTTGTGTACCAATCAAAGCTTGGAAATACCATGCCAGGTTTCATGGTTCTATAACCTGGTCGAAATGTCAGGCAAAATAAAAGTATGTAATACTTTTAAATACCTGTTCGCGTTAATTCCTGTCAACATTATTATATTATCACGAAATGCGAAAGTTTAAAAGTTAAGTATATTCTACTAGACAAGACTTTTTACAGTCCCATCACCTACGTAAATGGGTATTGTTCCAATACGAATACAGATAAATTTGGTATATAGTTTGTGGCTTAGATCCTTTTATCACAACACATTGCAGATATCTACCTTCCCTTATTTCGATTTACTGGTATTTCTTGAGAATTAAATCTTTACAGAGTGTCGATCCAGAAATAAATTCATAAATTCGTGAATTGTTTATTTGTTTCTTTTATTCATGTAACATGCCCGCTCGTGAAGAGGGCAAAGCAAGAAAAGCTCAACTTTTTGTTTCAAACAGTCGTTTCGGGATCCTTTTTATTCGTATTATTTTTCTTTTGCTGTTATATGTACCGTTATTAGGAAAAAACTATTTTGATAAATAAGGCGCTTAGTTTTGCGTATACAGTAATATAATAATAAGGTTCATTGCCTTAATGTCTATTTTGCGTTCATTGTTAAGATAATGATAATGTAGCTGATAGGAAATAATATTGCCAAAGTCAAAACTATGACAGTGTATAAACAGCATTTTTTCTGGGGTTAGATCGGTTAGAAAGGTAAAATATTTACAAGCAAATTTGAAAGTATTGAATTAAAAACTGAGGAAACTACTATATACTGTACTGTACCGTTTTTTGCAGTTCATATGTATATTATTGCTAAAACCATTTTTACATCACAATAGAAGGAAAACATGTTCTATGTTTTCCTTCTATTGTGATGTAAAATTGATAATTTTAATATTAAAATTAATCCATAATACTAGAACGACACCAATATACCTAGATTGACCATTTTTGGTACTGTATGGTTACGGTACGTACACACAGTTTTCAGAATTTGGACACAGGAGAGGGACACATGTTCTCCAAGAAGCTTACAAAACATCGCCATTCATCGCCTAGAATATTTATGCAGAAAACTCGTACAAATGTGAAATTTACTCTAGAACCATAGAGTGGTATTGCCAACTGATATCCTTAGTATATGATTCTCAACGCTACACTCTTTTTAATGAAGTATGCTTTTAAGATACAGAAACCCAAGGTCAAGGTAATTGCTAAAGTGGCAAAAGGCACAAAGTGGTTGAATACAAAATTCTCCTTTTGCTCGCCTTCATTTTATAAAATTGTTATAACTATGAAACTTGTAACAGCCATAAACTAATTATGAATAAGTTTAATCTTAGCAAAACCCTAAGAACATTTTTACAAAACCGAAAAAATAACATCGATTGGTGATGTCAGAGATCGTAAGATAAAAAACCGTCAGTCTATGACTGCACGTCAAAAATGAAAACACATACATACATATATGTACATATACACACACATCTGTACATGACATCTGAGCGTGACGGTCACGCGAGTTCACTGCCTTTTTTCCCGTACCAAAAATGCCCAACGTGCCTAAAGAAGTTTTCACTTCAAAAATGCGAGAAAATATAAGGATTGCCAATATCATTGTACCGTTTTAAAAATATTCTCTTAAAATTATTTTGCTGATTCACTTATGCTTGCCCTGTAATCTTTTAATAACTATAAATGCCAATGTGTCATACACTACTGGCGTTCCAACAGACTTCAAAAATATCTCCGCAGGCAATTTCAGATATGATGTTCCATTGATGGTCGCCACCGGCCATTTTGATATCTTTCCACTTTTATATCTTACTTTACTTTTAAACTAAAAAAAAGAATCAAGTAATAATTAGTTTTCACACGCTTTATATTAGCTTCACTTGTATGTTTGTTTGTAACCGACTCCTTAGGGCGCGATTTTGACCCACTTTAAACGGCCAGATTTCATTCAAATTTGCACACCTGTCAAAGACCGATGACAATGCAATAGTTCGATTAAAAAAATTAAAAATAAAAAAATAAAAAAAAATAAAGCGTGGGGTGTGTCAATAGTTATAAACATTTTATTGATACTATATGCATCCCACGCTTTTTTAAATTTATTTTCTATTTTTTTCGTTGGATTTTCTATAAAAGCGTGTTTTTTAGTTTTTTTAAACTATTATTTATTTCGTTCCTTCTCCGACCCGAGAGCTCATTCCTCCATTAAACTAGATATCCTTCAGACTCAAAACTATTCAAAAGTTTAGCACCTAGTGGTTAGGAATATAAATAGGCAGTAAATGTAGTAAAATGCAGTAAAATGTTTCTAACTGTAGATATAATTCTGAGATAGATATTATTATTCAATTTATTTTGATAGGATATAACTATGGAGCTATTTTAGGTAAGGAGTACTTTCTAAGTTTATCGCTTTCTCGTTTGATACTGTGTAGTAAAGCTTTCAATAACAAAACTGCTCAGTTTTATATTTTCTAAGAAAGCTTCTACAACATACAAAGAAGGAATTAACTTTGTTCTACCTAACAGTTGTATTGTGAAATAAAGTTTTTATTTCAATTGAATTGAATGGGAATTATTACTAGCACAACAATTGATTTTCTTTAACAAGACAAATGAAAACACAGCAAATCTAGTAATGTTTATATGTAAATAGTTGAATATTGTTATAACAGGCCACTATAAGTTATAATTATATTCCTGAGCAGCGCAACGCAGCGCACATGCGTGGTCCCTTTGTGTATAATCCCACGTCAGGCAAACACTTGGACTTTTCTTTCCAGAAATGTATAGTACTAGAACGGAGTCTAAAAAAGAAATATGCTCGATAGTGAGACACCAAGCACTCGAAATGTAAGTGTATGTTAGACCTCTGTCGCGCCTTCTGCAGTTAACAAGTGTGAGTATATTGAATAACAATACCATATTAAGTATATCGTTATCATCATCTCAGCCACTCGAAGTCCACTTTGCATCAGCATTGCACCGCTTCTTGTTTGCTATGAAGTTCTCATGAAGAAACAACTTCTTGAAACTTTAATTTTGACTCACCAATATAGAACGCATACCTAACTACAACCAGTTGTCTAAGACCACGAACACAAGCATTAATAATGCCACAAAAACTACCATTAGTTAATATTAGTGGGAATATTTTTTATCAGTATTTTTATTACTTTAACGGTAGGATAGGTCTGTGATTAATTTTTTATTGGAGTGAATACAGTTTAATGAAAAATTAATTTCTGAGATCGGTTCATAAATGGATGGTCCAAAGATATCGCGACTCACAAAAAAGTCATCGAAATATAACCCTCTTTCTTTTCGAAATCTAATAAAAAATAATTTCACTATGACAAAAAATATTATTTTTAATAAATCTGAGAGCGATTGGATTTAGTGTGCTGAGATTCTAAGAATAATATTCAATATGGGACTTGTCTGAACATTAACAGTAATACGACCTATAAAGAAATTTTACTTTTAATTACTTCAGTTTGAATGTCAATATTGATAGACTTGAAACTCAAAACCAACATTAAATAACACTTCGAAACCATTTTGTTGAAATAGAATAATACATTTGCAAAGTTTTGAAACACAAATTAACAATTCACTTGTTGGTTAAGTAAAATTAATGAGTGCCTTTGAAATAGACAAAGCTAGCTGTACACTACGAAAAGATCATGGTAACTGCCAAGTTTTGGCTACTTAAATAGCAAGAAATCATTAAATAAAACAAAAACCGAATTGCGCTAAAAACACTAACTAACAAACATTGTATATATTTTTGTAATCACCTCTTAAAACACTTCAGTTTGAAAACTCACACGATAGGTTCGGAAAAATAAAATTGAAAACATAAATTATATCAATACACTTTGATTTTTATACTTTTTATATACCTGGGAGCACTCGCGCAATAATGATGAATCTAACGACATTTCTATAATCAAAATAGATATCTATAACGTTAGCTACACGTAACTTCGTCAAACACATGACCCTCCTTTTGGGCTTCAGCGCAGTTGGGTAAAAACTACTAGTAGCATACTTAGTAGAAATCGTTCAATTTATGATAGTCTAGAAAGATCTATGAATATTCCGGACTTCAGCTATGGAAGTCGGGACACGAAGTCTTAAAAAATCTCTTCTGTCAATAAAGATCAGTTTGGAACAAACGCAAAAATACTTTTTTATAGCATCTGTATAGGAAATGTGTCAGTGCTACCTTTTAAGTCTAAAGCCTGCCTACAGTTATTTTAGATTGTGTGAACTGGAGCAACGTATAAATACCCCGTAGCGTTTCGCACGTCCGAAGCACTATTACAATCAGTTATTTATGTTCCTTGCGCTGCTGAGCTGCTAGTTTTATACTATTTAAAGGCAGTATTTTTTTAATTAATTATGCTTCTTTTGCAAACTCGTTTATTACTGCGTCTTCAGTGCATTTAAACTAAGCGAATTAACAATTGTTATGCAAATTTGTCCAAAATATTGGTGACATAAAATTCAATAAAAATTTATTAAAGAAAAAAATGTCTAAGGGTTTACAGAGTACAGAGCAAGAAAAATTTTAATATATATCTAAAAATAGATTTTTTATTACACGCTTAACGTTCTTGCTGTAATCCAATGCCTATAAATCCGTTAATTTATGAGATAATCATTTTTTTTGATAGCTTATTTATTCGACGTAAAATATTCGTATCTAACTTATCCTTTTAATTTTTTTTTGAAAGCGTCTTAAAGGAAATACAGACTAATTTAAGTTTAAAAAATATTTCCTTCTAACCTAGTCATGTTTTATTATTAACCATTCTCCAAATAATAATGTTACGGGTATTGCGCATGTCAATATTTCCAACGTTTATGTTAAATGCAAGATAGATGTAAGATTTGAATGTAAGGTAAAGGCTTTTTCAAAGATAAGAACTAAAATATTTAACAAATCGTTTAGTTTTCTAAGAAATGCAATAACTTTAACCTCGCAATACTTTTCACGGGATTTGTGTTTTACCTGGGGAATTCACAACGAATGCCTTCCTCCAACTTTTATAGTAAGAAATCTAGATCTGTGTAAAATTGCCCTAGGAAACAAGGAGACTAATGACCGTGGAAATAATAAGAACTGTTTTTAATGAAATAATATTTTTTTAAATTTACATATACGAAGTAGGCAGCAAAATGATGATGATGAAATTAGTAATTTGGATGAAGTATAAATAAATAACAAATATTGCCATAACAAAGAGCTGTTTCACTAATTGAGAGAGACATTTCCAGCACTGAATTGCGTTTAGAGGACTCCGATCGCATTCCGATACCGATTTTTTTTTTTTATTGAATGTGATCAAGCCCGGGGTTCACGAGATAGAGTAACATTTAAAAAATCTTATATAGAATTGATTTAAGGCAAATCCCAGTTGTGGTCATAATTTGGAACTATTAATAAATGTTTAATGACGATTTCTCCAACTTCGATCGATTAAAATGAGCTTCGCCGATATAGGTAAAACTTAAATTTCCCATTTATTTTAGACAATATAAACATACATAAACTCACGACTGTCCCCCTGAAGGGGAAACACTCACATTTTGCCAACTAGAATTTGATTGTATTTACGTAATATGACTGAATTTGCTCTATAAATATTGATTAATAGTTGTTGCCCGCGACTTCGTTTGCATGGAAATTTCTGTTAAATCTATCCCACGGCTACTAGCTGATGATGAATAAAAATCATAAAATAAAAATCTTTTTGATTTTTATTTTATGATTTTTATTCATCATCAGCTCAGCTACGTGATGTGATGATTTCTAAACGCCAATACCTGATAAAGTAAGTAAGCAGTAAGCAGTCGGGCGCGCGCGCTCCCCCCGCACCATCGCGGCACCTGTTAATTACGCACGCGCGCAACTACGATACAAAAAAGTTAACTAGATTATTAGCACATTTTAACCAACTGTTCCTACAACACTAAGAGCCGATCCGCGATGGTACAGTGCAAGTTGTGTCAAGTGTCTTTGGCAAGGGTAAAAAGTGACAATATAAGACATTGTTTTGGTGAATGTAAGTTTACATATCACACAAAGTGTGCAGCAAAAATTTATGCCTTTATGACCACCGGCAAATGCGATGAGTGTCAAGCTACGAATACCTGCCCATCAGCGATAGAAGTCGACATAACGAGAAACACCCCGGAGAAACTCTTAGCAGAGGTCAACGAGAAATTGGCAATAGTGTTCGTTATGTCTGAGGACATCAGTTTCTATGCCGAAAAGTATCAAGAGCTGATAGAAGAGAAAGAAAAGATGGACAAAAAATTAAAATCATTGGATAATAAAAACGTTTATTTAGAGACAGTTAATAAAGCGCTTGAAGAGAGAATTACATATTTGGAGCTACGTGAAAGAGAAAAAAACTGGAAGTATTTGGGTTAGAAGAGGTGCAAAATGAAGAACTTATTTTGAGTCGGCGCCAAACAACAAACTGATTAATTATCAAAATTTTATTTGGCGCCGACTCAAAATAAGTTTATATAAAATTAGATAGTTTATGTTAATAAGCTTAATACTTAAGACTTAAGGTTTATATATTTTTTGGTTTTTAGTTCTTTTCGTCGGTTTAATTTTTTGTTAAAAAGATTTTATTTTATGGTTTTTTCCATCATCATGATGATGATAATGAAAAATGATGATGATTTCTAAACGGAATACTTGATAAAGTAATGAAAAGTAAACAGAAACACTATTCGTTCCTACAATTTTTGAGGGTTTCTCTCATTTTTTTCAGGATCCCATCATCAGATCCTGACTTCCTTGACATGGAACCACCCTTGAGGTATACCCTATCTAACAAAAAAAGAATAATCAAAATCGGTTCATAAATAACGGAGTAAGGCCTGAACAGACATAAAAAAATAAATAAATAAAAAACAAAATATATTATACGGTCGAATCGAGAACCTCCTTTTTTTTCGTCGGTTAAAAAGTAAACAGAAATACTATGCGTTCCTATAATTTTCGAGGGTTTCTCTCAATTTTATCAGTATCCCACTATCAGATCCTGACTTCCTTGACATGGAACCACCTTTGAGGTATACCCTATCAAACAAAACAAGAATAATCGGTTCATAAATAACGGAGTGAGGGCTGAACAGACATAAAAAAAATAAAAAACTATACGGTCGAATTGAGAACCTCCTTTTTTTTCTCCTTTGATATTCGAAAAACCGTATTCTAGCAATATTTTGAATTACTTTTTAAGTCCTGTATAAAAAAAAATTCTGACATTAATAGATGTTACTTTTTTTAGATTTATGACCTGACCAACATTATTATGATTGAAGTCGTAACCTTTCATGTCGATATACATTACACCAACGATATGAAGGTGCTTGATGCAAAGCGACATATCTCTAAGCTGTCACTGTTTGTTTACGACGTTCTATTTTCCATAATCACCTACTATATTTTATGCTAGCTCTTGACATCCTTGTCATAAATGAAACGTTTCTTTTGATATTTTGTAGGGTTGAACAAAGCATTCTATTTGATTGTTACCTATAATAAAAACAGGTATCATTGCAAAAAACGATATAGACTTTATTCCTGGTACACTGTGCAGTTTTTAATTAATAGATGTCGCTGGGTTTGAGATGTAAATTCAAGTGGACTGTATTTTAGAATTGTATAGTAAAAGTGTAGGTTTGGAGTATAAACAATCAATGCTCACAATAGCAGATAAGCAAAAAGACACCAACCTTAACCATCCACCTTCGCATGCCAAGATTAGCAGCTCAGGAGACCACGCACGGCGTGTAGGTTGAGAAATCCACTATTCGGCACTATTCAAGGTGTTTGAAGCTCCATATAGCAGTTTATAGCACTCAACACGGTTGAGTAGAAGGCAAAGGGCGAATTGTCCTTGTGGAACGTCCACAGCCACAAATTTAGCGAGATATAGAACTAGTCCGCTCCATACACGCGCGCCGTAACAGACAGAGTGCCCCGACGCATTCACAATACGTCGGTATCAAGAAAAAGCGGTGTCACATAAATTTATGCTTACCCACCAATAATGAGCAAAGACTGAACATACCCCCCACCGAAATCAGTGTGATGATTTCTAATAATGTATGTAAAGTGATGAGTATGTAAAACAAAACAAGAAAATTATGAAAGCTTACGAAACCTTCTTTAAGTATAAAAGTAAAGTGTATCTACATGTAGTGTACTGTAGAGTATTTTGATATATAATTTTATTAAACCTATTATTTTAAATACTATCCTATTTTCCTAAATACTAACAAGTCATAAATAACTAAAATTCAATTAGCATAAGGCAAAGGACAGACTTTATTTACGGGTCGTTTGTAAATTCCACCAGTAGTCCTAACAGTGACAACACGTACTACGTTATCTATACCGGGATGAATTGCTTCAATCCTACCTAAAGGCCATTGTAAAGGACGCGTTAAATTAGATTTTAGAAGTATAAGATCTCCGACCTTCAAATTAGGAGAAGGTGAAAACCATTTTGCTCTTTGTTGTAGTGTATGCAGATAATCATCTGACCAACGTCTCCAAAAAGACTGAGAAACCTTCTGCATATATTGCCACCGTGATAATCTATTCAGGGGTATGTCTTGAGCATCATACTCAGGGACGGTTAGTAAATTCTGACCAATAAGAAAGTGGCCAGCTGTTAAAACTTGAAACTCGTTCGGATTATCCGAAAGCGAGCAGAGCGGGCGAGAGTTCATCACCGCTTCAATCTTACAGAAAAGAGTGCTCAACTCTTCAAACGTTAGATATTTGTCACTAATAGCTCGGGACAAGTGATACTTTGCTGACTTGATACCAGCTTCCCATAGGCCACCCATAGAAGCAGCGTTAGGAGGATTTGTACGCCAATCTACTCCACGTGTGGTCAAACCATTAAGTAATTCATCTCTAGTTTCACTTTTATTAAAGAAAGTTGTCACATCCTTTAAATACCTTGCCGCAGCGATAAAATTTGTTCCACAGTCAGAATATAAACAGGAACAAAGGCCACGACGCGCTACAAAGCGATCAAAAGTGGCTAAAAAACAGTCACACGAGAGGTCAGATAACACTTCAAGGTGCACTGCCTTAGTTGAGAAGCAAATGAATAGGCATAAATAGGCCTTATGCACTTTTGCATTTCTACGAAGACTTTCCTTAATATAAAATGGGCCACCTATGTCACATCCAACATGTTTAAAAACCTTATCAGGTTGAATGCGAGATGCGGGTAACGTAACCATAATAGGCTGACTAGGAACTGGTCGAAATTTAAAACAATTTAAGCATTTTGAAAGTACGGAACGTATAATGCTACGAGCATTTATAATCCAGTATTTTTTACATAAAATACCTTGTAACGTACGAGGTCCAGTATGCAAGTATAGTTTATGAAAATACTCAATAATTAATTTAGTTGTGTGACATTTTTTAGGAAGCAACCAAGGGTGCTTTGTATTAGTTATTGTATTAGTGCTTGTTATTAGTAAGGAAGGTCAGACTGTAAAATCCTACCCCCCACCCTGAGGAAACCTTCGGAGTCGAGGAAGGGTGCCAACTTACGCAATGAGCTTATATAGCGTATCCTCTCTTATGCATAATCTCTATTTCAGAAAAAAAATGATTCTGCTGTACGACATGAATTATTGTTTTGTGAGCTTGTTTTAATTCTAATGATCGTAATGGACATAACATTAAACTTGCTCCGCTCAATTTTGATTTTAAGTTGGAAATAAATCGATGACACCAAGCCATAACTCGTTGAAGTTTGCTAAAAGATGAGCATTTATTAAAAGTTTCTTCAAGGTAATTTTTTAAAACTTCTATTTTTTCACTACTTGCAAGATTAAAAGAATCAATGTTTGATTTTAATTCAGGGACCTTATCATAGTTCCGTAAAAAGAAAGTACTGGTAGGCCAGTTCGAAGGGTCCTCGCGAAGCCAGTTGGGCCCGTGAGTCCAGTCACGTGACTCAGATACGAGCTGTGACGGCATACAACCGCGTGAACACAGATCAGCCACGTTGTTTTCGCTATTGACGTGAAGCCAGCAGTTTGGGGGAACTACATCAATAACTTGACTTACTCGATTAGCAACGTAAGTTTTTAATGTATAAGGAGGCGTTTGAAGCCATGACAAAACAACGCTAGAATCGCTTAAAGCGATTATTTTAAATTTAAAATCCTTGCAGTTTTGTACGACAAAACTCACTAATTTTGAAAGCAGCACGGCAGCTTCCAATTCAAGCCGTGGAATTGATAACGGTTTTGTAGGTGCGACCTTACTTTTGCTAGTCAACAACCTAACCTTTACATTGCCTTCCTTGTCCAAACTACGAAAATAAATCGAAGCTGCATAGACACGTGATGACGCATCACAAAATGCTGTCAGCTGAACGGAGTCGAACGAAGGTATCAACAAGTGACGTTCGATGCGTAAGTTCGCTAGGGTTGGCAAATCTAGAATGAATTTATTCCACCGCTTGAGAATTTCAGTTGGGAGGGTTTCATCCCAACCGATACCTAGTTTCCATAAATCTTGCATGATACACTTAGCAACAAATGTACATGGTGAAATAAAACCAATTGGATCGAAAATAGTTGCTAATAATTTAAGTACTGAACGTTTAGTATTTTTTGTGTCAGACATGTTATAATTAAAAGCAAAACAATCACATGAAGGCAACCAAGTTAGCCCTAAAATCTTCAAGGATGACGATAACGTATCGTCTTGAAAATTTATAGCGGTAATTTTGTCTTCTTGCATTCTAGTTAGTAAGTCAGGACAGTTACTTGCCCATTTACGCAAATTAAATCCACCGATGTCAAGCAGTTTCATAAGTGCGTCTTGAAGACCACACGCTTCACTAACAAAGGGACATGACCAGAGCAAATCATCAACAAAAAACCCGTTCAACAAAACCTTACAGGCTTTAGTTGAAAAAAAATAAGATTTGTCATCAGTTGACAACCCTAAGCTTTGAATACGAGCTAACTCGTCAAGCGCCAGCTGATGCAGCGTGCGAACAGCAATGTAAGGAGCACTACGAAGACCGTACGTATTTGTGTTTAATTCATAAATACATAACGGTTCTGAGGGTGAGTCACGCCACAAAATGTGCTGATATTTCCTATCAGACGGATCAATTAATACAGCCCTATACATTTTAGAAATGTCAGCTGTAAAACAAACATCATACAGTCTAAAATTTGTAAGAATTTTTAAAATATCTGTATGCCATTTTCTGCCCGTTAATAGTGCGTCATTAATTGAACTACCAGATGTGGTTCTCGCAGAACCATCAAATACAACCCTAAGCGGAGTTGTAGTGCTAGAAGAGCGCAAAACACAGTGGTGTGGAATAAAATACTTAGACTCGTTACCCTTATACAGCTTCATATGTCCTAGGGATTCGTACTCAGCCAAAAAGTCGCTACAGGCCCTTTTAAGTTGAGGCGAGTACGCTAAACGGCGTTCTAATTGAGTTAATCGCTTAAAAGCGAAATTATATGAGTCACCAAGGGGCTCATGATTAGGTTTTAGTAAAATCGGAGAAACATATCTACCAGTTTCATCACGATAATGTTTTTCAATAAAAATTTTCTCAGCTAATTCCTCATCAGGACTTAATTGAACTGAGCACGGCACAGATTCAATCTCCCAAAAACGTTTGAGAGTGTCACTGAGTAGATCCTCTTCATCGATAGTGTACGACACTAGTGAAGACAAAGAAGAAGAAGTCGTAGACGCTACGACTGTGACGTCATTGTCGCTGGGAGACGGCACGGCCAGTCTGCCAGTTATTCCATACCCAAATATACTACTTAGTGCGGCAGGTATATCGCAATTAAAAATAATTTTCTTTCCATCATAAATGTGAGGAAAAATGTCGCCTGATAAAATAAAATCAATTGGCGATTTTTTGAAAAAATAAGGATCAGCCAAAAACAAGTTTTTATATTCATTGATAACACTTTGAGGAAATTGGACGGTAGGCAATTCAGAAGTTATTTTGTTTAAAATAACAGCGTCAATTTTAAACAACGAGTTATTATTATGACGAGGCTTTATAGTACATGACGTCATTCCATGATTTTTAAGGCTTTCCCCACCTAGTCCACAAATATTAAAAGGGCATTTACGTTGAGTTAAGCCCAAACGTTGTAAACAGTCAATTGTTATAAAATTAGACTGAGCACCTGAGTCGATCAAGACACGACAAGGTTGATAACAATTAAAATTATCCAACACGTGTACAACAGCTGTTCCTAATATAACGGTGAAGGAGTTATCATTCATTGATGACGTATGACTCATGGAAGCGCTCAGGCTAGGCTGCAGCGGCGCGAGGGCCGCGGGAGCGGGGAGCGATGCGCCTGCGCTTGCTACCGGTATCTTATAAGTATCTACGTGCAATAACACATGATGGGCCTTACTACTGATAAAACATTTAAAATCGCTTTTACACTCGCTCGCGTTATGATTCGTTTTAAGACAATTGTGACACAATTTTAGTGTATCAGCACGGCTGATTCGTTGTGAATTTGTCAATTTACGAAATTGTTCACAACGGAAAATCATATGATTTTCTCCACAGTGAGCACAAACTACTTTAGAACGCGAAAATGAGCTTGAATGCGAATAAGTTTTTGTAGGCTTATTAGTTTTATCAATCCCTTTAGAATAAAATTGTTTTTTATTTTGTAATGCACCCGAGTTTTCAACATAGGAACCAGAATGATTTAAAACCTTAATATGATTTTGAATGAAAGTAATCAGCTGTTTGAAAGTAGGAATAGAATTTTGATCAAGCCCTTGTTCAAATAACTTACGAGTTTGCGGGTCTAATGACCTTAATGCAATGTGACAAAATACATAGCCACACAAATCATTAATTTTTAATGACCCAATAGCCTTAAGAGAATGATCAAATGTTTCAATAAACATATTTAATTGAACTGCGGACTCCTTAGTCAGTGGGTGAAAATTAAGCATTTTATCAAGATACCTACCTACCAACATACGGTTGTCCTTATATTTATCAAGTAAGCTTTGCCAAACCAAATCATAATTGGCAGCTGAAATTGGTACACTTTTTACAATATTTAAGGCTTCACCCTTAGTACAGGCGAGTAAATAGTGAAACTTATCAATTTTAGGAATAGTTTCACGATTGTGAACCAAGGAATAGAAAGTTTCATAAAAAGTGTTAAAATTTTCTATACTACCGTCAAATGTGTAAAGCTTAATTTTCGGAAGACGTGGACGCGATTCAATGCTATGTGTAGATTGACCAGTCTGTACATGAGTTTCTGCCTTAACGCGATTGAAATTAGGGTCCATTTTGTGTACATATAATTTTATACGAAAATACAAATCATCGAAACTTTTTAGTTCCTGAGTATTAATTGATGCTTTAGGGTTAGTTTTAAGTTCGCATTCAAAAATATTATAAATGATTTGTTCAAAGGATTTTCGCAATTCATTTATCTCTAATGCTTGCAATAAGAATAGTTCTTTAGAATCGGCGTCTAAGGTAGATCTAGATAACTCGTAAATGGATTGAATTTGTTCATAAAGTCTTTCCTTGCGCTTTATCAAAACACTATAGGTAATTTCATCAGGAGATTGACCTACTAATGATGAAATTTCAGTTGAAGTTGTTTTACTTTTAGTAGTCATTTTTATGAACAGTAACTGTTCAAATTATAAACTGATGTATTAAAATAATTTCTAAACCTAAATTATAGAACGTCTACAATTGAAATTCAGAAAAGAAGTTTATTTAAGTTACAATTAGAATAAACGGAAAGTAGGTAATCCGTCTCGAATGGCCAAAAAAAAATTGTGCAGTTTTTAATTAATAGATGTCGCTGGGTTTGAGATGTAAATTCAAGTGGACTGTATTTTAGAATTGTATAGTAAAAGTGTAGGTTTGGAGTATAAACAATCAATGCTCACAATAGCAGATAAGCAAAAAGACACCAACCTTAACCATCCACCTTCGCATGCGAAGATCAGCAGCTCAGGAGACCACGCACGGCGTGTAGGTTGAGAAATCCACTATTCGGCACTATTCAAGGTGTTTGAAGCTCCATATAGCAGTTTATAGCACTCAACACGGTTGAGTAGAAGGCAAAGGGCGAATTGTCCTTGTGGAACGTCCACAGCCACAAATTTAGCGAGATATAGAACTAGTCCGCTCCATACACGCGCGCCGTAACAGACAGAGTGCCCCGACGCATTCACAATACGTCGGTATCAAGAAAAAGCGGTGTCACATAAATTTATGCTTACCCACCAATAATGAGCAAAGACTGAACATACACGTTTAATGAATTCCCGCAGAGAAGTCACAAGTTAAAATGCTCACAGAAGTCCCAAATAACTGCATTTGCAGGGTTTATACAAACATTACATGAACAAAATAAAGTGAATGTAGCGGTTGGCAAATTTAATATTTGTCGGAAAGTTTTCAGGTGCTCAGGGAATTGCACGGAAATTTAAAAATTTCATAATTTTTTAACACTGGTTGTTCTATAACTGACTACAAACATTAGCATTGTTTTACCTGTTTGACGTCACCTGTGTAATCCAACTTTCCAAAATCCGTAGTCGATATCGATACCCTAAATAGTCATATTATATGTGTTTTAGTTTTTTTTATAGATACCGATATCACTGAGGATTAAGAATTTTTTAAATAAAATACACATCTATTTATTATTTAGATTTCAATATTGTTTATTGCAAAACTGATTATGGATGACTATTTTCAGAACCCCGTTCAATTCCGTACCCACTTCCGGATGTTTAAAGGGTGTAGGTACGCGGCACATTAGTTTAAAAAAAAATGTTTTAAAAAGTCTGTGACGTAGTCGGCCATAGCTGAGTTATCCTAATCACATAAGACAACTTGCTTCACAATGTACCAACCTACATAAAATTTTGCCACAACTTTTCGCTAAGCACTATTAGTGAAAAGGAGGCTGTGTGCAGAAAGTCTTAGTCGCTCGCGCCAGTTTAAGAGTAAACTAGGTTGCAGTATCGTCCAGAAATTAATATATTTTGAATTAGCTACATAGTTCCATATTATTATTATAGAGTATCTTAAGTCAACATTATATTATCATTATACATACCTATTCTTGTCTTTATTATAATAGACTATATATCTTTTTCAGGGGATCAGTCATGAACAAATAGGAAACCCGAGAAGTCCCTTAATTTCTATTTCCACTGTTAAAATTAACATTTCGTGTGTCTAGAAGTCTTGTCTTACGCATTGTTTCTATTTTTTGTTGTATTTTTATGGTACAGGGGTCAAACGAGCAGACGGGTCACCTGATGGTAAATTACTACCCATGGGCACCTGCAAGTGCGTTGCCGGCCTTTAAGGTGGGAGCAGGGGAAGGATGGGAGAGGGGTAGGGGAGAAGGAAGAGTTAGGGCCTCCGCTAACCTCACTCACTTGGTGAAAAGCAATGCAAACATTGCTTCACTGCCGGTTTTCTGTGAGCGTACGTGCCGGTGTATGGCTCTCCCACGATAAGAATTGTAATATTAATATTTACTAATAGTTTAGTTTAGAGCTTTCGCGCTTTATTTTTTGCGCTTTGCTGTCCACTCCTTTAGAGCCAATTGCTTTATAATACTTCTTTTAATTAATTACGGATTTGAAGACAGTTCAACTTTACTGAATCTCATACTCGACGTGTTCGATGATCACTCCTGTTCATTTTGTCATACATATATTATGTGGAAATGTGAGTGAAATTAAACTCATAAAAAGGTTTTTTTTTATGGTTACGTGAACTTAAATATTCTAGTATCGTAATTGACCGATTAATATTAATCTCGGAAGGATTACTTTATTTTATCTAGATTATATTGTAAAGTACTTACACCGTATAAGAGGACTGCGACTATGTAATGAAAAAGGTAGTTTAAAGCAACTTAGTTAACTTTAGAACTTCTACAAATAGAAGCTTAAAAGCGTTCAACCAGGCGTATAAAACTGGCTATAAAATGTAATGCTATCTTCCTAATAGTTTTGCACGACATCTTAAGTTTGTTCTCTGTATATTTACGCACATAAACATGCATCCTTATCACATACAATGTTTTAGAGAACGGCGTTTTAAACTTTAGAGTAGTTTTCAAACGCTATGAGGACGTAAAGAGTTGAAGATTTAAGAATTAATGAACTTAATAAATAAACTTTATTTTGAATAGACTAGCAAATATCCTACTAATATTAGAAACGTGAAAGTTTGTGAGGATGTTTGGATGTATCCAAGTACGGATGTTTATTCCTCTTTCACGCAAAAACTACAGAACCGATTAAGATGAAACTTGGTATGTAGATAGCTGGAGACCTGGATTAACACATAGGCTACTTTTATCCCGATATTCAGCTAATACCTTATAAAACACATTTCTAGAGGTAGGGCATCATTAATAAAACATAGGTAGTACCTTAGTGGCAAATAGGTGCTGCTGTAATCGAATTCATTCGAAAACTTACTTGTAAAAATATAAATAAAGTCACTAAAGTGCACATATAACATTTATTCAGGTTTTTTCAGACCCTATAATTTGTTGGCCTTGCAAAGGGTTTTTAAAACATAAGCACGTCTTTATTTAGCACATTTGCATGTCCACAAGCTTGGCCCCGCGTAGGTTCCAGAAAAAATACTAGCTCCTATTACTTGATTGAAATTGAAATAGCGTTAATTTTTTTAGAGGCCTACTGTCATTTTACAGGCAGAATTTTATTCATTTCTAAAGTTATCTATGACGTAGTTGTTCTCATTTATTATTTGTTTGGTGCCATTATTGTAAAGACATATTACAGGATATTTGTTAGACAACATACATTGTAGGTAGGCACAGTAGTTACACCATTGGTATAGCGCAAATTAGTTAGTTACAGACAGCGGTAATCAGGACTAAGGTACCAACAGACGAGCCCCCGTCCTTGCTGTCTGCCAACTTAGTTGTATTAATAAGCAATTATAAATTAAACATTTAAAATATCCCCGACTCAAAAATTCCTTTAATGATTATAAAAGAGCTGATGATCTACAGCTAATCAGATTTTCTTGAATAGCTACAGTTAAGAACACTCGATCAAGTCACCTTAAAAAAAAACTACATCAAAATCGGTCCATCCGTTTATGGGCTACGACACCTTGATGCGACAGATGGACACGTTAAACTTATAATGCCCCTGCTGCCTGTAGAAAGAATCGTTGCCATTACACGACGTCATAAATCAATCGAATCTCACAGTACAATCAAAGATATTAAAGTGTAAGTAGAAATTTGCTGGTTATCGTTTACTATAAAATTTATCACTTTAATGATATTAAAATCCATTCATTAAAACATTTTTTTACTGTAGCACTGTTCTAGATAAATATTTCGTAATACAATAACACATTTTTTTTACTTCAACAAACATTATATATTCTCAAGTACCTTTCTGGAAGAAAGATACTTATGAAAATAAAATAAACACTTTACTTTACTTAAGACATTAGGATGTTAAAATCCTAAACCACAGTAAAAACGAAGTTCACGGCCAAAGTCGTGAGGAAATGCCAAATTTCCTTTAGCGAATCTTGGCAATTAGCCAGGGTACGTATCGGGTGTAAACGATACGAAATATCGTTGATGTTTGTTGTTCTACAATATTAGCATTTGGCAGGTATCTTGCATTTATTGATGCGAGAAGAGCTGCCAACGGTACCGGTGTACAAACTGAAGCCCATTTCTGTTTTTATAGTTACAAAACAAAGTGAACTAAACATAAACTGTATTATAATCAGACTAAAACTATTTTGTTTAAGCGTATATTAAATTAGGTGGAAGCCTAGAGACAGTAATGAGAAGACTCTATTGAGACCGGGTACGCGGGTGTAGTTCTAGCGAGGAAAATAATAAGCGGCGGTAGCGTAATGGCTAAGGCGTCGGACTTCAGATCAAGTGGTTGCAGGTTCGAACCCCGCCCAGTACTCTTCCTTCGTGAAGCCACTCCTCACACAAGCATTTAGCTTACTAACGCTACTAGTATTCTTAAAAAAAAAAAACGATGCAAATATGTAGTTTACTCACATTACCGAGAGAGATTCAGTGTTACATGCAAAAAAAAAATACTTACAAATCTATCTCTGTTATATTACAATTTTGGTCATACATTGTATACATTACATTTCGTACAATACGTGGATTGACCAATAAGATAACTTAAACTATATTTACAATGTCCTTCAGTAGGCAATCAATCAGATTGCGGGGTTGCATACGAGAGTTATCGCTGGCTGTGTGCGTGACTATATAATAAAACGGTACAGTACGCAATATAAAACTGAAGTTCGCCGTGAAACGTGGCCATTCTATTGTTGATTTGCGTCGAGAGCGGACGCGTGATGCTGATACATCAAGTATTTTTAACGCATGTTTGAAGTACCCGATATGCGTACTCCGCATATGTAATATTTGTTAATAAGTACTGGCATCTATATTGCTCGGACTTCGCGGCAACAGTTGCAGGTATGCGATCCTGACCTGCTCGAGCAATAAATAGTAAGCAATAGTTTACACTCCCCTATAAATCTGTATAAGCAAAATCCCTTTCCTTTCATTGTGTTCCTTTCTGACCTATATTTCCCTTTCAATATACTCCCAATTTTCCCATCTTTATATCCCAACGTACCCGGTTGACCTCAATAGGCTTGCCCCCTATTACGTGAGTGGGTGAGTAGGACCAAATTATAATTTGGCTTACAGAAAACCGGCAGTGAAGCAATGCAATTGAAAAATTTTCGCCGCGTGAGTGAGGTTAGCGGAGGCCCTAACCCTTCCCTCTCCCCTATTACCGTCATTCCTCTCTCATCCCTCTCCTCCCCTCTCACCCCTCGCCTCCCCTCTAATCCCTCTCTCCCCTCTTCCCACTCTTCCCCCCTCTCCCCATCTTCCCCTATTCCCACCTTAAAGGGCGGCAACGCACTTGTGACTCTTGAGTTACAGGTGCCCATGGGTGGCGGTAGTCATTTACCATCAGGTGACCCGTCTGCTCGTTTGCCCGAACAACAGAAAAAAAAATACATACTTAACCTTAAATAACCTTGTCAATACACAAGTGACATTGATGAAAGTTTATAGTGTGTAGACATATGCACTGTTCTCGGGAAACATATCAGAAGCACTACACGGTCACGGAAGCCTTAGAGTTCTGAATGCATTTTTAAACAGCACTCGTACTGCGTGCTAGCTACTAATTCTATAGTTAATAAGTGGTATTTGCAAGTTACTGCGTTTGTGAGTGAGTAAGTTAACTCAATCTTATTTTTTTCTTTGGGAAATATTACAAATCGCTATCGACATCAAAACTAAATATAACTTGTACTTGTACATACTTAACTACATACATATTGTTACGGAAGTCAGAAATTGACGCGCGTGCGCCATCTAATCACGAGTAGCGGGAACTAAACTAAGACGCACGGCACCATCTTTTAGTGAATAACTTAACCAATAGGTTATCAATAAGAATGTTTTCCTGAGTTTTAGAACTTCCAATAGCGACCGAGTCAGATACATAGATGTTATAGGAAAGTTCACGATCTTTCTATGAGATGTTTTTCGAACTATATCAGGAAGTGGCGGTATAGACATTCTAGTTTCCAGTTCTAGTTGAGCGATATTACGGGTGTTAACAAGTGGGAAGTATAAAGAATAATACTAGTGAATAGTGAGTGGAAAAAGTTAGAACTGTCTCTGTGACTTTTAATTGTGTTAATTGCTAATTATTTAAATAAATTGTTTCTATTTCGTTATAAATTGGTGGATATTCTAATCCCGAACCCCAGCTTGTAGCAATATTATACATAGAGATAGTCAGACCAATGCAAAACAGATATATGTATGCATATAAATATTTGCGCTGAGCGTCTTACCCACAACCTCCTCCTCGCATTTGAATGTACGCTACTGCCGTGTCACAAAGGTCGTCAAATGGGATCGTATCGTTCCACATCATCGTCATTCATAAGATAGTCGGCTACTAAGTACCTAGGTAGGTACTTAAATTTATAGATTTCTCTATAAATTAGATAATTTAATACAGCGTGGGAGGATAGCAAACGTATGTGAATTATTATACTTAAATGTGATACAAATGAAAAGAGTTTAATGTTTTCAGGGTTCATGTACGACTGTACGTATGTGTGTATGTATATCAGTTTCTTTATTCCACTATAACTTCTAAATGGTTGAACATATTTGGATCCATGAGGTATCCTTAGAATTCTTACATTATGCCGAGTGACCTTGGCTTATTAAAAAAACGGACGGCTGCGCACGGGTAGCAGAGACATCTTTCTTTCTTTTTATGGTATAAGGGGCAAACGAGCAGACGGGTCACCTGATGGTAAATGACTACTGACGCCCATGGGCACCTGCAACTCAAGAGTCACAAGTCCGTTGCTACCCTTTAAGGTGGTAGGAGAGGAAGAGGGGCAAGAGAGGGGA
Source organism: Callimorpha dominula (assembly GCA_949752705.1). Classification (NCBI taxonomy): domain Eukaryota; kingdom Metazoa; phylum Arthropoda; class Insecta; order Lepidoptera; family Erebidae; genus Callimorpha; species Callimorpha dominula. The sequence goes on from OX457013.1 coordinate 8,302,077, forward strand.
AGGGAAGAGGGAATAGGAGAGAGGGGGGGAGAGGTAAGGGTTATGGCCTCCGCTAACCTCACTCACGCGGCGAAAAGCAATGCAATTATTGCTTGCTTCTCTGCCGGTTTTCTGTGAGGCCGTGGTATCACTTCGGTCGAGCCGGCCTATACGTGCCAAAGCATGGCTCTCCCACATAGATCTTCAACTATCATCATCATATTTCAACCAATTTACACAACACTTAACAAATTATACACCTAAACTTTCCTCATGAATCCCTCTATCTATTGGTGAAACCCGCATGAAAATCCGTTCAGTAGTTTTTGAGTTTATCGCGAACAGACAGACACGGCGGGGGACTTTGTTTTATAATAATTATGTAGTGATAAACAATATGCTGTATGGCGCCTTTTTGAAATGTAAAAAAAAATCTTCATTTATATTTTTGGCAGTCGTGTTTTTTATTTTATTTATTAGTAACTTGTAACGCCATAATTTAGAGTATATGTTTGTTAAAATATGACTGAAGAAAATTTCTTATATTATGATTAAATTCAAAAATCAATACAACAGTGAGAGCTTAAAACCATGATTAATATGCAGAGGCTACGCCTATTCAATCATGATTGCAGACCACCCGGTAAGCAATTAACACGAAGAGCACGACTAACAATCACTCTATGCCTCAGCTCGTCTTTGCCTTTGGTAAGCATTTAGCTTTGTTAGTTAAACAAGCCAGTACACTTCATACACGCCAATTGACTCGATAAAGCATCTTGAATACCATTGGCATTTAACACAAACGCTTGTTGGTAAAATAATTGTATTAGAACACGCAGAATAGTAGGGAAGTTTTCTATTACTCAAAAATTAGTGAGGTACTCTATAAACAGGCCATGTACTAAAAGCTTAATATTGTAGTTCTACTGGCGAGTGCGCAGTGAGGGTGAATTGCAATAAAAAAAGAACTAGTGACATCACTGATATCGTGAATATTTATTGGCACCCATCGCTTACTATTCAATTCGCTTTAGAAAAGACCACTCCCGGACGTGGAATGATTACTGTATCCCAGGAAACTTTACAAACATTTAAATAACGTATACAAAAAAACACTTAGTTTCGTGTGAACTATTTGTTGACCACACAATAATTTGTCTTGTGTGGGATTTCAACCTACAGCACTCGGCGCGGTACCCTTGCGCCATCCGTGCAGTACTTTTTACAACTGAGTTGTATAACCACAGTCTCGTTTATGGTGTAGGTACTTCCCAATTCTGCACACTTCACTCTTCTCTCCACTCTTCCTTTGAAAGTGTCTCTACTCTACTTACTTGCATATTGATTGCCATCTACGATAAAGCTTTGAATACACGCGAACATGGACATTACAGATGATGATAAGGTCACACTGAAAGCTTTTAGAATAGGCCAGTAAGAAAAGCAACCGATAAAAAATTTATGTAAATTTCGAATTAGAGAAACTCTTTGGGAATCTATAGATGTTTAATGATTTCATATTCCACTTGTTTTAACAAATTGGAGGCAATTGAAAAAGTGTCTGTCATGCATCGAAATGGATTTGACTAGAGACAATTTTCGCAAAATTTTACGACTTTCGTTGAGGCTTTCGTTGCGGTCTTACTCATCAACAATGTTACGATAGACTTCGATTGGCATTTTGTTACGAATTACTATCTCTTGCCACCGTTTACAACTGATTTAATAAGTTTAAACGTGGTCGAAGCAAACACACTGATGATTTTCGAAAAGGACGTCCTTCTACGGCGACCACTGAAGATAACGTGAGTGCTGTGCGACTAATGATAGAAGCTGTTAGAAGGGTGACATATCCATAGATTCATTCAGCTTTAGTCATTGGTATGAGCCAACTACAAAAAGTATTACATGAACATTTAGGCGTCAGAAAGCTTTGTACTTGATGGATACTTCATAATTTGACGAAAGATCGAAAGTTTTGGATTGGTGCCGCTCAATACTTGAAAAGTATGACGGAGATGATTCGAATGCTGTATATGATCACAATTCGTTACAGGTGATGAAAACGTGATATATTGTTACAAATCCGAAACCAAAAGACAATCTGCGCAATGGATGTTTCCAATCGAATATTTGCCAACAAAAGTAAAGAAGGGCAGAAGTCAAGGAAAAAAGATGGTTGCCTCTGCTCTTGGACGGACGGGTCATTTCACAACAGTCATTCTAGACGGCAACGCTCCAGCTCACTCCGCTAGACGGACTATTGAATATGTGTCTATTGAAGGTGTGGAGCTAGTAAGTCATCCTCCTTAAAGTTCCGACCTTTCAACTTGTGACTTTTACTATTTTCCAAAAATAAGAGATAAACTTAGAGGAATTCCTTTTATGAACCCTGAAGATGCCGTGACTGCGTTTGAAAAAGGCGTGGAAGAGATCCTTAAAGCAGAGTGGGCTCACTGCTTCAATCAATGGTTACAAGTTTTGAAATATTCTTACTATCAAAACCCAAAACATATTAGTGAATAAAGGAGAAAAATAAATCTCAGAAGTTAAATCCACCAAACTTGATTTTAGGACTTAGCTATGTAATACAATAATAATATATTATATAGCTAAGTTCTATATATAATGTACTTGTAATTTCATTTCTATTGTCAAATTGTATTATTTGTTGGCAGTCCTAATAAATATGAAAATAAATAAAATCCTGGGGCATATTCCTCATCGCTATTTAGGCCCAAACTAACCATAGCATGTACTATAGGTTCTAGAAGATGAAAAACATACATAGATACTTTTATTTCGAAAATACATACAAATTATACATAGACACACCCAGATCAATGCAAATAAAAATATTCATGCATACATAACCTAACCGCGTAGCAGTCGAAGACACTAAACCCCAAAACCCCAAAAACATGAAAACGAAAAATGCGAAATAAAAAATTATTTACCCATATTAGAGTACACTGTAGATTCTTTAAAAATGTGGAAATTATACGCGTCAATACTGGTGGAGAAGAAAAGTTTTATGAAACGTATAATTTTGTTTAAAAAAATATTACTCGTTTGTTGTTAGGTGCTCAGGTGAAACTGGGATTTTGTATAAAAACAAACTAGAAATTGAGAAAACTTTCAATTTTTTTTTAATAAAAGAAATCTTTTAAAAAATAAAGGTTGTCAAAATTAAAAATTATATGCAAAATATAGGTTAAGAGATCATTCATGTTACATCTCCATTCCGACCCCAGCCCAGTGTAATAAAGATTAGCCTTTAGACTTGTTGCAACTGGGCTGGGAACAATTGTTAATCAATGTCATTCAAAAGTTCTAATCGCTATTCGGGCAGCAACATTCAACTTCAAAGATTGACTTGATTCAACACTGACTGATAATATTCCATGATTTACATAAATTATAGTGAACCGCCCATTTGAATACACCAAACACTTTGACGAATATAATTTAACGAAATGGTGCCTTTATTGTAAATACGGCGAATATTCTAAAAATTTCATTTTACGTACCCGCTAGAACGTCCACTTTGACAGTTCGAAACCAGCCACCACGTCCACCAATTTGGGGGGGGGGATTTCGCGAAATCGCGCGGAAATCGCGCGGACCACTGTGCGGAATTGGTAACAAAAACCTCTCCTATCAGCTATCTATAACAGCTACAGCCAAGATAAAAATACTGGCAACTAGCTAGACGTTTATAGATGAAAGTTATCTATTTCTAAATTCAAATAAATACTTATAAGATTCTTATAAGAAGGTTTATTGTGAGGTCTCGAGAAAAAAAAAACAAAAAATTCTATAAAATGGTTTCGTAAGCCTAAAATATCATATTTTTTACCAATAAAGCATTTAAAAACAAAACTAGACTCATTTCCCTAAATTATGATACTAATATCTTGATATATAATTATTTCTCAGTAGCTTTAAAAAATACATCTTTACAGGTCGACTATTCGCGGCCCTGAATAGCGCGGAAATGTGCCGGCAACTTGGTAACAAAAACCTTTTTATAGCTAAAATAATAATATCTAGAGAGTAGATAAAAATACTGAAAAATAGCTAGACGTTTATAGAAAGAAGTTATCTATTTCAAAATTCGATAGTGATAATTTAAAATACTTCAAAGGAGGTTTGTTATGAATTCCTACTAAAAAAAAAAAAACTTTCACTTAATTTGTTTTATAGGCATAAAATATCATACTTTTTAAAAACAAAACACTATAAAAACAAAACTAGATTCATTTCCCTTTAATATGATGCTAATTTAGACATATATAATTATAATCTAATTGGAATTTATTCTAATTAGAAAATTCTGAATTTCGAATTTTGCCTATTTCTAGACCATCGTAATCGTTATAGGGGGCTGTAGTCAAATTACAAGAACGTAAAATCCTAATTAATGTTTATTTAAAATATTAACACTAACCACTCATCCTAATTACCAGATAAAATATATTAAAATATATGATATAACATACAAAAACATTACGATAAACCGGCGAACAAAGGCGAAGTTTTAATTGAAATAATATACCAAAAAAGTTTTATCACATCTAAACACATCATAACAAACTTTGGATTCATAAAAAGTTTACATATACTAAAAGAATGATTCATAAGGATAATTTTGATATATAATACTAATACAGAAGAACAATAAATACATTATTACTTACATTTTAAAAGCAGAGCTCACACACAAAAATAACACAAAAAACCAACAAAACTTTCACCACTTTCACCGCAATTCACTGACTTTTGAAAAATTTCTGAGAATTTAATGGCGTCTCTTACCATAGATTAAAAGGAACCAAACGACGCGGTATTTCATAGAGAAGAGATTAGTATAACATTCATAAAAGAGGCGCAATGGATATGTTGACTAAAAATCGATTATAGCGTGCGAGTCGCTTCGCGCCAAAAAATTTTCGGGCCTCATTTGTTTGGGCGTATATATACGCCCGGACGTTTGACGGTTTGACAATTCGGGCGTATAAGTACGCCCGGACGTTTGAGCGGGTACGCTTGATTCAAAATAACGATAATTAAAGGATCGCGTCGCGGTGCTTGGATGCATGACAGGAACATTCCTGTCATGCATCCAAGCAAGCCCTTTAATTTATTAATCATCCAAAGTACATAGTTTGGATGATTAATAAATTAAATGGCTTACGGATACGTAACAATTGGCAAAACAATTTATGTTAGGCTTTTACCTGGAATTTGGTTAAAATGTATTTAAAGAAAATAGAATAGAATATTCTTTCTTCTATAATATATAATTATAATGAATAAATATGAATGTTTTAATATATGCCATACATATAGTGACAACTAGTTAACTAGATACAGTATACTGATAGAACTATAACTTTAGGTAGTAACTTTAAACCATTGCTTCAAAAGCGTGTAGGGTATGGTTGTACCTTTTCTTATTGCTATTGGGATTGCATTCCACAACCGTGTTGTAAAAACGGTGAAGTATATGTCAAGAAACAATGTGGAATGCTAAGTCATTTTTAATACTAGGTTTTGTGATGATCATATCGTATATGTAATATTATCTACGTATGAACGGGAATTAACGCGATCACGAAAAGGTATTACATACCTCTGAATTGCCTGACGTTTCGACCAGGTTGCACTGGCCGTGGTCACAGGCTGACTGGCTCAGCGGTGCACGCCCTCCGTCGCCGACATCGTGAGGTAGAAGGTTCTTCATCCACCTCCACTTTTTTGATATTTTTGATATTTTCGTTTCGCCATGTACCGTCACATACTATACTAACAGTGTCCCTATTCTGTAAGCAAACCGATGTGGCCCTATTCTGGTGTTCACCCGACTGCGCATAAAAGCGAGGTGGCATGTTTTTTATCACTGGATTCCACGCTGTAGATAATTTGAAACCATCTTCCCGATTGAAAGTTTTGTGTTTTTTAATTTCAATCGCTTCACGTACAACTCTTGAGTAAAAGTGACGTTCCGTGGAGAGGACTTGCGTACGGTGAAATTCAATCCAGTGATTGGTGCCCGCTTCGAGTGCATGTTCTGCAATCGCTGATTTGCTAATCTGTCGGTTCTTCACAGCAGCGATGTGTTCTTTGACCCTTTCAGCAATGGTCCGCTTTGTTTGGCCTATGTAGGAACTACCACAGCTGCAGTTTATTTTGTAGACACCTGGAGTTTGTAACGGCAAGACGTCCTTCGGTGTACCCACGATGTTTTGAACCTTTATGCCTGGTGTGTATATTGTCGGAATGGAGTATTTCTTTAATACGGAGCCGATCTTATCCGTTACTCCTTTCACATATGGCATGTAGGCTGGTTGTCTGTTCACCTCCGGATGCTTGCGTCTCATTGTCGGTTGCTTCCGTGTTCCATTTACCTGATATCCGTTACTTTTAAGTACCTCCTGAACATGATCCAGCTCTCGCTCCAAATGTTCAGGGTCACAAAGATCGTATGCTCTGTTCTTGAGTGAAGTCATAACAGACTGCAGGTGTCGGGGATGATGATGAGACGTGGCGTGTAGGTACCTATCCGTATGAGTAGGCTTGCGGTACACACAGTGCGACAAGGACCCATCTGACCTCGCGGTTACTTTGACATCTAAAAATGACAATGACCTATCCGCCTCCACCTCATATGTGAACCTTATCTTGGGGTGAATGGAGTTGAGGTGTTGTAAATATTGATCTACTTCCTGTTTATTTCCCTTGACGATACTAAAGATGTCATCCACGAATCGCTTCCAAAGCCTAACGGTCTTCGGGCCGAGACTCAACGCCTTCTCTTCAAAATGCTCCATCCAGATGTTGGCTAGTACAGGGGCTACAGGACTACCCATTGCGACACCATCAATCTGAAGGTAATGTTGACCTTGGAAAAGGAAATAGTTGCCCTCTAGACAATGTTCAAGTAGATCAATATAATTGAACGGCAACTCGTGGTCTCTCAGCAGGTCTTTTACAACGTCCATACATTCTTTTATTGGAACATTGGTGTAAAGTGATTCCACGTCAAAGCTCACCATGACGTCATCAGGTTCCAACTTGAGATCTTTTATAATTTGTATGAAGTGCCGCGAGTCTTTCACAAAAGACGGTGTTTTGCCTACAAGTGGTTGCAATACTGACGCAACATGCTTCGCGAGATCGTAAGTAGGAGAGGCAATTTGACTTACAATAGGCCGCAGCGGCACGTTGGGCTTGTGTATTTTGGGCAGACCATATAATTTCGGTGGCTGATGTGACTTTGGTGCATAAAGTCTGTTGTACTCGTCTTCTGAAAATAGGTCCTCGTTATCCTGGATAAGAGATCGTATTCTACGCGTTACTCTGGCCGTGGGGTTATATGATACCGGTTTATAAACCTTATCGTCATCCAAAAGTTCAAGTACTTTACGTTGGTAATCAGTTGTACTCATCACTACAGTGGCGTTTCCCTTGTCGGCCTTAAGCACTAAAATATCCCGGTTATCCCTAATGTTTTTCAATGCTTGACGCTCTCCCATAGTGATATTACTAGCCGGAAGCTTTGATTTTCGTAATATTACCGCGACGTCCTGTCTAAGGATATCGGCATCGCCGGGCGGTACCTTGTTACGTGCAATAGATTCCTCAACGCTACTGATTACTTTCTCGAACGGTATTTGTTTAGGTGTTGGAGCGAAATTCATACCTTTAGCCAAGATGTTTATGGTAGTATCATCTAAACTCACGTGTGATAAGTTAATGACGGTGTCCTTCGACCGATCGGGTACCACGGGTGACGTCTTATTTTTTGCATACCGTCGATTATATTCCTTCGAGAACTTACGCTCAAAGTTCTCACTACACAATTCGAAGGTACGACTCGCTTGTAGAAACGTAACCCGATCACACAAATCATAGTCCGTTTGAGATAGATTAACACAACACTTCAAATGTAACGCATATAATTCTCTCTGTATACACTCCAAATCACTGTGTTTGTTGCGAATTAATTGTCTCAGGAGGCGTACACTCGCGTTTGTTAGAATTTTACGTGAAAATGCGATATCACTACGTGGTTTTATTCGAACACACAAAGGTAATAAGTCCCAATCGCGACACTTCACTAGAAATATCAACGATGTTTCAACTCGCGCACGTTTTTTACGTAAATATTCTAGTTGACGCACTTGTTTTGCAATTTCCGACCCGTAGCGGTTTGCTATACTAACTTTTAAACTTTCGCGTTCCATGATATAATATTATCTACGTATGAACGGGAATTAACGCGATCACGAAAAGGTATTACATACCTCTGAATTGCCTGACGTTATATCATGGAACGCGAAAGTTTAAAAGTTAGTATATCGTATATGTATTATAAAGGAACTCGAAGCAAAGATTTTTTCTTGTTTTTTTCCGAAGGAAACAAATTTAATTTTGGATTTCTGAAAATACTCTCACGTACTCAACTTTCCAACTGCAAAGCACAATTTTGTTTTCACAAAATATTTTTTTTATGTGATCTAACCACAAAATAGCGACTTGGAGTTTTTTCTTTAGTTGTGCTGTGAGAACTTGCTTCTTCCCAAACTTCATGATTCAAGGTCAATGGGAAGTAACCTATAGGTGTGATTCACCTGCTAAATGTTCAAATTTAGTTAAATCTAAGGCTTAAATGGCTGTTAATGGCTTAAGGCTTAAATTTTTTTATTGCGTGGACTTGCTTAGTTTTTTACAGCTTTAAGAGACCGCAAATAAAAGTATTTGATGTTAATTTCACCTTGATGCCTCTTCGTATTCCTGAGAAAAGGAGTCTTGACAGACAGACGGTCAACAAAATGATCCTATAAGGGTTCCTTTTGAGGAACCCTAACAAGAAAGGTTTAATAAAAACAGTATATTATAAAACGAAGAAAAAATATGAGCATTTCGGCGAAGGCGTTCTAGGCCACTTACAAAAATATGAGAAAAATAATTTTATTTATGTATCACTGGCAGGTAAAAAATCAGATTATTTGCGAGAAAAAATATAAAAATTCCAAAACCAAATTTTCCTCCACACTTAATTTAACTTAACTTATCATGTCGCACTGAAAAAAGAATTTATCTCGAGAATATTTTTACGTGATGATTTTTTTATCCGACTTCAGAAAAAGAGCAGGTCCTTAATTCGTAGGAATCTTTAATTTTTTATGTATGTTTCCCGATTACTCAAAGACTGGAACAATTCGTAAATTTTTTTTTTTTTTAAATGTATTTTCCAGGTGGTCCAATTGTCATTAGGTCTGGATTTGATGATTAGATCTTGGAGAAATCCAGGGAACTCATTTAAAATTTTATAGGTACACCTATAAAATACTAATAGAACTGATATTGGAGTCCACAGATGGCTAGGTAACGGTCTAGATTTCGTCAGAATAAGATTTCTTAATCGTCACATTTTTACTAATGCTCGTTCGTCGTGGGGTTTATTTAACAGTTTAGAAGTTTCTTACTCAGACAGCTCTTTCTTCTAAAGTCTTGGCTCTATGAGAGGTACGAAAAATTTAAGGACCAATAAGAATACAGCTCATTTAAATTTTCTATTTTGTAGGTACAATGACGTCTGCTTTATCTATTTTTTTTAATAATTATACGATTTCAAATGTGGCCTAAAACCGGTAGAATAGTTTGATAGATTTCAAATTTCATATGTAGACGAAGCCCCTTCTAATGCAACTCTGAACCTACCGATTTTTCAATGATTTAACAAGGGTCAGCAAACTTCGGCCGATGAAGAAAGATGTGGTCGCCCTTTGACGGTTGTTACGAAAGAAAATGTGTCAGCAGTTGAAAATAGGATCAGAAAAAATAGGCGCATCTCGCATGAAGAGATTCAGACTTTGCTATATTTAGTGGTGGAGTTTTTTTAAATATTTATTAAAAACTAGTAGCGCCTCGCGGTTTCACCCGCGTAAGTTCCGATTCCGTGGGAATATCGGGATAACAAGTAGCCTATGCATTAATCCAGGTGTCCAGCTATTAACATACCAAGTTTCATTGTAATCGCTTCAGTGGTTTTTGCGTGAAAGAGTAACAAACTTTAATCCATCCATCCATCGAAACTTTCACATTTATAATATTAGTGGGATTAACTCTATTGATTTTACTGCTAATCTAACCTTGAGGAAATTCTGAGATATGATCATATTTGCGTAAACTACATATAAATCTCATACAAAAATTTAAAATCGCTCGAGTTTGTCTATTTGTGAGATTCGGTGAGATTTGTGTTGTTGACATCTGAGTAATCTAGGCTTGGAAGTAGTAGGTAGCGTATTCGCAATTATAATTTCTGTGAGAGTGGGCAGAACCCAATATCAACGATGCATACATATTGTTCATATATATACCTAGCAAATAGACCTAATCATACATACAAATATTTAGACTGAGTGGAAATCGAATACGCGATCTCGGACATTGAATTCAAATGTAATAAATCCTCATAGTCATTACCAATCTGTTAAATTACGATGAATAAGTACAGATCTTCTTCAGATCTTATTCTTCTTCGCTAACCTACCGATATAAGACTTCTAAATATATAATTACATACTTTTATTATAATTACAATCTCGATATCTTTGTTTCCTCTTCTTTCGCTTTGTGTTACAACATTGAATATTTTTTTAAATCTGATCCTTATTCTAAATTGAAAGAGCTTATCGATTTGTCGTTTCATTCTACATTGGGCTAAAATTATGCAAATATATAACAGTTGAAGCCAGTGGCAGAGTAGTGATTGCTTTATTACGAAAAGGTACGGAGAAGTAATGGTGCTTCATATAATTAATATATTTAAATATGTTAAATAGGAGGTTAAATATAAGACATACTTGCGGTAGAAGACAGTAGATTTTAACTCGAATATTGCCACCTAACTGAGAAATGACACTCTAATAGTATTACTAGACAACAGACAGCCGCTATGACTTAATAGCTTAGGTAATATATATATATATATATATATAGACGTTTTGCCAATACGGGAGTGACACTGCTAATGATCAATTGACTGCAACTACTTGCTCTCAAGTCATTTGCTTCTTTGCCACCTTGGTTATACTAGAAATTAAGATCATCTCGTGATCAAGGTTATAATATATTTTCTAAATTTAATTAAGGGTTAAACGACTTTTTGCTTAACTTCGTGAATAATAACAGTAAAAACTTTTACATTTAATTAAGAGTCGTAAAATAGGGCTTAGTACAGTCGACTTATAATAGCTTTGAATCGTGGGATTACCGCTAACGTTGAACAAAAAAGAAACAAGAATTTACCATTACTAATATTACTCAAAACTTACTTATATTAAGTAATGTTTTTACAATTACATATCATAACTAAGAAACAATTATATTCATAAAAAACTATTGGGTGATTGATATTTGTTTTGCTTTTATTTAGTTGTATTATTTGACCAGTCCATTAGGATCACCAATAGTCATTACATTAGTGCTTAAAAATAAACATTCAAATTATACAGTGCAAGTTATGTATGACTACTTACATAAATTAAAACAGATTAAAACAGTGTTAAACGTAAATGCTATATGTGATATGGTATGATGTTTATGTGGATGTTACATGCGAAGATGCGATTGTGTATGCTTGTAAGTGTCGCCTTTGCCAGCCCTATGACATGTCTTGCACTAAGCAGAGGGATGTGTGGATGTGTAGAATTGTATGATGTGGAGTGGAGTTATGGGTGTGATTGTTGAGATTTTTTTTTTTAATATATATGATGGTCAAGACTTTATCTAAAAATACATCCAGCAGTCCCGCTAAACCACGGATATAAAGACGGGTTACAATCTCATAAATGAATGTATCACATCATCGACCTTGTTTGGAGATTTAATTACTTTACAATGTAGACTAGTTTACAGCAGCTGAACACGAAAAGATTGAGATAATTATTACTCTTTATAAATCGTTAAGAAATAAAAGCTATGACGTATTTTATGGATATATGCAAATGTAAAACAAATATTTTGATTACATTGCATCGAAATGTGCAAATAGAATGGCTTAGTATACTCCTGTGAATCTTTTTTTTATGGTAAGTATAGGGGGAGAACGAGAAGATGGGTCACCTAATGGTAGATGACTACCGCCGCCCATGGGCACCGGCAACTCAAAAGTCACAAGTGCGTCGCCGGTCTTTAAAGTGGGAGTAGGGGGAGATGGGAGAGAGGGGAATGACGGGAATAGGGGAGAGAGTGGCAGGGGGAAGGTTAGGGTCTCCGGTAACCTCACTCACGCGGTGAAAAACAAGGCAATCATTGCTTCACTGCTGGTTTTCTGTGAGGCCGTGGTATCAATCCGGTCGAGCCGGCCGTACGTGCCGAAGCATGGCTCTCCCACGTAAATAATCAATAAGAACGGTGACTATGACAACGACCACGGTGTGTTAATTGACTGGCGAATCAAAATTAGTGTAAGAAAATACGTAACAATTAAAAGTAAAATAACTTAGTCAACTCAAATAAGTATTAAAAATGTGTACGTACATTCACTTAAACATGAGAAATAATAGATAATTTCCATATTTACGCACCTTGACCCAGTTTATAACATTAAGTCCAACGAGATAAGGGAACACAGAGATAAATATAAATTCATTACGATTAACCAAAGTCAGGACTAAAATGTTAAAACGCATTATGAATAATATAAATCGGATAATATCTTGATAGCTAGGAGCTTACGGATAACTACCCATATACTACCAATACCAAAATATCAATGCATCTATTTTAGCACCTATACCTTTGTGATAGAGTTGGTTATGTCCTGTTTGTATACTGTTTTAAGGTATTACTACACAACACTCGGTGCGGCGTAGTGACGAGATGACCACTTAAACCGTTGCGCCATCCCACAGTGTGGTATTTAGTATCAAAACCTGGCCAAAAATCGTTTTTCTTTTTATTAGTTACTGGTATTGTATTGTCATTTCTTAATAAGTTAAGTTCTTGATGCAACAAAAGCCGCAAAGTGCACAGAGCTCGTCCGTCACAGCGCGCTACATAATCATTCGGAAGTTACCGTTCGCTCTAAGTGGTCGTGTGATTAGTCGAAACTCTCGCATTTTATTGTTTTAAAAACACTTGTGGTTTTATGAAAATTCAGTTTAGTGGTTATGTTTGTGATGGATACTTCTATGGCATGTATGTTCTTTACATATTACTAAATATTTTTAATAAAATTCAAGGCAATAATTATCTATAGATCGAAACACTTAGGTGTAAATATTTGTTACCAAAATAATAAAAAATATGTTTATAAAGGGTTTTGTTATATTTCTAAACATTTCTAAGTTACGAAAACTATTGTGTAGTGTAATATACTTAGCATAGAATTAAAATCTTAAAAGAATTGCCGCCCCAAACCGCCCCTCTTTTTTTTTGTATTTTTTTTTGTTTAATACCATATTCTTACAAATTATTTACTCTTATTCAGTTGTTGTTTATTTTATTATTAGGACCTTCTGGAACCAGATTGATGACTCGAAAGGAGCTATATAACATCATACAGCACTCAAATAAGTTAACATTTGATGGAAAGCTTGAATATTTGGAACAAGAATTGACAAGCTATTATTCTGAAGATGACACAAGGATAGCTGATATGAAGCAAAAGCTCTCTGTTATCAAATACCAATTTAAACAGAAATGGCTAGCTGCTCATAAAACAAAATCAAGATTCGAGAAAGACAATGCTGAGTGGCTTAACGGCACTATATCGATTCCCAGTGCAGGTACGTGAGACACAATAGATGGAAACCCTTTATTCTTATTATTATTTTTATTTTTGCGTGTCGGTGTCGTACTCTCTAGAACTACTAGACTCTTTAGAAATCTAAGGAGTCTTTGAACAACACCGCACGACCGAGTATTTATAAAAAAATTACTTGTTGTTGTTACAGGAGTCAGCCCTGGTCGTCCTCAGAAATCCTTCTTAGAATCAAGTGAAAGAAGCAAAAGACGGAAAACCACAGACTTGCGATCAAAAAATGAGGAAGAATTGACGTATGCTACACAAATGAAACTGTGTAAGTCAGGCAAAGTTCATGCTTCGAAAGTTGTAAAAGACCTTACAAAAAGTCCACGAAGAGCAAAAAAATATGTAACAGTAATGAAGAATATAATTAAAAAAAGTGAGCAACTTCAAAAATTATCGCCTGTACAGGCTTTGTCAATGTACACCGAAGCAGGGCTTACTAAAGCCCAATACGAAAGAATTCGAGAAACGAATAAAACCTTTTTCCCCTGTTATTCTATTCTTCAAAAATTAAAAAAGGAATGCTATCCTGAAATTCACCGCGTAACCGAGACCTGTGCTGAAGTACAAGTGCAAAAGCTGGGCATCATACGGCAACACGACTGATTTTACATCTTGGAGAAGCTGTAAACCATTTGAGTGATAACGAAAAACGATCTTTAGTTTTATTAAGTAAGTGGGGTTGTGATGGATCTCAGCAGATGCAGTTTAAAATGAAGTTTGAAAATGAAGCTGATTCTGATGCCAATATTTTTCAAAGTTCTTTAGTTCCGCTTCTATTAGTTTACGGGAACGAACAAAAAATTCTCTGGCAAAACCCAACACCATCATCACCTCGCTACTGCCGCCCAATAAGAATAAGATTCATCAAGGAGACAATTGACGTAACAACTGAGGAAATTGATTATATAAAATCGCAAATTATTGCACTTTCCAACACAGAATTTGACAATAATATATCGGTAAAACATAAATTGTTATTTACCATGGTAGATGGCAAAATATGCAATGCGACGATGAGGTGTTACATGTGTGATGCTACTTCAACAGAATTTAACGATTTATCTAAGAAAAGAGTGTGTAAGAAAGAAAATTTAAGTTTCGGTCTTTCTTTACTGCATGCTCGCATAAGATTTTTTGAGAGTATTTTACATGTAGCGTATAAACTGCCTGTAAAAATATGGAATGTAAGGAGTTACTGCTGAGGAGAAACAAGTAAGAGATAATAAAAAAAAAGAAATTCAGGATAAATTCAAACAAAAACTCGGACCTTTAGTGGACATACCTAAAGCCAATTTTGGAAATACAAATGATGGAAATACTAGTAGAAGATTTTTCGAAGAATATGAAACATCAGCGGCGATAACAGGAGTAGATAAACATTTAATATACAGATTAAAAATAATTTTAGATGCATTGTGTTGCGGTTTTAAAATCAACATAAAAGAATTTGAAAAATATTGCCAAGAAACGGCTGAGTTATACGTCTCGCTCTATAGTTTCTACCCCATGTCTCCTACAATGCACAAGGTGCTACAACATGGAGCCGATGTCATAAGTGAAGCTATTCTTCCAATAGGTCAACTATCTGAAGAAGCAGCAGACGCACGAAGTAAACACATTAGGTTATTTAGATTAAATTATACCAGAAAGATTCCACGCGTGGCTTGCAACATGGATGTACTCAACAGGCTTCTTTTAACTTCTGACCCTTTAATAACGGCTATAAGATGCATCTCCTACAAGAAAAGAAAGCCTTTGTCTTCAGATGTTTTAAATGCATAGTTAGAAAGTGATATAACAAATGTTAGTAATTTTGCAGATAGCGAAAGTGATGATTAAATGCTTTAAAATATAAAAAAGTCTTTGTTTTACCATTCTGTAATATACAATGGATAAAGAACGTAGTTTTATAGCCTTAAGATGTATAAAACATTTTTGACCAGCTTTTGAGACTAAATACCACACTGTGCATCCGTGCAGTTAATACCACGGAGCAAATTCAAAGGCTGCCTCCTCAATGTGCACTCGTCAAGCCATGGAGTTTTCCAAGTTTGGTTTTCGAATATTCTATACCATATGCGTTTCTCCACTGGTCGTTCATAAAAATTAACTTTCCAGATGTTACGATCAGTGAAAAAAAGTAACGAATCTATAGGCATATCATCACTAGAAACTTGTTTCGCTAATATAATAATATCTCCCTCATTACTTGCCACCCCGATATGTAAGGGAATCCATTGAAGGATAACCTTTTTTGAATTCGATGTTAATTCAAAAAGTGATTTCATAATGTCTTACGCTAAGAGGTAGACAAATTTATCGACATCTATTTATTTAATGTATATGCATATAAAATGGCAATTAATTCGAAAGAAGTACTGGACAGTAATGGACACATTATGAGAAATTCAAAATTTTAAGCTTTGAACAACTTTCTTAAACTGTAAAAAAAAAAACTTTATAATAATTAGTATACCTATTCGCTTTCAGAATAGGGGAAACAGTGTTCACGAAGCAAACAAGAGTTATGGTGTCTTAATGAACTAAATTCTTCTATAACATTGGTTGTGCAATTTTAGACAAAACATCGATTTAAGCCAAAATTGACCCCTTAGGTCTATCGTCGGCGAATCTGTAAGGGTGCGATACAAAGTGTTCACTGTCCATTGCGTGGATATGAGTGCTTTTAACGAAATTTCCAATTATACGCATAGCTTCATTCTGATTTTAATGTAATTTGTTAAATTTTATCAAGAACTATCATACGGAAAGGTCCAGTAAAAGCTTAGGGTGTACATCCCATCACGGGCCCACGAGTACTTATAACTTACTTAATTATTTAAAAATCTATGTGCATTTTCATATAGTTCGTTAATGTGTTTAGTCCATTTGAGAGACCGATGTTACCACCTACCCAAATATTTCACAATTAATACTTCTACTACTAATGGAATATTATCTATTGTGGTTATAGGTACGCTTGTTCCTATCTGTACTGTGTCACATTTTTGATGACTGATTTTGTAATATAATCGTCCTGTTAGTAAACTTACAGTGGATATTAGTTTGATTTTGTACTTACGGTCGTGGGGAAAACTGAGGTCTATACTTACATGTTTAATGCTTTACGACATGCACAATTGAATTCAGACATCAATCATTATCTTTCGTCCTTTACATTAGCAGATTATATAGGAAAAGATTCAGAAAGCAATATATGGTTTCACTTCACTAACAAATCACACATTTAACATTAGTTGTGTCACAATTCGCGTGATCTTGGCCGCATTTTGGGGCAAAGGATTTTTAAAGATGGACAGAAATTTGAAGCAACAACCTCGGGAACATTGAGTTATACCGGAAAATGTACGGTTTTCTACTATCACTCCTATATTCATTATCTTACTATATTGCGAACGAGAGCTCCTCTTTATTAATATACGTACGATCTCCGTAGCTATCCACTCAGATTCCGGAATCATAAAATTTGGCAAGAAGTCTCTTTACTGATAATATCTCTAAGTCATTTATACTTTACGTAGAAGATAATAGTTCACTCTCCGATAATTCCAGGTCTATATTTCTTATGACACCATACGATACATAACCTCCTACGAGTATGTCTCGTATATTTTCCATCCTTTATGTTTAATGCTTGGAATAGAGGTAGATTTCTCAGCACTTAACAGGTCCTCGAATGTTACGATTCTGTTTTATAACTTTTATTCCCAAATCCCTCTAGAGTCTAGTCCCATGAAATAGTTTTTATTGATTATTTGGGTTTCATTCTGTATTAAGAGGCCGTATACAAAACCGAGACGGACATAATTAGGTATTCGGCACGTACACTCACACACGCGAGAGAGCTTGCTCGCGTGTGTGCGTGAGTCCGAAGTCGTCGATGGCCAGTAGGGTGAATAAAAGGTTTTGATCTTTTGATATTTTTACGTGAAATATTAAAATATAGATAGATAGATAAACTCTTTATTGTACAACAAAGAAAGAAATTAATACAAACTTGTAAACATATACTATGTAGATTCTTACTAAACTAAAACCTGAGTACAATGGAGAATATGCATGTATTTTTTTTTTTGACTTATTCCATCATTCTCTTCTAATAAAAAATATAACAATGTTCAAATTATTTTTTTAAATAACATTGAAAATATCGATAAAATTTGATCTGTTTGAACGCCGCCATATTTCGCTGGCCTTGGATGACGTCACATGCCACGCTCAGTGTTTGTTTCATAAACTTAGTATACTTACTTGAAGTGTTACAGTAATTTTAACGATTCTTAGTTGTAATTACTATTTATTGTAATTACTAGACAATGGATAAAGTTATAAACCATTTTATAGGTATTGCTTTATCCCTAAGTGTAAAAACACTATAAGAATTGCACCCAATGAAGTATTTTTTGAGAGAGTTGCGAAAATACGAAAACAATGGTGTAAATTAATGAGAAGAGATGAAGTATCTTCAATATCATGTTTATATTGTTGTGTAGATCACTTTAATGTAAGTATTTCTCCATAATCTGCATTTTCCCTATTAAAATCGATGCGCCGTTTGGTTTTCCAAACCTTTCTTTTCGAATTCTTTTTCCTTTTCTTCGGTTCAAACTTTTTTACAGCGAGTGATGGACTTTTTGCAGTAACATTTTTAGGTAACGCAGCTATTGGAGTACCAGTGTTAAATGCAACGACAGCAGCGTAGCACCTCAACGCATACGAATTATTCAAAGCGAAGTTGATGCGCTTGCTTCCAGCATATTTTGCAACCAAGGAATTGAATTGCTCAGTTCTGAAAAACAAATGTGATGTTATTCAATAGTAATATTTTTTACGCAATTTTACATTAATAGGTACTTCAAAAACGTATCAAATTGCAATTTTTAAATATTAGTTAGATATTTATTCTAAAAGCGATTACTGCTATTATTTGAATTGTGCAACAACCTGTTATTATTTAAATTGTGTATCAAGCTTTTAGCATGAAAAGCCAGAGAAGTTGCATTTGCTGAAAGCTTTTTCAGCAATACTGATATGTGAGGTACATATTTCGGCTCCAGCTTTTTTAATTTCTGCAGTAATATCCTTCACAGTTACTATGGTCACGAAAAATATCCAAGGAACTGTTTAGGATATCTTTTTGCAATGTTTTTATTTGTTTAGCTGTTTGTGAGTATTCAGTTTTTCGGAATCTTACTGCCACTTTGACTGCAACCCGTAGAAGAAAAAAAGACAAGGTACTCGTCACGCTGATAAGCTATGCATAGTCCCAAGTAAGACAACTTTAATGCATAAAAGCATATTCTGCAGGGCTATATATATATATATATATATATATATATACAATAAGATACCTAAGGAAATAAAGGCTATTCAAAATATAATAAGATTCAAAAAGTACCTTCACGAAATGTTGTGTTCTAAATGTTACTATTCTTTAAATGAATTTCTAAATGATGCTTTATAATAATAAATATTGTATTCCAACCATATTGTTGATTCATCTGGTGCATGTCAATTTAAGGTTGCATACTAGTGACGAAAGGACTCCGAAGCTTTTAAGTCTTTAAAGAGAACTCGAATTATGGCGGTTTGCAACTAAATCGAGTCCTTAAACCCTGAACTCTAACCTTCGACTCACGACTCAAGGTTTAATCTTAAGACTTAAGTCGTTTTAAAAAGACTCTTATTTTTAAACGAATCAAGCCCAACGAAAAGATCCAAACCCTTTTGAAAACAACTCAGTTCGTTAGTCGTGCTTCGTCAGTCATGAGACGCGCGCTAGTACCCATCAACAACATATTACAATGATTTATTGAATTGAATGATTTATTTTTGCACCTTAATGTAAAACTTTGCCAGAGCCCCGTTTATTATTTGTGAATGTAACTTGTTATCTTTGACAATTGTGAACCAATGTTAATAAATGATTTTGATTGAATAAACATTGAAATCGGTTATAATTTTTTAATATATAGCATTAGTTTAAAAAAATATTTTATTTGGGCAACATTTTTTAAAAGTAAAAAAATACTATATAAAAAAAATACTATATACTTTACTATCACGTACTTTTATATCCAAAATTAAGAACCGTCCTCACAAAATTATTTGAATATCGTTGGTAAAGGATTGAAAATTAAATACATTGTTCTACTCTATACTATGATAACAAACATGCCGATGCCCTTTATTGGATTTTTTTAATTTAAAATTATAACAAAATAATTATCTACACTACTACTTGTTGTATTTACAAAGCATGTTAAAATCATTACAAAATATTTAAAAATAATAACTTACCCAAGGTATCAAAACTCACGTCGCGCTATATTCGTCGCGGGCAATGTGTGTCGACTCGGTGCAATTTTCAGAGCGCAGAGCGATACGTCCTCCCTCTAAAAGCGCTTGGCGCAGACTGCCTAACTGAGGCTTTTTTTTTTTATCGTGTGGAAACCCCCACGGGTCATCACCTCACCGGGGCTGGCAGTGAAGTGGTATGTCGGAATCGAACCGACTAAAACCACACGGTGTTCCGACATAAGTGAGTCTATTGCAAGGGACTCGGGTATACCCTAGGAAGGAAGTCCCCGAGAACCCCGGCAGACCTTGGCCGCCTGTTTAATAGGCAGCCACACCAAAATATACGGGGGGCCTCGCCCCCTTCCATCAGAGGCGCGCGCGGAACACATCGCGCCACCATCTCAGGCCTGCTTCTGCTAGGGTAACGGGCAGCCTCACCCGTTACCCCCAGGCCAGCGCTCATGGAGGTCGGAGATCATTTTGGGGTCTCCGTCGCCTGGTGCCTCTTCTGCGGGACGGGAGAGTACTAACTCGCTCCCGTTCCCTTTCCGCCGCCTCTTTAGCGGACATCACTTCCTCACAAAACGAGGCGGCAGAATCCCAAGCACTCTCCCTTTGGACCATGGACAGAACCATGGCCTCTAGCGAGAGGCTTCCCACACCAATAGCAGTCACGAGGTCGCACCGCTGCTGCACCCACGCTGAGCACTCTACTAGAGTGTGGAGTGCAGTGTCCTCGTGACCGCCTCCGCAGTGATGGCACACAGACGTTGGCTCTCGGCCTATACGACACAGGTACTTTCCGAAGCAGCCGTGTCCGGTCAGCACCTGCGTCAGCCGGTAGGAGAGGCTGCCGTGTCGCCTCTCAAGCCAATCCTCCACGATGGGTCTTACCGCCGCAATGGTGGCGTGCCCTGCGCTCGGTCGCTCTAGTCGTTCTATCCACTCGGCCATTAGAACCTGGCGGCCTAACTGAGGCTTGCTTCGAGTATTATAATGCGAGAATAAGGTTGTTTTAAAACATTTTTTTATTGATTAAATTTTAAATTTTTTTGCAATTTTTTTTCAGGAAATGGATTGACTGTGAAGTGAATTATATTTCCATTGTTTTTATTTTGTGAATGAGAGTTTTACGTAGCCGAAATCAAAGGCAATACTTTGCCTATTTTCTGTAAAATTTGACTAAGTTAAACATTTTTTTACTCAAAAATTTCATATGAAAGTGGTAAAAAGTGATACAAACATTGTATAGACGACTTTTACAACACTACATTGTAATTTTTTTAAACCATTTAAACTTCAAAACAATTCGTAAATATGTGATATTCTAAACCTCTTACAGCAAAAATTCACAAAACATGCGCCGGTTTGATGCCGATTAATCAAAATTAAATAATAATAATAAAAAAGTAGCTCGAACATTAGATAATAATTGAAATGATCTTTAATTTCGTGTATTTAAACTTATAGAAATACATTATTTTAACGGTAAAATCAAGTCTGTAAAATTACGTTACTTCAGCGAATCGGCAAAATATCGTATACGGCCTCTTAAGTCCTTTTCCTCCGTACTGCTACCGCCTATAATTAAATTATCAGCATGTGCGTAATATTTTTATTCTCAACTATACATTCACTAATACTGCATAAGGTTCAATATGCAATAACAATTGGGTGCGCATGCGCTTAACGGCATTATATCTGGGTAGTAAACAACAGTAAAATAAAAGTTTTTAAGTACAAGTCAACTATATAAGACTTTGCTTTAGCCAAATGTTATGATTTTTCTTCAAAAATAGATTATGTAACTTGAATTTATATTATATTTTTAATATTTGTTTACACCAGTTTTATATTTTCATTCACTCTTGAGAAAACGAGTCTTGAAGAGTATGGGAAACGGACAAAATAAAAGGATCCAAGATTTTATGTTTAGAGTAAAAATATAAAAAAAAACAGTCAGTCGTAGGACTGCACGTCAGAAGTGAAAACATAACTTCACAATGTATTTTCATATACATACATACACACACATCTGTATATATATAATTAGGTTAAAAATAAAAAGTAGGTAATAACATATCTAAATGTATACATAGGGTACACTGGAAGTTCTGCGCTCCTGGCCGCTCATAAATGTTTGAATTTCGAATGTTATAACTTTTTAAATATAAACATCTCGGCCCTCTTTTACGAATTTTTGATCAGGGTCACGTGTCCTGACGCAAGTTTAACATTTTTTACCCATCCCAAAAAGTGCACTACAGAAGTTTTCACTTCTAAAATTAGAGTAGGTACGATTGAAATAGTTCTCGCAGGTTAAGCAGACCAACACAAACTGATATTTTTATTATGTAAAGTATTGAATTGCGTGTATGTAGACAGAATCCTTATAAGTGTTGCTAACGCTACAAGTTTTTCCTTCAAACAGTTATTAGCAAACGCATTTCACACAACCTACATCTTGTCTATTAAGAAAGTTTATAGCAAATAGTTTTTATCACCCAAAGGTGTCATTTTAGACAAGTGTACTGTGTCATTAAAGTGTATTAATAATGTAGTGTTAAACCGTATTTAGATAACTAAGTCTTGCATTAAATTAATCGTTTTATAATGAGGGCAATAAGATTCAAATTTCTAGGTTTTATCCTCGGTTCGTTGGTGGTGTACATAATGTTTTTCTATACGTTCTTCGAAAATTACACCAGTTTAAACAAAGTGTCCAGTGTTAACTTAAAACATGTGGTAGTTCATCTGGATTTGAAGGGATCTCCCCCAAGGTTAAATTACCTGGCTAGTCTTCTGCCGTTGTTCAGAAAATTAGGTGTTAACGGCATACTGATGGAGTATGAAGACTCGTTTCCTTACCATGGTGTACTAGCCAATTTGACATCAACAATACCATATAATAAAGCCAAGGTAAGTTATTTTTAATTTTGTCATTATATGTTATGGTTATCGGTTATCAGATGAATTGTTTGAAGATAAAGATGATGTGAAACCATGCTTCTATTAAAATGAACCCATTTTTGCTTTTATACAGTAATAAACTAATTCAAATAATATAATAACTAATAAATAATGTATTAAATATAAATAACTAGCAATCCGCCCCGGCTTCGCACGGGTACAAATTATACACCTAAACCTTCCTCATGAATCACTCTGTCTATTAGGGAAAACCGCATGAAAATCCGTTCAGTAGTTTTCAGTTTATCACGAACAGACAGACGCGTCAGGGGACTTTGTCTTATAATATATGATTATGTAGTGTACATTTTCTGTATCATTTTGTAACATCGTTGATATAAGAAGAATAGCAATTTTGAGCAACTATAAAATTCTATATTTTCTCCATGTCATGTAAAAGCTATTTATTCTTGATTTATATTTCATGAATCATAATTTATTTATATGGTTAGAAAGTCATCATCAACGGCCTTAACGTCTATAGTAGACGATTTGCAGAGATTTTTTAAATTATATCATAAGAATGAAAGTGTTTCCACTAACAAAATATACAAAAGAATTTGTACTTTTTTTACGTTAACCAATTGTAAAGTGAGCTAGATTTTTTCATAATTTTTTTTTTCTTCAGCTCAAACATTTCCTTATACAAGCACACACACTGGATATAGAGATAATACCTTTGATACAAACATTTGGTCACATGGAGCATGCGCTAAAATTAAAACAATACCAGCATTTGAGAGAAGTAAAAGGGCATCCTGACTCGATTTGCCCAAGCAATAACGAAAGCATAAATCTAATAAAAGAAATGTTAGATCAGGTAAGTTATAAAATAAACCATTGCAGAAGTATCCTCGAGACAATGGCGAGACGAGATCCGTACGTCTCTTTGAACCTGTGGAGGGCAAGGTCCCATACCATACCCATTTTATCGTGGGAAAGCCATGCTTCAGCACGTATGTTCGGCTGCACCGGAGTGATATCATGGCCTTAGTATTGTGTTTCACCGAGTGAGTGAGGTTACCAGAAACCCTAACTCTCGCCTCTCCCCTCTTCCCCCTCTCACCTTCTTCTCTCCTTCCCCTACTCCATCCTTAAAGGCCGGCAACGCACTTGTGACTGTTAAGGTGGCAGTAGTCACACCATCAGCATCAGCAGACGGGTACCATCAGGTTACCCGTCTGCTAGTTTGGTAAAAAAAACATACAACAGTGTGATCGTCTGCTGTCTGCTGTGGCCATCTGCTGCGGTTATAAATACTCTTGCAAAAGATGTACTTGTGATGGAACACCATGTGGTTTTAGTCGCTTTGATTCTGACATACGACTTCATCTATAGCGCCGGAGTAATGACGTTAATGTTATGTTATGATTATGCATTCTTTATACACATAATAATGAAACGATGTTGGCTTTAGATACTTTAGGTCAGTGACTGATGTTTTATAAGTGCTTGCTTTGAGAACTTGCTTAACTGGGTTTGAGTATCTACTATTGAGATGGTGGCAAACCAGTTTAAAAGCAAATAATATTTTTTTACCTTATTTTATCGACATAGGAAAAATAATATTTTGGTAACCTATGCTTCCTTTCTAATATCATAAAGATTCTATTACATAAGTTAATTATATATAATGTTAAAAAAGCAAGCGAACCCCTTAGTTGATTTTTATCTATTCCATAAAATTTTAAATTAATCCTATTAGTATTTTGAAAATAACTTTAAAAAAATCTACTGTTTCAGGTGATACGTTTTCACACTACCATTACACCGTTGAAACACATCCATATAGGTTGCGACGAGGTATATCAACTTAACAAATGTCAAAAATGTCACGACAGGAAACTTGCAACCAGGTACGATAATGATAGATAATTAAAAATAATTAAAATAAATTGTTATACCAGATATAACAATGTATAAGAACTATTGTTCCCGTCATCTAAGAGATTATAATACAAAACACAAGAAATGTCAACCGTGGCGACCCGTGCGGCGGGGGAGTAGTACGTTCGACCCCCACGTCAATGTTCATGCTAGAAACAATAGTAACATCTGTGCTGAATTTTTTTCTAGATAGTGCCGTGTAATATACAAAAATAACTTCACACATCTCACACACGGCCGTCTGATCCCAAACTAGGCAGAGCCTGTACTATGGTAACCAGACTACTGATAAACATACTTATATATATCTAAATACATACATATTAAATTACAGATAAATTACACCCAGAAACAGAACAAATGAGCATGCTCATCACACAATTATTTGTCCTGGGTGGGAATCGAACCCACGATTTCTGGCTATCAGTCAGGGTCGCCAACTACTAGACCAACAGGCCAGTCAAATTAGTTAACTAGCTGTTCTCCGTTTCACCTGCTTTTATGGTCACTGTTTCTCTCCTAGAGCTTGTAGCGTGATGTTTCATAGCTTTTAATCTCCCTCAATGTATACTCTGTCTAACACAAAAAGAAAATGTCAAATCTGAAAAAAAAAAACGTTTTTAGACCCAGGATCGAATGAGCATTTCCCTAGCTAAGCAGCCATGATTTAATTTATGAAGATAATGCAATGCGGTTTTTTTTTCAGATACTTATTCCTAGATCACGTTAACACGGTAAAAGCATTAGTTAATAATCTTAATCCACTAATATCAATACTAATGTGGGACGATATGTTTCGCAAAATTGATAGACATCAATGGAACAAAAAGGCGCTGGCCAATTTACAACAAATGGAACCCGTATACTGGGATTACAGTCCACACTTGGGACGTGTATCACATATGAATCTATTCCGCTACCATGAGACATTCAAGAACATTTGGATCGCTTCTGCATTCAAGGGAGCCGACGGCAAACAAGCTTCTTTACCTAAGCTAGAAGACCGCTTCCAGAATCATTACGCTTGGTTGTTTCTTATTTTAAACTATATGTTTGCTGGGGAGAAAGAAGTATTTAATTTTAAAGGGGTGATTCTTACTGGCTGGTCCAGGTATAGTCATTTAGATCCCCTGTGTGAACTACTTCCATCTTCACTATCAAGTTTGGTAATGAATCTACTTGTAATACAAAGATTTAGAGACGGTGTAACTGTGAGTGATACTTTACTAGCGCCGCATATATTTTTTGATAGCTATATAGCAAAAAAACTAACACGTGAACTCAAATGTGACGATATTGTCATAAAGCATAATAACATTAGTTCATCAATCGAAGCTTGTGAATACAAAAGTAATACTCTGGTTACTTCGTTAAAACGGTACAAAATTCTCATGACTGACATAGATTCCACTTTCAAAAATGACGTGGCAATTGTTTCGTTAGTTGAATACTATTCTCAAATTCAAAATTTGAACATAAAACATTCAGAAGTCGGTTTAAATTGGTGCAAAAACATACTAAAAGAAATAACAGGCTGGGAAAGAGAAATATCGCTTATATTAATAAAATATTACGACAAATTTGTTGTTGACGAATATATTGGGTACAAAACTTATTCAGTAAAAAGCAAAATCAAGAATACAATACAAAAGTTAGAAGATTATTTGAACGTAACCGTTTGGGAAAGAAGAGCATACAAGTTTTCTTTTACATGAGTCATGTCTGTTACAGATCAATTTCACCTACTCAATGGTAGAACTTTCGTTAGAATGCTGATGAAAATATTTATTTCGGGACATGAAACAATTTAATTATTTCTGATTATTTTGTTTTTTTTTCTGTTAACTAGAACACAGGCCAGTAGTATAGAATGTCATATAATATATAGTACAATATTTATTAAATATTTTAAAAAGTAATATGGAATATTATATAATTTTTCACCAAGATTTTAATAACATATTCTTGCAGTAACTAAATATTCTAAAAAATTTTCCGTAAATTAAAAATGATTTTTAATCCGGAGAAGTTTAATCAGACCAACAGGCTGATGACCCAAACATCAACCTGCATGTGGCATGTAACGTAACTATTAACAAACATCTCTCATGTTCCTTCTCAAGAGACTATGTGTGTATTGTCACAATGGGACCACTTAATCAAAACATTTGTCTCACCAGCGCTAAATCCTCGGATCAGCACTGATATTTTGTTTGTGAAAATTGCCACTGAAGAGAGCTGTTGCCAATGGTGTGTTCATACTGCACGACATCTTTCTGCAAAGTTTGGATTATAGTTGCTATATTTAACTCTAGTTTACCATACCATAGTTGAAAGTATGGCCAGGGTAAGGACACTAACTATGCCTTTAACTCATGCGATCAAAGAACAATCCATGAGCAACTGCTCCCTGGCATGGACACTCCTTGTTCTCGATGGCAATCAAATCATCAATCAATCTCGCGCTTATAGATAGTGGAACAGAGTTTTATCTACTCCACGTGGGTAGAGTTGTCAGAAATATTGTCTAAGTAAAAGTCTGATATCAGAGAACCTGTATATTGTTCTAGTCTGTTCGCCTCTGTCTCTCTCTGCCACTTTCTAATGTCCTCGTGCCTGCAAGACCTGCACTTTTCCCCCCGTTATAAAACAAAGTACTGACTAACTCACATTTACGTACCTACTTGCCTCTTATTGTTAAGAGCGTAACATTATTACACAAAGTATTTTCTACGAATGGAGTCAGAGACATATTATTTTAATGTTCTTATCCTTTGTTCTTTTATACATCATATAAATGTAAATATGAAGATATAATATATCTCAGTAATAAAGTAATTATCTTATAATATTACTTATATTGAGTACTAGCTGTGCCCGCGGCTTCGCCCGCGTGAAAATCTGTTTGTGAGTTTAAGTTTGATTGCGGGAAAAGACTGCCTATGAGGCGGTAAAAATGCCCTTCCGACCTTAAAAGTGGGCATGAAGTTACCTTCCTTAATTTCTTAACTTATTTTCTTCCTAAATGAAGTCATATGAAAGAGACTATTGCACGTTTTAAAAAAATGTGCATACAATCGATGAATGTCCATCAAAAGATTTTGTATCTGTTGTGTTAGTTCCTATATATTGGGAAGAATCACTTTGCTGGATGCACAGTACACACCACACGCATTCATCTATCCATGTTTTGTATGGCACTTAGGGCAAATCTTACTCATTCCTGCAAATTTACAGTAGTTTTGATCGTAACTGAAAGCCGACCTATCACTGTGAGCAAAAATTCAACTGCGCGCTGTAAATGTCGTCACTTGTTGTCTTTCTCTTTGTATCCTGAGCCGCTATGGACGGGCGGCCGGTGCTTGATTCGCAACGTACTAAAATGTTGTGCAGTGGAACGTTGTGACCGCTCAATACTCGATTCCCTCACGCGTTTTTGCGAGGTCCTAATATTTTGTGCAGGGAGACGCATTTTGACTGTCCTACTACACTGGGAGTTCTATTTAGAAAGTTCTAACCTTCTTCTAGGTATATTAGTAGGTATCTATTGAAACCATTAAGTTACGTAACATCAAGTGGTAAAGCGTTTACAGGTACGGTATACAGGTTATAGAAATACTAAAAGATAAGAATTGAATAGGTTCCGATGTAACTATAATTATAGTAATGACGTAATAAGAAAAGTAAAAGTACTAATTCTGAGAAGAACTTTTTAACATAAGTGTTTAATAAAAAGATTTTTCAAAGTATTTACAGCTCTCAAAAGAACTTTTTAATTTGAAGAAATGTGCAAGTTGTCGTTCTAAAAAGAACTCTTTAACATAAATGTAGTTCTAAAAAAACTTTTTCAGATATTTTTAGCTCTCAAAAGAACTTTTTCAATCAATTGTTCAATTTTTCTTACGAAAAATCACTATTTTGTTCTGGTGCGTTGCGAAAGGAAAAGACCGCGCGAGTGAGCTTTGCGAATACCTTATACATAGACGTCAACTCCCCGGGTGGTACGGGAGTACCACAATCACGGCGCAGGGACTCGGCAGCAGAACACGCGATGAAGCGTCACTCTGATTTTATACGTATCAACGACTATACAGGGTGTAAGTGACACTGTACCGCATCCTGAAATCATTATGAGTGGAAAATCATTGGAAATTTCTGACGGAAAATTCATAATTCTTCTTTTTTTTCTTCTTTTTACTTAAAAGTGATATCACAATGAGTAAACACACTTTACCGTAAAAAAAAATAGTAATCAGTAGCTGCTTAGACGGTTCCGTGCGCTAAAGGTCATTCACTGTACCGAACAGTACGCGTGTTGCGTTACACTGCGTAGTTCAAAATCAAACTATTGACTGTAAAAATCCTTCATCTCTCAATTTTATGATGAACTGACTTTTACATTGTGATAAGTATCCAAAGAAAGACGTTTTTGTAAGTTATTCGCGACGGTGATACTTACACGCTGTATTTATTTTTCAAATAAGTTGCTGTAAATGACAAAGTATATTTAAATAAGATTATCTTTACATTCTAACTTTTTGAAGTGAAAACTTCTTTAGGCACGTCGCACGCACGTAGTGCACTTTTGGGTTGGGGAAAAAGCGCTGAACGTACATGGCCGTTACGCTCAGATGCATATTTACAAATATGTGTACAGACCACGTCGTTGTGCAATTGTGGGATGGGGGAAAAGTATTGGACTCGCGTGACCGCATGACCGCTCAGATACACATATACTGATGTGGGTTTAGTACACACGTCTGTATCACTCGTGTTCTCTAGACGTAGAGTAGAGGTTCAGTGCAATAATAACGCACGTTTCTTTTAATACAAAGGTGCTATAACTTTCGAATATTATTTATTTTAAAAACTGTACCTAATTTGGTTAGCTATATAGTTATTGTGCAATAAAGGCAATTTGATAATGTGGAAAAAGTAAAAAATTATATAAGTACTGTTTCTCTCAGAAAAAAAATTACCTTAGAGAATTGAACACATTGAAATATAAAGTGTTGGAATACATTCTTGCATATTACATTGAACTCTAATCATAAGGAGCATAATCTTTTTAATTTTTAATTAAAATACATCGATACGACAGAATTTAGTAAGAAAACGTCAAATATTAAAATTGAGTTCCGAAGCATAAATGTATATTTTATTATAATATAGTAGGTATACAAAAGTTATTTTGTTTGTCTATTAAATGTAAACGTTTCTGATTGACAACTCACTATTATTATTTTTACTATAAACCTTTTTAATTTATTTTTATCTATGTACCCAATTTTTAAGGGGTAGTATTTAATCGTATAACTATAAATCCCTTTTTTTCTTACAAAATATTCGAAAGTAGCACCAAAAATATTTAATTGCACACAAATTAAATAAAATGTAGTATACTGTTTAATAGATGAAGCAAACCTGATTTACTATCTGTTATAATAATCATTAGGGTTCCGTACCTCGAAAGAAAAAACGGAAACCTTATAGGATCACTTAGTTGCCCGTCCGTCCGTCCGTCTGTCTGTCTGTCAAGACCTTTTTTCTCAGACACGCGTGGAGGTATCAAGCTTATAATACTCAGCTTTACTGTCCCTTGAAGCTGTCAAAAAATCAAACTATCTAAGCCAACGCAATCAAAAGATACAGCCGTTTCCGCAAATTTTCGAGACTCGAACGACACGGAATCAAAACCTACAGGGTACTTCCCGTAAACTCAGAATCTTGAAATTTGGTACGAAGCAACGTCTTACAGTACAGATAAAGGAAAAAATTCGAAAACCGTAAAATTTTACTTACATCATATAATAAAAATATTTTACGGAACCCTCGGTGCGCGAGTCCGACTCGCACTTGGTCGGTTTTATTTTTATTTTAGGACAACAAAAATCTATTGTGTTAGTATATTACATCGTACGTTTATATTATCTACGTACGTTTATTATTATCTAAAAGTAAATCTAATAATTAAGTATTTGAGTCAAAATAAAATATGATATCTATTTTATGGAAACTTATTATCTAATACATCGAGTGTTCAAAATATCTAATGTTTGTTACAAAAATTTGTGATTTTACAATAACATTCGGTTCTGGTAGTTCGTTGTGGTCGCAGTTCTTACCTAATCTAAACCTAGCGGCAAGCCTATATGTATGCTCTGTAGAATAAAATTTGGTCGCGCATACATAATTACATTATTGTAAAGCAAGTTAGAAATTCCATTGTAACTTTTGATAATTTAGTGTGCAAGTCAGTATTTTTGCCATACAATCAATATTTTTGTTTTAAAGTAGTATCTGTTGTATAACCTATGTTACTCGCTGATAATATACATTTCTATAGGTGAAAAAAAAATTGTGTGATCTACAAATAGTTGTCCCGACCCTGGGTGTTTTTTGTGTCTGTTGTTTATACATTGGTGAAGCCCCTCGCGACACACTGGAATATTCCTAATGCGGGAGTTGTCTAAAAAAAAATTATACATTTATTATAAACATTTTGCATTACAAAGATAATAACCATTATTTTTGTGAAAATGTGAAAATTTTATTACTAAATTAATAGGTACGTTGATAAAAATAATTTTTCTAATAAAATACTTCCTAAAGATAACAATCCAAAAATAATGTTTATTTTATCAAATCGGACTTGAACTTGTAACGGAATGAGACACGTCGTTTTAAGTTTCTTCTGTCAGCAATCCCTTGACTGCCTATCTTTTTGTAAAGGTTAATATGCTATGCCTTATAATGACGGTTGAAGTTCATGTTTTAATTTTATATTATTTTCGACAGAAAATGCGTTATTGTGCCTTATTTATAAAAGATACGTATATGGTTTTTTAGACCTACTAAAGACCAAAACTTTTGTAATACATATTTTTTATGTATGACTGACCACTTAGCGCACGCGGATAAAGCAGCTCGGAAGCGCTTTAGTTAGTACTACTTTTGACCAATAGATGTCTATGTGCGGTGTTTATAATAATAATAAGAATAATAATAAATAAGAAGCATTCAAACACAAACTCGATGTCTATAGATTTATTATACACATAGATATAGAAAAAAAAGATTACGTGACAATCTACGAAGTGCCTCCTTTCCAACAAAAAAAGAATGATTGCAATCGGACTACGCATCAATGAATTACAACGAAGTACACATTTTTACTTTGATCCCCCCTCTCAAGGAAACCGTCCTGAATTTCGGGATAAAAAGTATCCTATATCCTACCTCGTAGTATGAACTCAAATCATGCCAAGTTTCATTTGAATCCGTTCAGTAGTTTCAGTGTGATGCGCGGCCATGATACAGACAGACAGACAGACAGACAAAAATAAAAAAAAATTAGATTTGGCTTCAGTATCGATCATAGAGTGCCCCAAAAAAAAAAAATCAAAATATCTTCAATGTACAGAATCGGACCTGTTACATTTTTATTATAAGTATAGATTTGTCATAATTTGTTATATTGTACATTATAGTGGAAATGGGCGAGCATTGATTCTACAGAAATTTAGAAAATCAATTTTAAATAAATAAAATAAAAATGTCTGTTTGTAATGTCAAAATAATAGTTTTATTTTAAGCTTATACAGTTATTTGCACGGTACCTACACCTAAAAACCAGTATTGAATTTTTTTGTCTGTCTGTCTGTCCGTGTGTTTGTTCCGGCTAATCTCCGAAACGGGTGGACTGATTTCCAAGGGACTTTCACTGGCAGATAGGTGGTGTTATAAGGAGCAACTTAGACTACTCTTATTTTGAAAAAAATTATGGTTCCGCGCAAAATATATAATATGCACACGAGCGAAGCCGCGCGGGAAATGCTAGTGGATATATAAAATTTGAATACTCGCTAAATAGTTATCGCTTGTTCCATGTATCCCTACCAAATTATCCCCACTGGTACGGATTGTTATCAATAAACTTAATTATTTTTACTGCTGTAGTATTTTACTGGTATCTAAAGGAATATCTATTCGTTGCAAATTGTACTTCCCCCAGCAACGTCTTTATATTTAAATAGGAAATCCCACTTTGCCATACCTACCTTTCTTTCCATCCTCCATAGTCCATAGTGTTTACATTTTACCTCAAAATGTAATTCAACATTTACCGAAGCCTCAAGTGACGTCGATCAATATCAACTCGGTACCCCAGTACCCGTAATGATAAAATATTTAAGTATAAATTTTCACTCCATACCCAAATTCTTAAAGTGACAAATCGTGTTACTCAACGTTTCACGTTCATTCGACGGAAAAGCTTTTAATATTAAATATAGTGGCATAATCAATCAAGGAATAATACCGCTCATCAACGACCTAGCACGCCTTTGAAAACAAAAGAGGAATTAGCACCAAAGGCTCCGCTGTGAGACTCAAATTCTAAAATTATCCGTAAAAATAGCAGAAAAATACTATTAATGGAATTTCAAAGAGGAAGTTTTCATCTCTGTTCCATTTTTGTTTGTATGATGTTAGTTCGAGTTGAAAGGAGACCGCGCGGAGATGATCTAATAATATCTCTACGTAATAAGGTAAATCTGAAAAAGAAAACGATTTAATATACTATAAGCGGTTCGTGAGCGCTTCGACTTCCTTGTCCCAACGAGCAAACCTTGTCGCTCCTCATTTTCTGTTCTCCTTCTAACTCCTTCTCATAGTTCAGCTCGGTACGAAAACTCTTTGACTGTTTCTGCGACACGGTTGTGGAATTCTCTTCCCCATTCAATATGCGATAGCCCTTTTTAAAACATTTTTAAGAGGAGAATCAAGGATTATTTTGTTTTATTTAGATTAGATTATTATTAGATTATTAATTTTCTGAATGTGGGTCAGCATATATGTGAAGTCCTAGCAAAATTGTATAATGGTTGTTTGAGACATTGCTGCCTTCCTGAGGAAATCATTAAAACGCTTGTTGTGCCTATCCTTAAAAATAAAACTGGTAATGCATGGACAACTACCGACCAATCTCACTCGCAACAACATTGGCCAAGGTGCTAGAGCGATTCATTCATAAAAACTTGTCGCCTTTTTACACCTGGACGATGGTCAATTCGGTTTTTAGATTACAAGTCTCAACAGATATGGCTATTTTTTACTTGAAACCAGTTGTTAACTATTACAAGTGCGGTCAGAAGAGCGTCTACGCCTGTTTTTAGACCTAAATCGTGCTTTAGATACTCTGAATCATAACTTGTTATGGTCTGCTACTACATCTGCTCCGCATGAGGTCATTGGTTTGCTCACTTATTGGTATCGTAATCAAACTTTAGTTTTAGGTACCTTGACCATATTGTGACATCAAACCTGAAGGATGATAGTAATATTGAGCGTAAACGGACAGCGTTATGTGTTGTGGGTAATATGATTAGTAGAAAAGTCTAAAAGTCTTCCCAGACGTTAAAGTAACACTTTTTCGATCCTTTCGTCAGTCATTATACACTTGTCAACTTTGGACTGATTATACTAAGAAAGCAATTAATAGCAATCGAGTTGCCTACAATAACATCTTTAGGCAACTCATGGTGGTAGTCACCACGCTGCTGTAGCGCTTTCGGTTTGTTCTTCGAGGCGCGAGTTAATTCCTTTGAAGCCATCCAGAGAAATCGGATCGTAGAATTCATGTCCAAAATTTACCGGTGTAAGAATCTTATTATAACCGCTATCTGTCAGAAAGAATAATAACGCCATGCATGTACAAGCACTGGATCAAAACGACAGCGTAATTGTTTCGTTTTTTTATGTGTATTTGTATTATTAATTTGTGTATTTTGTTGTTTCGATTGCCTTTATGTAATGCCCTATGAATCTTGTGTTCGAAATAAAGAATAATTATTATTATTATTTTCACTCGGAAGGTTTACTGGAAGAGAATTGTAAGTTAAGTTCATGTAAATCATTTATAAGTAAAGCTCGCCTTTGTATATACTATTTTCCTTATGTGAAATATGTGATTGTACTGTGTGCAATAAAGCATAAAATAATAATAGTATCTGAAGATATACTAATTGTTCACAAAACTTTAGTCTACCACGATTTGCTTATAAAGGCCAGTCTTATAAAAAAACGGCATATTAAAACTTACACATTGTCCGAATAGGTTCCATATAGATTTTACAAACATTGAACGACCATATGCAAAATGACTGTAGCTAAAAATAATTAAACTTCTGCACAGCCTTTGAAACAAGCGACGACAGAGTTCTATGCTGTTTATGATAACAATGCTTAAAAAAAATCTGCAGTCCTCGCAATATCCTCAATAGATTTTACATCGTTTTTTATTGCGATACGTCTGCCTCTCTGTAATAAATGAGAGAGTATTTTTGTTACATGTCTTTTTGTTAGATATCTTTGTTGTTGAGGTTTTCTTTCATTGATTGATTTGACTGTTGATTTAACTTGTATACAATTCTGACGTTGTAAATGAAAACACTAACTAGAATTACGCAGTAACTGGAGTTACTGTGTTGTCATTGACGACGGCAGAATTGTTCTCATTGTAACAACTTTAAATAAAACTTAACGATGTTTGAATCGGTGTTATAACGTGCACCTAATACTATTTACCGATCACTCAGATCACTATGTACCATATAAACTTTGTCCACAATGATCGGCCTGTTGTGTTAGTGATCCTGAGTACTAGCCAGAGGTCGTGAGTATTCAGTGTCGCAGAAACAGTCAAAGAGTTTTCGTACCGAGCTGAACTATGAGAAGGAGTTAGAAGGAGAACAGAAAATGAGGAGCGACAAGGTTTGCTCGTTGGGACAAGGAAGTCGAAGCGCTCACGAACCGCTTATAGTATATTAAATCGTTTTCTTTTTCAGATTTACCTTATTACGTAGAGATATTATTAGATCATCTCCGCGCGGTCTCCTTTCAACTCGAACTAACATCATACAAACAAAAATGGAACAGAGATGAAAACTTCCTCTTTGAAATTCCATTAATAGTATTTTTCTGCTATTTTTACGGATAATTTTAGAATTTGAGTCTCACAGCGGAGCCTTTGGTGCTAATTCCTCTTTTGTTTTCAAAGGCGTGCTAGGTCGTTGATGAGCGGTATTATTCCTTGATTGATTATGCCACTATATTTAATATTAAAAGCTTTTCCGTCGAATGAACGTGAAACGTTGAGTAACACGATTTGTCACTTTAAGAATTTGGGTATGGAGTGAAAATTTATACTTAAATATTTTATCATTACGGGTACTGGGGTACCGAGTTGATATTGATCGACGTCACTTGAGGCTTCGGTAAATGTTGAATTACATTTTGAGGTAAAATGTAAACACTATGGACTATGGAGGATGGAAAGAAAGGTAGGTATGGCAAAGTGGGATTTCCTATTTAAATATAAAGACGTTGCTGGGGGAAGTACAATTTGCAACGAATAGATATTCCTTTAGATACCAGTAAAATACTACAGCAGTAAAAATAATTAAGTTTATTGATAACAATCCGTACCAGTGGGGATAATTTGGTAGGGATACATGGAACAAGCGATAACTATTTAGCGAGTATTCAAATTTTATATATCCACTAGCATTTCCCGCGCGGCTTCGCTCGTGTGCATATTATATATTTTGCGCGGAACCATAATTTTTTTCAAAATAAGAGTAGTCTAAGTTGCTCCTTATAACACCACCTATCTGCCAGTGAAAGTCCCTTGGAAATCAGTCCACCCGTTTCGGAGATTAGCCGGAACAAACACACGGACAGACAGACAGACAAAAAAATTCAATACTGGTTTTTAGGTGTAGGTACCGTGCAAATAACTGTATAAGCTTAAAATAAAACTATTATTTTGACATTACAAACAGACATTTTTATTTTATTTATTTAAAATTGATTTTCTAAATTTCTGTAGAATCAATGCTCGCCCATTTCCACTATAATGTACAATATAACAAATTATGACAAATCTATACTTATAATAAAAATGTAACAGGTCCGATTCTGTACATTGAAGATATTTTGATTTTTTTTTTTTGGGGCACTCTATGATCGATACTGAAGCCAAATCTAATTTTTTTTTATTTTTGTCTGTCTGTCTGTCTGTCTGTATCATGGCCGCGCATCACACTGAAACTACTGAACGGATTCAAATGAAACTTGGCATGATTTGAGTTCATACTACGAGGTAGGATATAGGATACTTTTTATCCCGAAATTCAGGACGGTTTCCTTGAGAGGGGGGATCAAAGTAAAAATGTGTACTTCGTTGTAATTCATTGATGCGTAGTCCGATTGCAATCATTCTTTTTTTGTTGGAAAGGAGGCACTTCGTAGATTGTCACGTAATCTTTTTTTTCTATATCTATGTGTATAATAAATCTATAGACATCGAGTTTGTGTTTGAATGCTTCTTATTTATTATTATTCTTATTATTATTATAAACACCGCACATAGACATCTATTGGTCAAAAGTAGTACTAACTAAAGCGCTTCCGAGCTGCTTTATCCGCGTGCGCTAAGTGGTCAGTCATACATAAAAAATATGTATTACAAAAGTTTTGGTCTTTAGTAGGTCTAAAAAACCATATACGTATCTTTTATAAATAAGGCACAATAACGCATTTTCTGTCGAAAATAATATAAAATTAAAACATGAACTTCAACCGTCATTATAAGGCATAGCATATTAACCTTTACAAAAAGATAGGCAGTCAAGGGATTGCTGACAGAAGAAACTTAAAACGACGTGTCTCATTCCGTTACAAGTTCAAGTCCGATTTGATAAAATAAACATTATTTTTGGATTGTTATCTTTAGGAAGTATTTTATTAGAAAAATTATTTTTATCAACGTACCTATTAATTTAGTAATAAAATTTTCACATTTTCACAAAAATAATGGTATATTATCTTTGTAATGCAAAATGTTTATAATAAATGTATAATTTTTTTTTAGACAACTCCCGCATTAGGAATATTCCAGTGTGTCGCGAGGGGCTTCACCAATGTATAAACAACAGACACAAAAAACACCCAGGGTCGGGACAACTATTTGTAGATCACACAATTTTTTTTTCACCTATAGAAATGTATATTATCAGCGAGTAACATAGGTTATACAACAGATACTACTTTAAAACAAAAATATTGATTGTATGGCAAAAATACTGACTTGCACACTAAATTATCAAAAGTTACAATGGAATTTCTAACTTGCTTTACAATAATGTAATTATGTATGCGCGACCAAATTTTATTCTACAGAGCATACATATAGGCTTGCCGCTAGGTTTAGATTAGGTAAGAACTGCGACCACAACGAACTACCAGAACCGAATGTTATTGTAAAATCACAAATTTTTGTAACAAACATTAGATATTTTGAACACTCGATGTATTAGATAATAAGTTTCCATAAAATAGATATCATATTTTATTTTGACTCAAATACTTAATTATTAGATTTACTTTTAGATAATAATAAACGTACGTAGATAATATAAACGTACGATGTAATATACTAACACAATAGATTTTTGTTGTCCTAAAATAAAAATAAAACCGACCAAGTGCGAGTCGGACTCGCGCACCGAGGGTTCCGTAAAATATTTTTATTATATGATGTAAGTAAAATTTTACGGTTTTCGAATTTTTTCCTTTATCTGTACTGTAAGACGTTGCTTCGTACCAAATTTCAAGATTCTGAGTTTACGGGAAGTACCCTGTAGGTTTTGATTCCGTGTCGTTCGAGTCTCGAAAATTTGCGGAAACGGCTGTATCTTTTGATTGCGTTGGCTTAGATAGTTTGATTTTTTGACAGCTTCAAGGGACAGTAAAGCTGAGTATTATAAGCTTGATACCTCCACGCGTGTCTGAGAAAAAAGGTCTTGACAGACAGACAGACGGACGGACGGACGGGCAACAAAGTGATCCTATAAGGGTTCCGTTTTTTCTTTCGAGGTACGGAACCTAATGATTATTATAACAGATAGTAAATCAGGTTTGCTTCATCTATTAAACAGTATACTACATTTTATTTAATTTGTGTGCAATTAAATATTTTTGGTGCTACTTTCGAATATTTTGTAAGAAAAAAAGGGATTTATAGTTATACGATTCAATACTACCCCTTAAAAATTGGGTACATAGATAAAAATAAATTAAAAAGGTTTATAGTAAAAACAATAATAGTGAGTTGTCAATCAGAAACGTTTACATTTAATAGACAAACAAAATAACTTTTGTATACCTACTATATTATAATAAAATATACATTTATGCTTCGGAACTCAATTTTAATATTTGACGTTTTCTTACTAAATACTGTCGTATCGATGTATTTTAATTAAAAATTAAAAAGATTATGCTCCTTATGATTAGAGTTCAATGTAATATGCAAGAATGTATTCCAACACTTTATATTTCAATGTGTTCAATTCTCTAAGGTAATTTTTTTTCTGAGAGAAACAGTACTTATATAATTTTTTACTTTTTCCACATTATCAAATTGCCTTTATTGCACAATAACTATATAGCTAACCAAATTAGGTTCAGTTTTTAAAATAAATAATATTCGAAAATTATAGCACCTTTGTATTAAAAGAAACGTGCGTTATTATTGCACTGAACCTCTACTCTAGAGAACACGAGTGATACAGACGTGTGTTCTAAACCCACATCAGTATATGTGTATCTGAGCGGTCATGCAGTCACGCGAGTCCAATACTTTTCCCCCATCCCACAATTGCACAACGACGTGGTCTGTACACATATTTGTAAATATGCATCTGAGCGTAACGGCCATGTACGTTCAGCGCTTTTTCCCCAACCCAAAAGTGCACTACGTGCGTGCGACGTGCCTAAAGAAGTTTTCATTTCAAAAAGTTAGAATGTAAAGATAATCTTATTAAAATATACTTTGTCATTTACAGCAACTTATTTGAAAAATAAATACAGCGTGTAAGAATCACCGTCGCGAATAACTTACAAAAACGTCTTTCTTTGGATACTTATCACAATGTAAAAGTCAGTTCATCATAAAATTGAGAGATGAAGGATTTTTACAGTCAATAGTTTGATTTTGAACTACGCAGTGTAACGCAACACGCGTACTGTTCGGTACAGTGAATGACCTTTAGCGCACGGAACCGTCTAAGCAGCTACTGATTACTATTTTTTTTTACGGTAAAGTGTGTTTACTCATTGTGATATCACTTTTAAGTAAAAAGAAGAAAAAAAAGAAGAATTATGAATTTTCCGTCAGAAATTTCCAATGATTTTCCACTCATAATGATGGTCTGAATACACTATTTCAGGATGCGGTACAGTGTCACTTACACCCTGTATAGTCGTTGATACGTATAAAATCAGAGTGACGCTTCATCGCGTGTTCTGCTGCCGAGTCCCTGCGCCGTGATTGTGGGACTCCCGTACCACCCGGGGAGTTGACGTCTATGTATAAGGTATTCGCAAAGCTCACTCGCGCGGTCTTTTCCTTTCGCAACGCACCAGAACAAAATAGTGATTTTTCGTAAGAAAAATTGAACAATTGATTGAAAAAGTTCTTTTGAGAGCTAAAAATATCTGAAAAAGTTCTTTTTAGAGCTACATTTATGTTAAAGAGTTCTTTTTAGAACGACAACTTGCACATTTCTTCAAATTAAAAAGTTCTTTTGAGAGCTGTAAATACTTTGAAAAATCTTTTTATTAAACACTTATGTTAAAAAGTTCTTCTCAGAATTAGTACTTTTACTTTTCTTATAACGTCATTACTATAATTATAGTTACATCAGAACCTATTCAAATCTTATCTTTTAGTATTTTTATAACCTGTCTACCGTACCTGTAAACGCTTTACCACTTGATTTTACGTAACTTAATGGTTTCAATAGATACCTACTAATATACCTAGAAGAAGGTTAGAACTTTCTAAATAGAACTCCCAGTGTAGGACAGTCAAAATGCGTCTTCCTGCACAAAATACTAGGACTTCGCAAAAACGCGTGAGGGAATCGAGTATTGAGCGTGAAACCATTAAGTTACGTAAAATCAAGTGGTAAAGCGTTTACAGGTACGGTAGACAGGTTATAAAAATACTAAAAGATAAGATTTGAATAGGTTCTGATGTAACTATAATTATAGTAATGACGTTATAAGAAAAGTAAAAGTACTAATTCTGAGAAGAACTTTTTAACATAAGTGTTTAATAAAAAGATTTTTCAAAGTATTTACAGCTCTCAAAAGAACTTTTTAATTTGAAGAAATGTGCAAGTTGTCGTTCTAAAAAGAACTCTTTAACATAAATGTAGCTCTAAAAAGAACTTTTTCAGATATTTTTAGCTCTCAAAAGAACTTTTTCAATCAATTGTTCAATTTTTCTTACGAAAAATCACTATTTTGTTCTGGTGCGTTGCGAAAGGAAAAGACCGCGCGAGTGAGCTTTGCGAATACCTTATACATAGACGTCAACTCCCCGGGTGGTACGGGAGTCCCACAATCACGGCGCAGGGACTCGGCAGCAGAACACGCGATGAAGCGTCACTCTGATTTTATACGTATCAACGACTATACAGGGTGTAAGTGACACTGTACCGCATCCTGAAATAGTGTATTCAGACCATCATTATGAGTGGAAAATCATTGGAAATTTCTGACGGAAAATTCATAATTCTTCTTTTTTTTCTTCTTTTTACTTAAAAGTGATATCACAATGAGTAAACACACTTTACCGTAAAAAAAAATAGTAATCAGTAGCTGCTTAGACGGTTCCGTGCGCTAAAGGTCATTCACTGTACCGAACAGTACGCGTGTTGCGTTACACTGCGTAGTTCAAAATCAAACTATTGACTGTAAAAATCCTTCATCTCTCAATTTTATGATGAACTGACTTTTACATTGTGATAAGTATCCAAAGAAAGACGTTTTTGTAAGTTATTCGCGACGGTGATTCTTACACGCTGTATTTATTTTTCAAATAAGTTGCTGTAAATGACAAAGTATATTTTAATAAGATTATCTTTACATTCTAACTTTTTGAAATGAAAACTTCTTTAGGCACGTCGCACGCACGTAGTGCACTTTTGG
Organism: Callimorpha dominula; assembly: GCA_949752705.1. Taxonomy (NCBI): domain Eukaryota; kingdom Metazoa; phylum Arthropoda; class Insecta; order Lepidoptera; family Erebidae; genus Callimorpha; species Callimorpha dominula. Next base: position 8,344,129 of record OX457013.1, read on the forward strand.
GTTGGGGAAAAAGCGCTGAACGTACATGGCCGTTACGCTCAGATGCATATTTACAAATATGTGTACAGACCACGTCGTTGTGCAATTGTGGGATGGGGGAAAAGTATTGGACTCGCGTGACTGCATGACCGCTCAGATACACATATACTGATGTGGGTTTAGAACACACGTCTGTATCACTCGTGTTCTCTAGAGTAGAGGTTCAGTGCAATAATAACGCACGTTTCTTTTAATACAAAGGTGCTATAATTTTCGAATATTATTTATTTTAAAAACTGAACCTAATTTGGTTAGCTATATAGTTATTGTGCAATAAAGGCAATTTGATAATGTGGAAAAAGTAAAAAATTATATAAGTACTGTTTCTCTCAGAAAAAAAATTACCTTAGAGAATTGAACACATTGAAATATAAAGTGTTGGAATACATTCTTGCATATTACATTGAACTCTAATCATAAGGAGCATAATCTTTTTAATTTTTAATTAAAATACATCGATACGACAGTATTTAGTAAGAAAACGTCAAATATTAAAATTGAGTTCCGAAGCATAAATGTATATTTTATTATAATATAGTAGGTATACAAAAGTTATTTTGTTTGTCTATTAAATGTAAACGTTTCTGATTGACAACTCACTATTATTGTTTTTACTATAAACCTTTTTAATTTATTTTTATCTATGTACCCAATTTTTAAGGGGTAGTATTGAATCGTATAACTATAAATCCCTTTTTTTCTTACAAAATATTCGAAAGTAGCACCAAAAATATTTAATTGCACACAAATTAAATAAAATGTAGTATACTGTTTAATAGATGAAGCAAACCTGATTTACTATCTGTTATAATAATCATTAGGTTCCGTACCTCGAAAGAAAAAACGGAACCCTTATAGGATCACTTTGTTGCCCGTCCGTCCGTCCGTCTGTCTGTCTGTCAAGACCTTTTTTCTCAGACACGCGTGGAGGTATCAAGCTTATAATACTCAGCTTTACTGTCCCTTGAAGCTGTCAAAAAATCAAACTATCTAAGCCAACGCAATCAAAAGATACAGCCGTTTCCGCAAATTTTCGAGACTCGAACGACACGGAATCAAAACCTACAGGGTACTTCCCGTAAACTCAGAATCTTGAAATTTGGTACGAAGCAACGTCTTACAGTACAGATAAAGGAAAAAATTCGAAAACCGTAAAATTTTACTTACATCATATAATAAAAATATTTTACGGAACCCTCGGTGCGCGAGTCCGACTCGCACTTGGTCGGTTTTATTTTTATTTTAGGACAACAAAAATCTATTGTGTTAGTATATTACATCGTACGTTTATATTATCTACGTACGTTTATTATTATCTAAAAGTAAATCTAATAATTAAGTATTTGAGTCAAAATAAAATATGATATCTATTTTATGGAAACTTATTATCTAATACATCGAGTGTTCAAAATATCTAATGTTTGTTACAAAAATTTGTGATTTTACAATAACATTCGGTTCTGGTAGTTCGTTGTGGTCGCAGTTCTTACCTAATCTAAACCTAGCGGCAAGCCTATATGTATGCTCTGTAGAATAAAATTTGGTCGCGCATACATAATTACATTATTGTAAAGCAAGTTAGAAATTCCATTGTAACTTTTGATAATTTAGTGTGCAAGTCAGTATTTTTGCCATACAATCAATATTTTTGTTTTAAAGTAGTATCTGTTGTATAACCTATGTTACTCGCTGATAATATACATTTCTATAGGTGAAAAAAAAATTGTGTGATCTACAAATAGTTGTCCCGACCCTGGGTGTTTTTTGTGTCTGTTGTTTATACATTGGTGAAGCCCCTCGCGACACACTGGAATATTCCTAATGCGGGAGTTGTCTAAAAAAAAATTATACATTTATTATAAACATTTTGCATTACAAAGATAATAACCATTATTTTTGTGAAAATGTGAAAATTTTATTACTAAATTAATAGGTACGTTGATAAAAATAATTTTTCTAATAAAATACTTCCTAAAGATAACAATCCAAAAATAATGTTTATTTTATCAAATCGGACTTGAACTTGTAACGGAATGAGACACGTCGTTTTAAGTTTCTTCTGTCAGCAATCCCTTGACTGCCTATCTTTTTGTAAAGGTTAATATGCTATGCCTTATAATGACGGTTGAAGTTCATGTTTTAATTTTATATTATTTTCGACAGAAAATGCGTTATTGTGCCTTATTTATAAAAGATACGTATATGGTTTTTTAGACCTACTAAAGACCAAAACTTTTGTAATACATATTTTTTATGTATGACTGACCACTTAGCGCACGCGGATAAAGCAGCTCGGAAGCGCTTTAGTTAGTACTACTTTTGACCAATAGATGTCTATGTGCGGTGTTTATAATAATAATAAGAATAATAATAAATAAGAAGCATTCAAACACAAACTCGATGTCTATAGATTTATTATACACATAGATATAGAAAAAAAAGATTACGTGACAATCTACGAAGTGCCTCCTTTCCAACAAAAAAAGAATGATTGCAATCGGACTACGCATCAATGAATTACAACGAAGTACACATTTTTACTTTGATCCCCCCTCTCAAGGAAACCGTCCTGAATTTCGGGATAAAAAGTATCCTATATCCTACCTCGTAGTATGAACTCAAATCATGCCAAGTTTCATTTGAATCCGTTCAGTAGTTTCAGTGTGATGCGCGGCCATGATACAGACAGACAGACAGACAGACAAAAATAAAAAAAAATTAGATTTGGCTTCAGTATCGATCATAGAGTGCCCCAAAAAAAAAAAATCAAAATATCTTCAATGTACAGAATCGGACCTGTTACATTTTTATTATAAGTATAGATTTGTCATAATTTGTTATATTGTACATTATAGTGGAAATGGGCGAGCATTGATTCTACAGAAATTTAGAAAATCAATTTTAAATAAATAAAATAAAAATGTCTGTTTGTAATGTCAAAATAATAGTTTTATTTTAAGCTTATACAGTTATTTGCACGGTACCTACACCTAAAAACCAGTATTGAATTTTTTTGTCTGTCTGTCTGTCCGTGTGTTTGTTCCGGCTAATCTCCGAAACGGGTGGACTGATTTCCAAGGGACTTTCACTGGCAGATAGGTGGTGTTATAAGGAGCAACTTAGACTACTCTTATTTTGAAAAAAATTATGGTTCCGCGCAAAATATATAATATGCACACGAGCGAAGCCGCGCGGGAAATGCTAGTGGATATATAAAATTTGAATACTCGCTAAATAGTTATCGCTTGTTCCATGTATCCCTACCAAATTATCCCCACTGGTACGGATTGTTATCAATAAACTTAATTATTTTTACTGCTGTAGTATTTTACTGGTATCTAAAGGAATATCTATTCGTTGCAAATTGTACTTCCCCCAGCAACGTCTTTATATTTAAATAGGAAATCCCACTTTGCCATACCTACCTTTCTTTCCATCCTCCATAGTCCATAGTGTTTACATTTTACCTCAAAATGTAATTCAACATTTACCGAAGCCTCAAGTGACGTCGATCAATATCAACTCGGTACCCCAGTACCCGTAATGATAAAATATTTAAGTATAAATTTTCACTCCATACCCAAATTCTTAAAGTGACAAATCGTGTTACTCAACGTTTCACGTTCATTCGACGGAAAAGCTTTTAATATTAAATATAGTGGCATAATCAATCAAGGAATAATACCGCTCATCAACGACCTAGCACGCCTTTGAAAACAAAAGAGGAATTAGCACCAAAGGCTCCGCTGTGAGACTCAAATTCTAAAATTATCCGTAAAAATAGCAGAAAAATACTATTAATGGAATTTCAAAGAGGAAGTTTTCATCTCTGTTCCATTTTTGTTTGTATGATGTTAGTTCGAGTTGAAAGGAGACCGCGCGGAGATGATCTAATAATATCTCTACGTAATAAGGTAAATCTGAAAAAGAAAACGATTTAATATACTATAAGCGGTTCGTGAGCGCTTCGACTTCCTTGTCCCAACGAGCAAACCTTGTCGCTCCTCATTTTCTGTTCTCCTTCTAACTCCTTCTCATAGTTCAGCTCGGTACGAAAACTCTTTGACTGTTTCTGCGACACGGTTGTGGAATTCTCTTCCCCATTCAATATGCGATAGCCCTTTTTAAAACATTTTTAAGAGGAGAATCAAGGATTATTTTGTTTTATTTAGATTAGATTATTATTAGATTATTAATTTTCTGAATGTGGGTCAGCATATATGTGAAGTCCTAGCAAAATTGTATAATGGTTGTTTGAGACATTGCTGCCTTCCTGAGGAAATCATTAAAACGCTTGTTGTGCCTATCCTTAAAAATAAAACTGGTAATGCATGGACAACTACCGACCAATCTCACTCGCAACAACATTGGCCAAGGTGCTAGAGCGATTCATTCATAAAAACTTGTCGCCTTTTTACACCTGGACGATGGTCAATTCGGTTTTTAGATTACAAGTCTCAACAGATATGGCTATTTTTTACTTGAAACCAGTTGTTAACTATTACAAGTGCGGTCAGAAGAGCGTCTACGCCTGTTTTTAGACCTAAATCGTGCTTTAGATACTCTGAATCATAACTTGTTATGGTCTGCTACTACATCTGCTCCGCATGAGGTCATTGGTTTGCTCACTTATTGGTATCGTAATCAAACTTTAGTTTTAGGTACCTTGACCATATTGTGACATCAAACCTGAAGGATGATAGTAATATTGAGCGTAAACGGACAGCGTTATGTGTTGTGGGTAATATGATTAGTAGAAAAGTCTAAAAGTCTTCCCAGACGTTAAAGTAACACTTTTTCGATCCTTTCGTCAGTCATTATACACTTGTCAACTTTGGACTGATTATACTAAGAAAGCAATTAATAGCAATCGAGTTGCCTACAATAACATCTTTAGGCAACTCATGGTGGTAGTCACCACGCTGCTGTAGCGCTTTCGGTTTGTTCTTCGAGGCGCGAGTTAATTCCTTTGAAGCCATCCAGAGAAATCGGATCGTAGAATTCATGTCCAAAATTTACCGGTGTAAGAATCTTATTATAACCGCTATCTGTCAGAAAGAATAATAACGCCATGCATGTACAAGCACTGGATCAAAACGACAGCGTAATTGTTTCGTTTTTTTATGTGTATTTGTATTATTAATTTGTGTATTTTGTTGTTTCGATTGCCTTTATGTAATGCCCTATGAATCTTGTGTTCGAAATAAAGAATAATTATTATTATTATTTTCACTCGGAAGGTTTACTGGAAGAGAATTGTAAGTTAAGTTCATGTAAATCATTTATAAGTAAAGCTCGCCTTTGTATATACTATTTTCCTTATGTGAAATATGTGATTGTACTGTGTGCAATAAAGCATAAAATAATAATAGTATCTGAAGATATACTAATTGTTCACAAAACTTTAGTCTACCACGATTTGCTTATAAAGGCCAGTCTTATAAAAAAACGGCATATTAAAACTTACACATTGTCCGAATAGGTTCCATATAGATTTTACAAACATTGAACGACCATATGCAAAATGACTGTAGCTAAAAATAATTAAACTTCTGCACAGCCTTTGAAACAAGCGACGACAGAGTTCTATGCTGTTTATGATAACAATGCTTAAAAAAAATCTGCAGTCCTCGCAATATCCTCAATAGATTTTACATCGTTTTTTATTGCGATACGTCTGCCTCTCTGTAATAAATGAGAGAGTATTTTTGTTACATGTCTTTTTGTTAGATATCTTTGTTGTTGAGGTTTTCTTTCATTGATTGATTTGACTGTTGATTTAACTTGTATACAATTCTGACGTTGTAAATGAAAACACTAACTAGAATTACGCAGTAACTGGAGTTACTGTGTTGTCATTGACGACGGCAGAATTGTTCTCATTGTAACAACTTTAAATAAAACTTAACGATGTTTGAATCGGTGTTATAACGTGCACCTAATACTATTTACCGATCACTCAGATCACTATGTACCATATAAACTTTGTCCACAATGATCGGCCTGTTGTGTTAGTGATCCTGAGTACTAGCCAGAGGTCGTGAGTATTCCCACCCAGGACATATATTTGTGGGATGAGCACGATCACTTGTTATGTGTCTGGGTGTAATTTGTCTATAATATGAATGTAATTATCTATAAGTACGTTTATCACCTGTCTGGTTACCATAGCTCAGGCTCTGCCTAGTTTGGAATCAGACAGAATTAGATTGAGATCAGACGGATATATGATTTATACCAGCTGCCCAGCTGACTACTTAAACTACTGCGTTACCCGTGCAATACTTCTAATGACATGCTGTTGATGAATCATAACTACAGAACACAACTCCCGCACTTAGTTCTCTGAAATTGATAGCGTCCATAGGCCAAAACCGCTTAGTATAAAAAAAACTATGGAAATAAATTTATGTCGCAAGACATTCACCATTTTCGTGTCATGCTCACTCGCCTATTAGCAGATTTGCACTGTTCCTAATTTAAATAAATATCTCTCTATCTATAATCTCTCTTTCCGCATTTAGACTCATATTCGGTCCATTGTGCGTTCAGATAAGCTGACTAGTTGAGCCAGCCTATCCTTCCAGAAGCACAGAAACCTCCTGGGGCATTCATAGGCTTCTAGGAGCGACCTCGCACCCGCGAGGATACTTGCCCGTTGTGTGGCCACTTCTTTGCACTCCAGGATAACATGGGCGGCCGTTTCCTCCGCGTTGAGACAACTTCTGCATAGAGGACCGTTTGTCACGTTGATGGTGAATAGGTGAAGTGACCCTTGGGCTCGGTTAGTATAATTATTGTTATAAAAAAATAAACGAAAACATTTTAAGAATAAAAAAGAGTATCACATCACAGAATCATTAATTTGTATAATCATTTCATAACATACAACCCAAGTCTAGTTTCTCGCCTGTCTTCGCGGTAGATGAAATACTCTGTCGATTCGCTTTGGCACAGTAGATTTTAAAATTAGCAGTAGTATGTCTTCCTGTCGGAAGTGATACTCCTAAGGTAAGGACATCTAAGGTAAGCATAAACAGTGTAGTGTCATGCGCCACTATCCTGCCCTCCTAGTTTGGAGTTCAGGTGAGCCTTTTCAGATTCCTATAGAATAAAAATGCTTTTCAAGTCGGTCTAATTTAAGCAGTAATCCCTAACAAGAATATTTTATACGTTTCATAAGTGTTTTATTAATATAGGCCATATTAGTAAAAAATTATGTGGCAAGAATATTTTAATTGACTCAGCTATTTCAAATATATTCCCCTAAACACAAAAAATACCTTTCTGTAATATAAATATATATAAATAAAACAGTTACAACTTTACAACCAAAAACAAGGCAACTTGTAAAAAATCTTTATTTACACACACAGGCAACAAACATTGTCAATAGACTTTAACATTTCATCATTAGTGACAAGATATATAATTTTAATACGCTTACAGCAACAATAATTTAGCACCACGAACCATTCTTCTTACCACCATCACAGTGTAAATAACACATCCCTTTTTAATGAAATATTGGATCCGACTGATTAATTAAAACGCTATCAACCGTACAGGCAAGGCTTTTTCAATAAAAATGTCATTCTACCAGTTTTTTACAAATAGAGACTATAAAATGATATTTATCTATTCTTAGTTTCATTATCGTCCGTCTCTTTGCTTTTACGTTCATCATTATCACCAGTTTGTGGAGTTTCACTTTTCGGCTTATGTACTGGTACTATTTCGATTGCCGGTGGAGTTATTGGGACTAAGCTACCATCTTCTTCAGCAACCTTCAGACCAATTGTAGCTCCTAATTTAGCACTAGCTTGCTTAAAAGTATTTGAAAGCTTGACTTGTACAACATTAATAAACATAGAAGTAAGTGCAAATCCAAACACTAAGTATAAAATGGAAGCCATCATAAACATTGGATGATCAGGCACATAATCACCAAGGCCAATAGTGGTTATAGAAATAAAGATAAAATAGAAGGATTCAAAGAAATTCCATTTTTCCCACATACTATAGACAACTGCACCGATATTAATATATACGAGTAGTATAAACACAGCAACGGATATAGGTAAATTGAATTCGTCATCTATTTCGAACACTGAAGGTGCTGGGGTATCTGGTTCCGTCTCGTTATCAAGATCCCTTGTAAGAGTACCAGGTTTTGGAGGTAGAGGAGGTGGGTCATCACTAGCCTTTCTCATCACAGGCGGTGGATGGTCACCATCTCTGCGAGAGGCTCCTTGTATATCATCTTCGGAGAATATCTGCGACGGCCGTCGAACCACATCGTAGACTATATTTAAACCCTTCATGACCTCCTGAAAATTAAAAAAGTCTCATGTTATTCCACGAAAAACAATTATACGAACTGAAAGCACAATCATTATTCATATCCATAAGAAAAGGCAACGTTTCATTAGTGTGCTTTGTTTCTATAAAAGAAATGTAAATGTAATTTTCGACAAATAACGCACAAGAAAATTTATATATTCTAATTATTTCTATTAAACAGTATCTTGTTGTTGTGTACAGGAAAATATTTACACACATCAAAATTGTCGGATCAAGTACATTTTTAACCATAAAAAATTATACAATTAATATTTACCAAATCTAATCTTCCAGACTGGCTTCTTATTTTAATTTCCTAATATTTAAGTTAACAATTTATTTTTTTTGCAAATTGTGGGAAATTAACCTAAGTTAATGTAAAAATGACGATTTTTTTAATTTTTATTATAAAGATAAAAAAATTAATACTCTTTGTTTCCACCATTGACATGAATCACACACTCTTAGCAATTTGGCTTATAATCAATTCATCAAAATCACTTTGAGGAATGGCCACCCACATTCTTTCTAACAAGTCAAAAAGTTGTTGTGCGATATGCACGGCATCTATACTCGGCAGTGCTCTTCTTTGGACCATATCCCATGTGTGCTCAATTGGCCTGAGGTCTGGCGATTGAGCAGGCCGCGGCAGAACGTTGATGCGAGCATCGGCAAGAGTGCGTGTTACGACTCTAGCATTAGTTGAAACGAATCACCCAACCGGCTCCGCAAAAGTATTATCACGTCTGAAACAATCCTCTCCGCATAAATCTGAGCATTGAGGTTGCCCCTGATCCAAATGAGATCACTTCATCCACCGATCCAAAAACCAGCCCAAACTATTATTGTCCCCTCCTATCATATGAATGAACTTCCTGAGAAAATCAAAATTTCAAACGTTCTGGACTTGCAGACTCCAGAGGTCCTTCAAACTGAGTACGTTTTGTATCCGGCCTCATACCGAAACGAGATTCATCGGGAAAGCAAACACAACGCCAGTCTTCTTCCTCCCAATTTTTGTGTTCGCGAGCCCATTGTAAATGTAAGTGGTGATGCGAGATCGTCCTCCATGTCGCTCGGCCACGCGTGTAGCAATACACGATAGCGTGTCCAGAGGCGGCTTATGACGCTTTGTGTAGTGCCAAGAGTGACAGCCACAGTACGTTGCCTGGAACCAGCTTGCAAAATTCCGACGGCTCTCATCATCTCTTCTCGTGTCAAATGATATTGTCGCTACATTTTTTTTTTTTTTTATATTATAGAGGGCAAACGAGGAGCCGGTTGGTGATTCGTTTTAACGATGCAATATTTTTCAGTTCCGATGCAGAAATTGTAATGGTTTTGTAAAAACGCTATTACACATTTTTATAGAAATCTTGATTGAGATTAAAAACAATTTTTAATCAAAATTAAAAAAAAAGTGAAATATACTAAAAAGAATCAATAATGATCAAAAAAAGTTAAAATAATAATCTAAGATACTCTAAAACGTACTTGATCCCTAGACACTTTTGATGTGTGTATTTATAATAAATATAATTGGGTTTGTTGAATAGATGTGTTTAATGGGTTTAACAATACGGCTCAAAGCAACAATACTGCCTTTTTAACGTAGTGGTTACTTCGAATTAAAATTTATACTACACATTCCAAGACTTGGCAAATAAAACACGAGGTGGACCAAGCACACACTAAAATGATGATGAATTCAGACTAATGTAATAAGCGTGTCATAATATGGCGTTAGTCTACTTAAGATATAATGTTATTTGCATCTAATTCGTAAAATATAAACTCGAGAAGCTGATGTGCAAAGAGAAAGAAAAAAAGGCTTTTAGATTTGCTTTGAGGCTTAGAAACAATATATTCTCTAATAGCGGCACAATATTGTGAATGTAGTTTTGTTCCATTGTTGTCATTTAAAACTTCCTCAGTGTGAAACATGTTTATTTTTAAGAATTATAGTAAATATTTTTCTAATTTGCAGCAATAAATATAAAACAACACCATATCTAAAGTTCCCGATATCCCAATATTCAGTGCAATAGTAACAAAATTTACAATTTATATTACTATATTTCTAAATCATAACCTTTTCCATGTCTTATTGGAACTAAATTTATCTTTTTAAGTTAATAAAATATCGAAATCTTTCCTCTAATTCTTTTTATTTTTACTGAAACTATTTCTTTTTTTAAAACAGGGCAGTCAAGTTGGCTTATCCATCCTTCTTTCTTTGAGATAAAACTTACTTCGATGCTTGTATAATATTTGTATTTGTCCTCGTATTATACATTGAGCAAACCAATCATCGAGGATAACGTGATTTATTAGCCATAATTTCACTAAAACGCTTTAATGCATAGTGTACGTTGACAGAACATGCGGTAAACCACATCATTACGCCTAAATCCGGGTGAGATCGACATTAACCGAATGATTTAAGTCGGGCTGTGTTGTCACTTGATAAACGCATTAGGTATTTACATAAATTAATAGGCAACCCTTTCTTTGAAGATACTGTTAGCTGAAGTCACCTTATTTTGAGATAAATTAAGGTAATTTAATTGGTCCAGAACAGTCTTATATTATTTTTTAGGAAGGAGGTACATATCTTGTATTATTTACTGGGAATAAATCTACAATAAATAATCATCATCATGAGCCTTTCATCGTCCAATACTGGACATATCCTCCTAATGTATGAGCTCGATGGACACCTTTCCGCAAGGAAGAGTGACGACGAAGAGCTGATTTTCAAGTTCGATAAATGATATAAGGTCGGGGCAAAAGTGTCTTCATATATTATATACAAATTCAAGACATTGTCTTTTCAAAGTTTAATTACATTCAATTATAACTAGCCCACCCGGCTACCCACGCGTAGCAGAACGTATGAATTTTTCCAACATCTTCTCTTATCACAAAAAACCATCTTTGTGCTCTTACTACACTGCATTAGGTCCATAAACGTCAAAAAATTTTCGCGGCTTGAGTCTCATTTTTCCCTTTTTTGTAATAAAACATCAAAGTGTATCGAATTTCTTCGTTAAATTCACTCATTTTAGCGGACAGAAAAACAATTCAAAATTGGCGGGAAAGTGTTTTTTACTTTTCTTTTTCTTAATGTCCTTTATTTACTGTTATTAAAACCAGCCAGATATAAACAGTACAACCAAATAATTTTTTCTTTAATTTAAAACATACAAAATACGAATATACTTTTTCCCTGACCAATTACTTATAATTCTAAGCAAATATATGTAAATACTTATGTTTTAGCTTGTTAATTAGCTTTAGTCAATTTGATATTGTATTTCTTACTGCTGTTGACTTTAGCTGGTGATAATCGCAATCACAAATTCATAATTTAGAACTAAAACTAATAAGTATTTCTTTAAATAAAGCTTACTAGCCGTATTCAATCTTTTTGTCCTCTAGATCTTTTTAGATTCTAACGTACCCGTAAAATATATTCCGAATAAAACATTAACTATTTGTACCTGCATAGGACCCGTTCTCCTAACTTTACGGCAGTTCCTCGTATAGTAGAATCTTCTGATGAATGCCCAGAAGAACTTGATAATCCTTGTGAAGAGCTTGCCGAAGTCAGCCAAGAGAATAAGAAACAGTGGAATGCCAATTATAGCGTATACTATAGTGGCTACTCGACCATATGTTGTTTTCGGGGCTATGTGACCATAACCTGTAAAAACAGTCACAAAAATATTTTTAGATGATATGAATCAGTATTAGTCAAAGACTTACAAAGAGACAAAGATAATGTGGTGTAAATAAGCTGTTGGCTCGTAAAAACAAACAAATACAGATAAAAGTATTTTCGTCTTTATTGTCAGTGTGTCACAACTAGTACATAAATTATTATAATGCAGTGTAATTGGGGTGTTCTGAAGCAAAACATTTACAGCAAAAAAGTGGTTTGCAAAATTACAAAGAAGTGTAAAAATAGAACCTGAATAGAACTGACTTTTATCTTACCGACAGTTGTAACTAACGTCAAGCAATAGACGAACGAATTCATAAAGTTCCAAGACCGCTGACCGCTGTAGGATGTTACGCCAGCCTCGTGGGCCGTATGTAGTTGGTTTTCAAATTCGTATAGCTTTTTTCTTGCCATAGATTTCCAATCTTCTTCCCGCAAGTGATGGCTTCCTCGCCAAAGGTTCTCAATAAAATCTCTTTTTACATTCCTCGTACTGCACTTATAAGCGTTTTCGAAAGATCCCTCTAATGATTTAAAAATCATTCCACCTAAACCACACATAATGGTTAAAATTAGCATATTTATAATACATTTGTTTCTAAGCATTTGAATTTTTTCACAATTTAGTATCTGTTCTTCTTTAAATTGTTGCCAATTAGCAATAAGTTTCCATTTTGATTTGACACGTTTTTTATTTCGATCAGCGGCGGACTTTCTTTTTGTTTTTTTCTCAGATTTCTCTGCTGTTTGGGGAATTTCCTCACTATCTTTCTTCACAGCCGTTGTAGTTTCCGCTACTGATCTTTTCCTTAATACTGATTTCGGTTCGTGGTATATGTTGTTATCGTCTCGTGATAAAATTATACTTGATATCATCTCTCGATTATCAACTTCTTGGCTAAGAACATTAAGCTTACGAGTTAATTCTGCTGTTCGTTCTGATAAATCAAAATTGAATTCATTTTCACTAGGTGATGAGGAGTAACAACTGGAGGTGTATTCAGATTGACTAGCATCAATATATCCTGAATTGTTTCTGTTGCATTCGTCCAATTGCACTTTATTTTTCATCAAACCTGACAAAATTTCTTTTTCACTTATAATCTGAATAGTTTTAGGGCATGACACCCCTCTAGACTGCCTGCCTCTAATGGTAATAGGGGTTTTGTTAGGAGTTTCTAATTTTTTGTTATAGTCTTTATATGCAGGCAATAGTCTTGGATCATCTTTAGGTATTGACAAACTTCTGGCTCGAGCTTTTTGCATCAATTCAAGGATCTCTCGGCTTGTTTGGCTCATACCTGTTCCAGTTTTATCCGCCACTCCAGCATTATCAGATCGGTGTACTGACTGTGAACGTTTTGCTTTTGGCGACAATTTATTCTTCGTGTATCGACGTGGCACAGGCATCGCTTTACGTTTTGACACATCTACTTTGGCAACATGTTGATCCTCACTCATCTCACTTTCACTAGTCTTACTCTGTAAATGTTATTATTGATAAGTTATTAGTTGCTCTTCTCATTCTACAAAATTATGACAAACTATATACATGTGTGATCATTTTATTGCATGGCTTGGGATTATGTCAATACAAAATAAAGGGCTATTAATAAAGCAACAAACAGTATCAAAAATAATTTCAGATAAAAACTGACCGCAAATCTTGTTGCAGATTTGCTGCGGGCAGGTTTAACAGGAGGCACGCGGCTCTGAGGCTCATCTTTTATCTGTTTAGCAAGTTGTTGTTTGATAACCGTAGGCTTAACATCAGCTGATAGCGTTCTGCTAGGTGTCCTGACAATCCTTTCCCTGATTTCTACAGTGGGCTTTTTATCCGCCAACATTTTTTTACTAGGTGTTCTGTCTATTTGTATTACCTTTGTCACTAGTTCGCCTGGTGTGGCAGGAGTGTCAGGTTTAAATATAGCTGATTTAGTAGCGTGTTTTGTATCTTTGTCATCAAACGAGAAAACGTTCTCATTTTTAACAGGAGTCCTTGGTTTTCTTGATACATCTTTTCTTTTGTCGTCTGGGTATATAATGTCTTCCAACGTTTTTGGTGAACCTAGCACACGAAAAACATTACTGTCTACCGACGGATATGAGAAGTTACTGTCTTTTGGAGAACTTGTAGAAGGAGGTGAAGTAGAAAGGGTACTTTTTGCCTCTTTTGGAGCCTTGATAGTTAAAGAATTACGTCGAGAATTATCTTCGTCTTTTGGAGTAAGGGCATAGTTTGTTGACAACAACTTATTAGTTGGATCTATAAAACTTCCTTTACGTTCCAAAGGAAAAGCGGCATCATCTTTGTCTGGTACCGCAAAAGGAGAAATACTTCTACGTCGACGTTCTTGTGCGGCTACTGCCCTTTCTTCCTTGAGTTGTTCGGAGTCAAGGTCATACACAGGATCCTTAACATTAGCTTTTTCAATTACTAAGCGTCTCATTTCTTCGTAAGTACTATCTGCCTCAATTTCTCTTGAATTACGTTCAGGTTTGAAATCCTCATCGTCGGAAGTAGGAGTATCTTCGTGTGGTACAGGAGTTCTACCAGGTTCTGGTGTCTTTTCTCTTTGTCTTGCAGTTGGACCTCTATTTTTTGATAGATTACGTCTTTTCCTTATAGACATCGTCTGTCCATCTTGTTCAGTTGAATCCATATCGTCTTCGTTTATAATATTTGGTACTTTAGACACTAATTGACCAACCGTTTGTGTTTCCGATTCAGCCCTTATGGTAGGAATCTTTAATGTTACTGTAATATCTTTCTTGTTCTCGTTTTCACTCATCACCACAAGGCGCACACACAAATCGCAACTGCAAAAAGAAAATTGTGATATCACAACGGCCCACAGTGAACTAAGGCAATTGAACTGAATTGAAAGTGTGAAGATCGTTATCAAGCTTGGCAATATATAATAAATCCCCTGCCAATAATTAAGACACAAATATAATGGAGCAAGCCAACAACGATAAGTATTCATAAAATGTTAACTTACCTTTCATTAACGAATCCAATAACAATTTACTTAATAAACATCATAGCAAGTTTCTAATAAAATAATCTATTTTGGCCACCCCGCAGTTTTAAAGCTGAATACTGGCCTACAGATAAGCCAATGTAAACCATCTTCGTTTGGATTTTTCACAGTTAGAGTATTTTAGGCCCTGATATTTTCTTTCAACGTTACTTTTTCACTAGTTTAACATGGAATTTGAAATAACACAATATTTCTGTCACTGATTTTGTTATACGGTGAGCGTTTGTGACGCGTAAGAACTGAACGGAAAAGCGCCAAGCCCGCCGGGCAATGTTCCAAATTTAAAACAACTACACCTAAATTCAGTCCGGTTCGTGTTTGCTATCGTATACTAGAAAATATTCTCAGCATTTGCAAACCACTTCTATTTGACACTTCGCATCGGAATCACACTAACAAGCAATTAGACAATGTTTCGTTTAGAAGGTCTTCTTACATCGGAATCTCGTGAAATAGGAATATCTGTGTCAACACACGAGTACTATCTATAAATAGGCACCGCTGTTGATATGTGTTTATTGTGTATTGTAACATGTAATTTGCTATAAAACGTTTATCTTTTTATATTGTTTTATATAGGACATGGAAAAATATTTCACAACACAAATAGATAAATGTGTTTTCGTGTATGTCAGCAGCATATAATATTATATAAATTTTGTACTGTAGGTACATAATTTGCATACTATAAAAACTACATGAGTAATCTACATTCCAAGATAAATATATATTTAAATTTGAATAAAAAGTAAAAATTTTAATGTGGAATTCAAATATTTAGTAATTTAGTTTCACAACGTTGAATTAAGATAAGTATATTTGGAGATAAACAATGATAAAAAATATAATATAATAGTACGACAGTGGGAGAGCCATGTTAACAGTGGGAGAGCCATGCCTCGGCACGTATGGGCCGGCTCGACCGGAGTGATACCATGGCCTCACAGAAAACCATCAGTGAAGCAATGCTTACGTTGTATTTCGCTGAATGAGATCACTCTCACGGTTACCGGTGTACTAACCCTTCCCTCTTCCCTTCTCCCCCTCGCCCCCTCTTCCCATATTCCCACCTTAAAACCCGGTAACACACTTGTGACTCTTGAGTTGTGGGTGCCCATGGACGGCAGTAGTCACTAGCCATCACGTGACTAGTCTGCTCGTTTGCCCTTTATCCCACAAAAAAAAATTATAAAATTCTAAAATGAAAATGAAAACTATGTCAAATATACGTAAGCGTGCGCGTTGTGTAAAAAACTGTTGCTAAGCATGTTTTAGTTTACTTTTATAAAGGTAAATAAATTAATTATTCCTCTTAAAGTTTTAGCGTGTTAACAACAAAAGCTGTCAATACAGAGCTACACGTTCTTCTTAGATTATATATACTTAATCCACACTAATATTACAAATGTGAATGTGAGTTTGTTTATCTATTTACACGCCTAAACCACTCAACCGATCATCATCATACAGAAAATGACACAGGGTAGCTTTCATAAAAAAAAGTACCTACTGTTTCATTTTGTAAATTGCACATTGTAGAGGATTTGTTGATACATAAAAAGCGCCTGCTATATTTTTTGTACAAATATAATGAAGTATTACTATAATATTTTTGCAGGCGCTTCATTAACATGTCTTAGATTGCAATATTAGACTTTAGAATAAAATTTACTACAGTTTTCTCGTTACCTCCTAGTCATTAAGAGTTTAAAAGATCTTAGCGGGACGTTGGGTGAAGCTGAGAAATCTCAGCACTCAGCTGTAATTAATTGAGTGCAGATTGTCTATTTAAAATGTTAGTGTTGCAGTAGATTACTTTGTTGGAAAATCTAAACTAGATTTAAGAAAAAAATTACAAGAAACATATTCCTCTACTGTTTCACCACAAATGGAAACATTATTTGTTTCTAAGGTTTTGTTGTCAGTATGTTTAAATCATATGAAAGTATTTTCGAGTAAGCAAACGTTAAAATAGACAGGAATATATGTAGTGACAATTCGGTAGTGTAAACAAATCATCATCCATACCTGAAAAATTAATCACTTGGTGGCTGAAAAAATAGGGAGGTCCAATAGGGAAAAAGGTAGGGCATAGTAAATGTCTGATCCGGTAACTACACCGTATGGAAGGCTATTAGGCAGCATTACTAAACCAATGCTATTTTTTTTCTGCTGAAGTCTTAAATAATTAATTATAGTTTGAACAATAGGATTGTAAGAACACGTTATAACATTGTTTAATTTTACTACTAACCTTAACCTTGGTTCACTGCCGGCCAACATTTGATGTCGTTCTATTGATAAATTTCCAATAGGTTTTTAGAATTCCTGAATTGAAACACATTTTTTTTGTTTTCAGTGTGAAGTTTAACAGTACTAACATATTTCTTTCACATTTTGTGTTAAATTTCTAAACCAAGTTCGTCAGTTTTATGGGACGTTCAAAGTGTTTTGAGGGGAAAATAGAAGAAATATATTGTCAATTCAGGTATTCACTCCACTTCATAACCATTGTATTACTTATTTTAATAAACAATCACACGTAAAAGTGTCTTTCTGTTAAGTTACTAACTTTTAAACTTTCGCGTTACATGATATAATATTATTTACGTATTTACATACCCCTAAATTGCCTGACGCTTCGACCAGGTTGCACTGGCCGTGGTCACAGGCTGTCTGTCTGTTACGTTGTTTTTGAATATCAAAATACTTGCAAAGATATACACTTGTTCTAACAGACAGTTCTTATAATACCAAGGTGTCAAACAAGGAACAACAATGTGACAAACACAACAACGTGTGTAGTAGTAGTGGTACCTAACCACAGTTTCTCTAAAATATAGATAGTGGAATGTAGGTCTCCTATACATACCTATATATGTTATGGTAGCTGAAGTCGCAGCAGTTCAGTTCATTGAACTAGTGAATATGTTGGCAATTAATCACCTAGATCCTTCAGCCACCAGAAAAACTTGGAATAAAATACTACATCGGCCTTTCAGCCGCCATGTGATTAGTTTTCAACTTAGGATTGGGAACTGAATAACTTTTTGAAGCTGTTGGCCCTTTTTTACTGGCGTTTTTCATAATTGTACATTGACGGCCATAATGGGAAAAACATGGGTAGGTATTTAATATAACCACTTACCAATGGTAGTAAATATAGTGCCGGAGTAAAACATGGCATTCCAGAAAGTCCAAGTTTGCTTTTTGATGTTGTTGTTGTTGACGTGCTTCATGCATTCTGTGAAGTTGGACTCATACTGTTCTAAGTCCTTCTCTACGTATAACAAGATGTCGATATCATCATCCTGGTGGCAAAAACAAAACAGTTATTTCGAATAATAACACATGATTAAATTAGCAAACAATGTTAGAGTTCAAGCTGTTGAGAATCAAGTGTATGGATCATGACAGTATGATTCCTATTAATACTTGGAAAAATAGTATTGTCAGATAGTCAGATGGGAGTTGCTACTCTGAGTAATATGGCATGCGGTAGGAAAAGTCACTGCATTTCCAAACTGGTCAAAGAGCTTACAGTAAACATCAATACAGGAACACAACCGTACAACGTAGAGTCATTTTAACTATGATATGTAGAAAGTAAGAACCATGCATCTAACCGTAAGGATGGGAATCTAATTTCGTACTAAACGTAGCCTTATTTAAGAGGCCGTATACGAAATTTTGCCAATTTCGCTGATTTACGTGGTTTTACAGACGTGATTTTACAGTTAAAATACTATATTTCTATAAGTTTTTATAAACAACATAAAAGATCATTTCAATTTAGATCTAATGTATGAGCCACTTTTTTACTTTTATTATTCAATTTTGATTAATCGACCTCAAACCGGTGACTGTTTTGTAAATTTTGCCGTAAGAGGTTTAGAATATCACATATTTACGAACTGTTTTGAAGTACCAACGGTATGAAAAAATTACAATGTATTGCTGTAAAAGTCGTCTATACAATGTATGAAACACTTTTTATAATTTCAATATAAAATTTTTTAGTAAAAAAATGTTTAACTTAGTCAAATTTTACAGAAAATGGACAAAGTTTTGCTTTTGATTTCGGCTGCGTGGAACTTTCATTCATAAAATTACAACAACAGAAATAAACTTCAGTTCAAAGTTAACCCATTTTCTGAAAAAAAATTGCAAAAAATTTAAAAAATATGGTAATAAAAAATGTTTTAAAACAACCTAAATCTCGCATTATTATTTTTAATAAAAGTAAAAAAGTGGTTTACTCATTAGATCTAAATTAAAGTGATCTTTTATGTTGTTCATAAAAACTTATAGAAATATAGTATTTTAACTGTAAAATCACGTCTGTAAAACCACGTAAATCAGCGAAATTGGCAAAATTTCGTATACGGCCTCTTAACTTGCACTTCAATTTATTATTGCTGATTTTAGTTACTGACGGTCTTAAATAAATAATAATAATAATAATGGCTTTTCCTGCCGCTTCTTCGAAAGCGAGGCAGTGTTTGATGCGTATAATAATAATAATAATAACTTGACACGTCTCACACACGGCCGTCTGAACCCAAACTAGGCAGACCTGTATTATAATAACGAGACTGCTGATAAACATACTTACATATTTCAAAATACATACCTACATATGATAGATAAATTACCCACAACGAGACACAGAACAAATGATCATGCTCATTACACAATTATTTGTCCTGGGTGGGTGTCGAACCCACGACTTCTGGTTCAGGAGTCAGGATCACTAACCTCTAGACCAACAGGCCAGTCTAAAATAAAATAAAGATAAAATACTTACGAGTAGAAGTGATTGGTTCTTGATAAATAGATCTCGTATCCTTGTGACGATTTCGCCCCGGGTCTCCGTCAGGTTTCTGTCGTAGATTTGCTCGTAAGGAGCTGGAATTTATAAAATATTTACATGAGTCACAGCATAAATATTCGGATAAAGCTTGATGTTTTATTGAGGAGAGATAGGTTATAGCGGGTAGATCATATAATAAAAATCTTTTTAACAAAAACTTAAACCGACGAAAAGAACTAAAAAGCAAAAAATAAATAAACCTTAAGTCTTAAGTATTGAGTTTATATATTTTATTTTGAGTCGGCGCCCAACAACAAACTGATTAATTATCAGAATTTTAAATGTCCCTACGTAGAAATGGCCATGGCTCTACGTAGGTAATTAATCATTTTATTATATATATATTTTTTTTTTATGTTTGTTCGGCCCTCTCTCCGTTATTTATGAACCGATATATATATATATATATATATATACGGTCGAATTGAGAACCTCCTTTTTTTTTGTAGGTTAAAAAGATCTTCATCGTCGTAATATTTTACATTGAAAGGAAAAAAATGCAAACAAAATTAATAACAACCTAATTAATATTAGGTCCGGTCGATTACTATTTTAAATCCTAAGTTTTTTATTTATTGTATAAACCTCATCAGTTACATCGTCAATAAGGTAACGTCGATGTGGTTATCGGAGTCGAATCGACTAAAGCCACACAGGTTCTTCAACCAACCCTAATTTATAAGTTTCAAATATATTTTTGAAGAAGAAAACATAATTTCAGTTTCACAACAAGATATTATTGATTAGTAAGTATGAAATGTACGAAGTAGAGCAGAGTTTAAAACAAATTATATAATTGTGTTGACGGGAATTAACACAATCACGTATTTAAAAGGTATTACATACCATTGATTTGCCTGACGTTTCCTTCTGACCAGGCTGCACTAGCCATGGTCGCAGTCGGCCTCTGACCACGGTCCGTGCCTTGCGTGTATTTTTTAAATACAAGTACATAATCAAGTTAATTCTCGTCAACATAATTAAATAATCATGGAACGTGAAAGTTTAAAAGTTAGGATCTCGCAAATTATTTAAAATAAAACTTAAATGGAAATATTTAATATTATGTCTATAATTATGTTGTACAATTAACGGATGCCATTCTACTCTCTATGAGTTATATTTCACTTAAGACTATCCTAGAGCGCCAGTCATAAGGCAGCTGTTAAAGGCGAGAGTCTGCTACTGAATATGCATGACAAGTTGACTAGTCTCGGTACCTCAACAATATTTAAACTAAAACTTACAAGTTTACGGGAAATATTGTTGAACCGAGGCAACACAGTGAACCTTATGAGAATGGCACATTTCGGGATAATCTTTAACTTCTTCTTCTGCAATAAAATCCACTTTTACTGTCGCAATTGGTATCAGGGACTATTTGGTGTGGTGAAGCAGAATGAGGACCATGACATTTTGCAGCGGGATATAAATAGAGTAGTCAAATGGAGCCTTGAAAATAAACTATATTTTGAAGTACCCAAATGTTCAGGGCTTAGATTCAGCCGCGCGCATCACCCACATCATCACCAGTATCATATGGAGGAGGTCCCATTTGCGGCGCATCACTGAAGGCAGAGACTTAGGGGTTCAGTTTTCTGATGATCTCAGCAATGTTTATAAAATTTTACTAATTCTTATTTCCATGGATAGAAAAAAACCGCTTGCGAGGAAACAAAAACTAAATCTTACACCGAATTACGTACAATATTTGTGTATAAAAGGTTTCCACGCTTGATTTGTACTTTTTACGTGAGGCGTGCACAACTTAACAGACAAAAAGACACAAACTTCAAAAAAAAAAATTAAAATAAGTTTATCCTTTTATAACTTCGTTTTTTTTAATGATTTCAATGTACAGAAATACCACGACCACCGATTTATTATGTATGCATGTAATATAATATAGATATATAATAACGTCAGCCAGTTCTTAAACCGTCCTCCTGCTAGACACGAGCCTCCTCTCATTTTGAGAGGACTTCAAACCTTCGACAACATTATGGAGCACTCTCAAGTTAATTATTAGGTACTTATCCAACTTGTTTACTTTTCTGTCTACCCTATTAATTGTTAAAATATTTTTTTTGCCTATATATCTATGTTGGAAAACTCCAATCAAATGAAAAACAGGCCGAGTACAGAGCTGCTGTTAGAACTGCCGTAGCGAATGATTGTACAGGTGCAACTCTCAATGAAAAATGGAACGGTTTAACAACTCAAATTTTCGATGCGGCTACAAAAACCTTGGGCCTAAAAACTAAGACTAATACTGACTGGTTTGATGATAACGACAACATGATCAGAGAGGCACTAGCAAAACATCGGGTTCTCCTTCGTAAGGTAAAGCAGACAACTGATTCTGTTAAGATCAAAGATAGCTCTAATGAAATAAGGAAAGTCACTCGCATATCTAAAGACGCATGGTGGCAAAAAAAAGTTGAATATGTCCAGTGGTTGTGTGTCACAAACCAATTTGGTGATTGTTTTAGTGAAGTCCGTATACTTACCGGAGGTCCCCGACGAGCTAATGTGCCTATAAGATCGGCGGATGGAAATATTTTGGTTAATAAAGGAGACATCATTAATCGATGGGCACAACATTTTAACAAGCTTTTAAACGGTAACCGCTCTGTTGATATGGATTTCTTAACATCTATTCCAGAATATCCACAAGCTAATGGACTTGACGACCCCCTACCCTTGAAGAGATGGTAGCCGCTATTAAGACCCAAAAAAATAAAAAGGCCGTTGGGGTTGATAACATGCCGGGTGAGCTACTTAAGTATGGTGGAGAAGAACTGCATATTAAAATCTGGGAATTCTTCACTGCAATGTGGGAAATGAGACAGTTCCCTCAGATTTCAAAATTTCACCCATTTGTACCTTGTACAAGAACAAAGGCGATCGAGCGGACTGTAACTCGTACAGGGGCATCTCGTTGCTATCAGCTCCAGGCAAAACTTTGGCCAGAGTGATTCTGAATCGTCTTTTAGTAATATCCGAGACAATCTTGCCTGAAACCCAATTTGGCTTTCGTCCTAATAGAGGCACATGTGAAGCTATATTCTGTTTGCGACAACTACAGGAAAAAAGCAGAGAACAAGGGCGACCTCTTTTCTTGTGTTTTGTCGACCTGGAGAAAGCATTTGACAGTGTCTCTCGTGATGCCTTGTGGATAATTTTGAAAAAACTGGGGTGTACCGATAAATTTTTAAGGATGTTGAGGCTCTTTCACGACGAAATGACGTGCTGTGTCACTGTAAAAGGTGTACAGTCCGAATATTTTTCTGTCACATACGGTGTCAAGCATTGATGCGTCCTAGCTCCTACGCTCTATGCCTTGTATTTTTTTTGCAGTCGTGAGAGAGGCTCAGCGTCACAATGACGAAGGTATAAGATTACGATTTCGTTCAGATGGTCGTCTCTTTAACCTAGCAAGACTAAAAGCTCACACCAAGGTATCTTACGATCAAATTACGGACCTTATGTATGCCGATGATTTATGCTTTGTAGCTGAAACTGCTGAGGGACTCCAAAAACTTATAACCAATCTGAGCGAATCTTGCAGCCAATTTGGTCTTAAATTAATATTAAAAAAACTGAAGTGATGTCAATGGATGCTCAACACCAAATCTAAATCTACAATTCAGGGAAGTAATTTAAATCAGGTGGAGAAATTTAAATATCTGGGTAGCACTATAACAGCAAGTGGTGATCTCGACTCTGAAATTAACAGCAGGCTCGGTGCTGCTATAGCGGCATTTGGTAGACTCCGAGACAGAGTTTTTCGCTCTCATCATACCAAATTGGGAACCAAGATTAGGGTGCACATGGCCATTATCTTGCCTATAATTTTATATTCATGCGAGACATGGTGTTTGTATCGAAGACACATACGCGTTCTTGACAGGTTCCATCTAAAATGTCTACGAGACATTATGAACATAAAATGATCAGATCGTGTACGGAACACCGAGGTACTTCGACGAGCCAATGTCGGTGGCATAGAGGCCTATTTGATGCGCCGTCAATTGCGTTGGTGCGGACATCTTTCCAGAATGTCAGAAGAGAGGAAAGCGAAACGTGTGTTCTTTTCTGAACTGGAACATGGTAAGCGGAAACGCGGTGGCCAGTTCCTTCGCTTCAAAGATGTTCAGAAGAGACACATGAAGAAATGCCATATAGATCCCTCTCGTTGGGAGATTCATGCTGCCAATCGTCCAGAATGGCGACGTATTGTTCAAAATAATGTACACGTGTTTAAAGAAGAAAGAAGGTGTGAGCTAGATACGAAACGAGTTCAACTGAAAACACGACCACCTTCAAATATCACATTTAATTACGTCAATGTTTTTGTATTATTTTTTGATTGTATCTTATATTGAAGGTGTACAATAAAGAGATAAATAAATAAATAAAACCTCAAAACCACCAAATATTTTATAAATCTACAATCTAATAATACAATGCTATAAATTTAATCCTATTTAAGATTACATTTTAGAGATATCAAAATACTCCTCGCAACATTTGGGTATTATTACACAAAATCCATTACGCATCACAAAAGGTTTTTTCTATTGTAACAAAATGAACGAACCTTGTATGAGAATGAGGTTTCAGATTAAAATCACAATCGATTTGATACTTTTATCAGTAACTTAAATCGTTAAATATATTTTAAAACTAAATTGTTTTAGTTGAAATTTGAGCAAAAGATAAGTTTCAAGGTGCTATTATCGTGGATTAATGTGCAGGTTATCTTTTGACAGGCGACCTCGCCTTTCGCAGACTAGACACGATATATTTAAAATTAATGCTTTTTCGAGCACTTTTATTTCTTTCTTTATTTAAAAACAAATGTGCAAAGTCGTGACAGATATAACTAAGGATGGAGAATTGTAACTTTAATTTTTTTTTTTATGGTATAGGGGGCAAACGAGCAGACGGGTCACCTGATGGTAAATGACTACCGCCGCCCATGGGCACCTTCAGCTCAAGAGTCACAAGTGCATTGCCGCCCTGGGGAAGAGGGGGAATATAGATTAAGAGAGGGGTGGAGGGAATGGTTAGGGCCTCCGGTAACCTCACTCACTCGGCGAAAAGCAATGTTAACATTGCTTCACTGCCCGTTTCCTGTGAGGCCGTGGTATCTCAGGTCGAGCGGGCCGGCTCGACCCGTGCCGAAACATGGCTCTCCCACGATTAAAAATTAAAAATTTAAGAAATATTAAAGTCGAAACCGCAAGAACGATGCCAGGATACGTCCTGGCAATACTCTAGTCTACGTTGTAACGTTGTGTTGCTCGCACCCTGTAAATGGATCTGTGATATTATTGTAGTCGTCATTAAACTACCGATCGATGACCAATCACTGTGGAATGTGTACTGGCGTTTGTTATTAGGGCACGCATCAGTTTGTTTGTGTGACGTCTGGATACCAGGCTACCAGAAAGTTTTGCGAAAAAGAGTTCTTATGTATGAAACACTGGCAGATTATCCTTTATTTTAAAAACAAGATCATTTTTACGTTAGAAATTAAATAATTTTTTTTTATGTCATAGCGGGCAAACGAACAGTCGGGTCACCTGATGGTAAATCAGTGCCGCCACCCATGGGCACCTGCAACTCAAGAGTCACATGTGTATTGCCAGCCTTTAAGGTAGGGGAAGGGTAGTAGAGGGGGAGAGGGGGAAGAGGAAAGGGTTAGGGCCTCCGATAACCTCACTCAAATTGCTCACGGCAAACTCAAAAGCAAATTGCTTCACTGCTGGTTTTCTGTGAGGCCGTGGTATCACACCGGCATGGCTCTACCACAATAATTGCAACTTCAAATTTCCTTTCACATTTTATTACGAACTAAATGTAACGAATTAATTATAATGAAGTAATCGTGTTTTACTGTAAAATGGATCTACCTCGAGAACATTTTCTCGCGATGATATTTTACGATTTCAAAGCTGGCCTAAAACCGGAAAAATCGTTTGATAGACTTCATATTGCATTTGTAGACAAAAGCCTTTATGGCAACTGATTTTTCAGCGAATTAAAGCGATGCCAGATATGTTCAATGCTGTCTCAGCAGCAAGCTGTCAGCACAACAACGCGCCTGCGGGTTCTCTAGACAGTATACCGGTCAAACTTCTTCGGTCAAACCGGCTGTGGAGGAGTCGCTGAGTCGCGTTGAAAAAACTATTTTGAATATTAAATTGGTTTAGATTAGATACATGAAATTTTGGATAAACAATTTATTGGTGGATAGATATTTGAAGAGATTTAATAAAGAAATTAGGTCTATAGAACATATTTTTTAGATTTCGGTTAATTTACCGACTAAAACCACACGGTGTGCCCGTGTGGTTTTAGTCGGTTCGATTCCGACACACCGCCCCACCGAAAACCCCGGTGGGGTGACGGCCCGAGGGGGTTTCCACAAGCACAAAAAAAAAAAAAAAAGGTCTTCAGCTATCTACATACTTAGTTTCATCGCAATCGGTTCTGTGGTTTTTGCGTGAAAGAGTAACAAACATCCATGCATCCGTCCAAACATTCACATTTATAATATTTATTTATATTTTTTTTTATTTAAAAAAGACAACTCCCGCATTAGAAATTACTCCTGTGTCGCGGGGGACTTTACATCATATAAACAACGGACACAAAGAACACCCAGACTCAGGTGGGAACCCACGTCCTCTGGCTCAGCAGTCAGGATCACACCACTAGACCAACAGGCCAGCAATATTAGTGGGATAGTGGGACTAGTGGGATAATAGCTTGCCTAATTGTGATAACGCTGACAATTGTAAGAAGTATATAAATTAATGGAAATTTGCTTTTGCTTAAAGACGTACAAAACTGATTGCTTGAAGACGCAGTTCATTCAATAAATCACTTTTATTTACCTTACTTTTTTATCTCTCAGCTTGTTATGTAAAACCATTTTACAAATTCGTGTGCTTGTGTTGCTGTCTATTGGAAGAAGCTTATTTGAGTTTTTATTGACAGATTGTATTTTAAGGTAGAATAGAATAGAATACAATCTATGTTATTCAGGTAAAGAAAAAACAATTCAGTATTTTTCAGAAGCAGTAGCATTGATGTCCTTAGTGATATTGGCAAAACAAAATTTGCTGTCAGTTTTTTCATTACCTTCGACCGAGTTATCAATAATTTATTGAATTACACTCGAATTTCGACCTCTGGGCTCTGGTCGACCAATAGCATAATTAAAATTTATTGTATACTAATATATTAAGATAAAAAAACAAGAATTTGATGTATGTTTCTCATAAAATATTATACATAAGGTTTTTATTGATCAAAGAATGCAATATCTTGATTGTGGAGGAGTTATTCTTTTCGTCACAGTTGTTTTTTTTATCCTGTAATGCAAATTGAAAAAAAAACAACCGTCAGCCGTAGGACCGCGCGTCAGAAGTAAAAACGTTACTTATCTGTATGTATCTGAGGGTGACGGTCACGCGAGTTCAGTGCTTTTTTCCCCTATACGAAGAATGCCCAATTCACACACACAGGTATATATATGCATCTGAGTGACGGTCACGCGACTTTATTGCTTTTGCCCTTACCAAAAGTTCCCAACGTGCCTAACGAAGTTTTCACTTAAAAGAATAGATAATGACGTCGACAGTTTTCCTCAAAAGTATGTATGTTAGATAAAAAAGTACAGTTTGTTTTGAAGTGAAAACTTCTTTAGGCACGTTGGGCATTTTCAGTATGGGGAAAAAGAACTGAACTCGCGTGACCGTCACGCTCAGGTACAAATATACAGATGTGTGTGTGTGTTTTCACTTTTGACGTGCAGCCCTACGACCAACAGTTTTTTTTTTCCTGTGTGTAAAAGTAGGTTATTTTAACCTTTAATTACTGACAACAGGTAATCTAAAAGACACTCCAAGAGTCGGGAAAGTCCTTGTACCTATGTTGCATTGTAGTATCGCCCCGTGCTTCTCTCTACCCCTCGAGTAGTTTCTCGTCAGCGTTAGTGGAGAGTAACGTGTGAGTAAGTCGGGTAGCCACCCGTGCATTTACCGCAAGTTATGGGCGCAATAAGATCACGAGTCGTCTGACAGACTACTCGTCGGTGTTTACGTAACTTTTTTAGATTTAATTTTGCCAGATTTTGTTTTCAGCTAACTGTAAAATTCAGTTGTGTTATTAACATCTACCGAAGGAACTGTGCTCATCAATAAAAAAAGATCAGAAAAAATGTAAGGGAAGAAGATGGACGGGAAGGTAACCAACATTGAAAACTCTGTCATATCTGTCCATTAGAAACTAAAACGCAAGACTGCTGACAAATATGACACTTGCACGGAATATGTCTACCTTCAATGTAGCAAACCTGTGTGCAAAGACTGTAATTCTGTCCGATAGTTAACTTGACGTCTATGATTTAAATGGTCGAGTATCGGCATCAATATACTCTCTCTTCTTCTTCTCTCGACTCTAGTAAATGTAGTGTATGTTAACATTACTAATTGAGGAACTTTGGTGCAGTTTGATTATGATTACTGGAAGACGTACACAGAACAATTATATGCGTATAAACGGTTAATCTTATTTCGATAGCAAGAGTTGTTGTTAATAAAACGTTGTTTATAGCAAACTGGAACTATTTTATCTACGTCAGACTGCAGACACGATGACACAAAGAAAACGTGTAAGAGGCACAGAAGTGTTCACGCCATACGATCGATCACTCCAAACAAATTATGTGGCGCACATGACGTTACATAAATGGATCGCTTATCGGTGCTTTTCTTCGAAGGAAGCTTTTAACTGAACACCTTACATATATTATTATAGCTATTTAGGCATGTATTTGTTACCTTAATACCTTCGCCTTCGGTGAGACACATATTTCGGTATTTCGTAACAACATTGTATAAAGAAGGGTTATTTATCCGAATTTAAAAATTGGTTCGCTGTTTGGCTGTTTTTTGTAGATATTACGAAAGATATACGTGAAACAATTTTTTTATTAGGGCTCCTTTCCTTAAAAGGAAATGAGGTACCCTTATAGGATCACTTCGTTGTCCATCTGTCTATCTGTCTGTCTGTTAAGACTATTTTTCTCAGGTGTAAGTAACAAGTTAAAATTAACATCAAATACTTATGTCGCAATCAAAAGATAAGGTCATTTAAGCCATCCATTTCACAGGCAAAACGTATCTAATTATCTGTAGGGTATCGTTGGCCTAGGCCTGACAGCACAAAGGAAGGAAAAAACCAAAAATTGTTAATTTAATGTTCTTATATCACATAAAAAATGTTTTTTTGTACAAACTTATATGTCGCGCTTGGAAAATTAACTGTGACGTAAATTAATGTATGGGAAAGAGGTATTTTTAGAACAGCAAAATTACGTTTGTCACTCGCAACAAATAGAAAAAAATATAAATTGAAAATATTTCATCGCTGAGGCAAAATACCTAATAAAACTTTGCAGTTAAATTAGGTGTTATGAGTTTCATTGAATTTGATCGGCACCTTCAAGGTAAGATTCCTTCTCGCAGTTTTAATAACTTACACTATTAATACAGGTGCCCATGGGCGGCGGTAGTCATTTACCATTAGGTGACCCGTCTGCTCGTTTGCCCCCTATACCATAAAAAAAATATGCCTGTTCTGATCCCATAGTACTTAGTTAGGTGATAAATTTCATAACATTATTATAAAGATTATTAAGACTCCCGCCTTGGCAGACTGATAATTACATTGAAAATTAATAAACAGTTATCAAAAATCAGATGAACTGAAACGCAATCATTATTTTGCCTACGTTTCTCGCCTGCTTCAATTTTGTTGGTTAACTGTCACCTTCGAACACCCATCCCGAAGACTTACTTTCTTTCCGGCATGTAACAATATATCCATGTTTCATATCCTGTCACAATGTCATACATACACAGCATTTGAACGTCCGTGATCGTACTTTAACAACATGTTTTTACACCAATCAACGCAAGTCCTTTTTTTATTCTGGGGTGAGTTCATGAGGAATCGAGCGACAACAAAGTTTTCTAACTTTCAAATGTTAATGTAAGATTTTTTGAATTTGGCTCGTTTGGCCAATCCTAAATATCCTCGAATCTTCTCATAGGTGATACGCCGGTTTTCTTCAATTAGTTGCCTGACAGTAGCCACATTTTCCTCAGTGATCGCAGTTGAGGGCCGACCTTCACGAATTTCATCATGGAGAGAAACTCGGCCACGATCAAATTCTGCGTACCAAATTTCGTGCTCAAATGAGGTTCCCGGCCAAAAGCATTTTGAAAACGAGAAGTGCAATTTTGCGGAGTCAGTAAACTTTTAAAATCATAAAAAATCATCGCCCTAAATTTTTTTCGCGTTAATTCCATTTTTGCTAGGGACGACGAACTTCAACTTGTGATAAAAAACAATTGACGCGCGATTTCCCGCTTTTTTTTAATCAATGATTGAGTTTCTTGTATTTGATCGGCACCTTTTACCTGTAGTCTAATAGTAGTACCTATTTATAATATAAATATATGTGGAATGGAACATACATTATGTATATCATTTAATTCTACTATTATTATATATTTCTGTTGTTGCATATTAATGGGTAGTAATCATCAAAGTAGAACTACTTAGCAGTATTAATAAGTAACTTAAATTAAAATAGGTACTAGAACTTAAAGGGGTTGCAAAGAATAGATTTTTTATAAAAATTATATTAACATAGATTAAACCAAAATGCTTATAATAACTCCATCCTTGTTAGAATCTCGTGTTGCAAAATGTGAATCATAATATTAGTTAGAAAAATTGAAAGGTCACTTAGACTAAGCTACGTGCAGCAAAGTAAACATACACAGACGCACTACCTCTATAAAGTTTTTATGTTTTACTATATTAGGAACCACTTTATAAGTTATAAAAATACTTATCCGATAAATATAGGCACTACAACATGTAGTTACTTTATCATATGGAAATCCCATCGCTTCAATGGCTCACCGATATCTCAGACTCACAATACACAGACATGAATTGCAAATATTAATCTTAGACTCCTTACAATGCCGTATCTACGTTTTAATCTCTCTTATATGAAACCTTTTTCGATATAAAATAGTTCAGTTACTTTAGTGTCGACAGTTCAATGCAGTATATTTGTTTTTTTTTGTTGTTGATAGTTTTATGGTAACTCCACATATGGCTGAGACAGTCAATAATATATATTAGACGTAAGGTTTAACACGTTTTTATTAGTTTGGAGAGCTTAGATTATATATAGGTCCAGATACCGTGACCAGTACAAAAGTCACCGTTTACTTTGAAGCCACTTTTTCTAGCTGTGTGAGTGAATGCCGCCCAACGCGAGTGTCAACGTACAATATCTGCGCTTGTGTGCGTGACTGTTTTACTACATAGAGGTTACCCCAAAATTTAGGGACTTTTTATGAAACATAATAATTTTCTTCTGATGTAAGTAATATTAAATAAAGACATTTTAAATGTATTTAAATGTGTTACAAGTATTCGTTTATTTATTTATTTTTATGTAATCATTTAGTTAAAAAGACAAATGTAAAATAAAAATAGAGCTACTTAGTATATAATTCTCAATGTATCAGGAAACCGGGGCATTGTATCCCAATATTATTGCATTTTAATTCAGCATTAAAAAATTATATATATATATATATAATATATAACTTCTTTTTGTTTGAAATTTTATGACGTTCCAACGAATTGACCAGTTGTAAAAATCAATACATATTCTTGTAGGAAATTAAACGATCTACGAAAAAGGTCGGATATGATATATTATTATATGAGAAAATAGCGGCGTTTTCAAACTATTTATGATTTTACCTACAATATTTTCTGAACTTTTCTTCTTTATCATTTAAATGTCGTTGTATGAGTATTTGAAAGCAACCCTCTTCTTCTAGAGATGTGAAAATTTTGTCGATCTTCATCCTCTTTTCTGAAGGCATAGATAATCATCTTCTTCATCCTCCAATAGCTGCCGAATAACTTTTTGCCTAGCTGCGGATAAATTGTCCGTCATATCGTACTGCAATAGAACACAAAAATGTCACGCTGCTCGTCAACCGTAGAACTGGCGTGGTTGCTGACATCGGAAAGGTAGTTGTCGCCCCGCGACGGGCGACCCATGTCGCATGGTCCCATGGTCGCGGTCGCCAAGAACCGAATGCTACCTTTACAAGTGAAATGTGATGTTCGGACACTCATGATTTTTTTTTTTATAATTTTTACATGATGTAACTGCACAACCAGGCATTTTTGAATATTTTATATAAATAATGGCTCTAGACTTACTTCAACGGCGACCGCTCGCTCGCGTGTGACGAGTGAGTCGCTTGTATTTGTATTAGTCGCTTGTATTTTTTGGCTTCAGTTTTGAGGCGCGGATTAGGCATTTGGACCTATATATAATCTAAGTTGGAGAGTATGTATGTATTTACATATGTACCGGAATCGTACAATGTTGTTTTTAAAAGAAGTTTGACCGTGTGCTGTCTAGCAAGTCCCTCATTTTGAGCGCAAAGCGCACGGGCGCGTTGTCGTAGTGAAGCACTAGCCCGGCGAAGTCCCGTATTCGGTCGCGAAAAGTCAACCTTTCCCGACACTAGATTTCTTGATAACTAGCGGTCAAAATGTTCTCTAAGCTTTTTGATCACTTCACTTTGTTCGACCTTGGCCCATTTTTTACAGGGTGTAAGAAACACCGTAGCGAATACTGAAATAGTATATTCAGACTATCATTCTGAGTCGAAAATCGTTAGAATTTTTTGCTGGAAAATTCATCAATTTTTTTTTGATGATTTTCCAGTTTTTTGGTTAAAATTATATCACAATGAGTAAACAACAACCGAAAATAAATAATAAATACCGCATACGGTCAAAAACTGTAGTTTAATCAATCAAACAACATTAAACATTTTATGCAATCAGCTGGTCTTGACGGTGCCGAACGTTTAAGGTGCCGACAAACAGAATACCTAAGTTTGTAACGTGTACATTGCGTAGCGGCAAATGAAAGCAATGACTATAAATCCTTAATGTAGCATTTTATGATGAACTGACTGATTGCATTGTGGTAAGTATCCTCAGAAAGAGGTTTTTTTAAGTTTCGCGTAGCTCAAACTTACACGCTGTATAAAAGTATAATTTGTAATAATAGTGTTTAATAGAAGAAATAAGGACAATTACAATAATTTTAACCGAGAAATTAAATGCGACATAATAATTCGTTTGAATATAATAAAACACTATTACCTGATCATCAACATAATGACAAGATGCCGAGTCATTGTTTAATGTACCTGCTACTACACTGCCATGACGAGATATCGGTTCAATTCCTGTGTTACGCAACATTAGACTTTTTTGTTGTTTGTGACCAAGAAATGTTCAGTTGCAGTTACGAAGTTTGGAATTGTGCCTAATATAAATACTTATTGTAAGCTGGTAAAACGTAAGCATTATAAAAGTTTTTCTAGTTCTTCTTATGTTTTGTTTTTTTTAATAAATGATAAATTATTATCATAAGCCTTTCCATGAATTAATAGTAGTACCTGGATGACCGAGTTTGCTCGGTTAACTACTATGATACTAAAATGATAATCGTTGGAGCCGTTTCCGAGATTCAGATTTAATTATATGCTCGTTTAAAGATAGTAGATTTGTTATGAATCGAGGTCAAAAAAGGACATTCTGAATTTTGCTATTTTTTAATGTATAATATCAAGAAAAGGTTCTAACTGGTAGCTATACCGCCACGCTACTGACAACCTTCCTCCAAATCTGCAAAATTTCAGTACAAATCGGCAATGATTTAATACCCTCTAAAAATACAAGGTGTTACAGAATTGTGTGATCATATTTTAGGGTCGTATAGCAGACCCCGGACAATTATATAACAATACAATAATTATAATAACAATTTTATAAATTTTCGTGATTTTTAATACAAAATCTTATTTTGAAACTGCGGAATTGAACATGAAAATTGATCGATAAAACTAATATTTCGTAACGAAGAAGGCTGACATGAATGATACTACTTGTACTAAATACCAAGGATTTTTTTAAACTTAATCAACTGCTTGTCAACTACACATAGATAACGTTCCTAACATTTTACTACACCTTTCTGTAACACTAACTATCTCTCCCACATATGATGATTGTAATGTAAGGTATGAATGGAGAGAATACACTGTTGTTTAGTTGTATATAAATTACAAAACAACAGTAATCTGCGAAGCGTTTAGAGCGTTCTATAATGTTTCTCACGTACCTTACGTAGTAATAAATGAAGTGTAACATAGGTAGTGAGAGCTCGCGTTCTATAGCAGAATATAAGGGCGCTGCTTTAACAAAGAGTTGCATTGCGAGAAAAAATACGGGACGTGATAACATGTAGACTGTTTAGTTATTCATAATCGTCTACAATTCTTATACATTTATCTATTTAAAAGTTATACCAAACACTTATCCCATACAGCTCTCAATAAAGTTACCTCCGTTAAACATCTAGGTGTACCTCTTGGCAACAAGTTACACTTTCACTAACACATCAGCAAATTTACTACCGCTTACCGCGCATGTATGGCTTTGTTGTGAGACTTATCATTGACTTATAGAGAGCTAGCACCTATATTTACCTCTACAAGGTTCTTGTTAAATCTCAACTTGAGTATGGCATTTCAATGATTTATGTTGTTATATTAAAACGTTTGCTATAACAGATACGACTCCTCATATTTGACACAGGTTGTTCTAAATGGTTCCGAGGACTCTAATATGGTGCGAGGTGCGCTCACGTCGCACTAATGCTGGAGTTCGTGCACCTTTGCATGCCAAAAAACTACAATGAAGACTTTATAGATTTAGATTTATTTACTTTATCTGCTGGTAAATTTAGAAGCGTATTAGAAAAATATGATAATATATTTATTTATTTATTTATTTATTTATCTCTTTATTGTACACCTTTAATGTAAAAAAAAAAAACAAAAACAAAAACAATACAAACATTCAGGCATATCAATTGGCGGTCTTATCGCTCACGGCGATCTCTTCCATTTGATATTTTATAGTTGTATAATATATGGGTTTTACAAATAGATTATAGGATTGTAAAGTATTTAACAATTAAACGAATAATGTAATAAATACAACCAAAAATAATCAGTTACAAATGCTGACTGTCGTATCTGTTTAAGTAGCTGCACTCGGGCATGGTAACAGAGCACTAAAATCAAACAGCTTAACCCTTTGCTTGTCTCACGCCACTAGACATACGGAGAATACCGAGAGATTGCTAAACTTGACTAACGTTTTGGACTCCGTTCACTGCATTAAACGGACACAGGGTCCCGTCATTTAAACCGCGAATCATAAAAGGCTGAACCTCACATGTGACTCGGAATCTTACCGTTTATCGCAAACTATACACTAACAAGGTCACACGTGTGAGTCGGTACCTACTGTACTTTACGTAGACAGGTCTAGTCCGGCTCCACAAATTAGTCACAAGTGTAATTTAGTATTCTACACTCTATGGCAGACAGCGGGACGGTCCGCCGTTGAATAAGGAAGACAGTCGTCACGTCACCAACAGCCTTTTGGTAATCTGACAACAACAATGGACCTCGCCATTCACACATAGGCTACCTTTCTTTTATATATTTATAAGAGTTTAGATTTTTATGCAAACTATTGTCTCTCAAGAAACTTGTATTAAAATAAATCATAAAGAACTCAACCTGTCAGCCTTTGACTGAAATAGCGTATCTAAATTAAAATTTATCCTTTAACTGAACTATTGATGTGAGCGAGTGGTTTGATTTGTTTGGGTAAGTAAATAAATTTCTAAACCCAGTGAATAAATTAAATAATAAATTGAATTGGGATCGACAGTCTACAATTGATTATAAACTGAAAAGTTTCATTGAATAAATAAAGACAATGAGAGTTTTATAGCTTAGAAGAGCTGGTTAATTTCGAGTCGAAATCAATATATATTCATTTTACAAATTCAAATAAGGTTCAAGGTCAAGTACAAATACTTTTAAGGTGTATGCATGCATCAATTAGACTAAAAATATTTTTATTGATAAGATAAGATAAGATACTTAAGTGTGAAGAAAACATCGAAAAAAAAAAATACGTGACCGCACCAACTCAAGCGAAGAAAAACAGACAATTTTAAATGTGAGCACACACACAGT
Organism: Callimorpha dominula; assembly: GCA_949752705.1. Classification (NCBI taxonomy): domain Eukaryota; kingdom Metazoa; phylum Arthropoda; class Insecta; order Lepidoptera; family Erebidae; genus Callimorpha; species Callimorpha dominula. The sequence continues at coordinate 8,380,417 of OX457013.1, forward strand.
TTCAATATTTCAAACTTGGTTGTTCGTTCAGAACGACCTCCGCAACCTTCAGTGCCTGATCGTATGATTTGTTGTTATTATTTGCCATAGTAGAATATACATTTATAATGAAAACTACGTGAAATTAAACTGAAACAAAATATCGAAATTATAACCCCTTATAATTTCTATCTCAATCATATTTTTCTTCACGGAGTTTTTCTAAGCGGGTATGGGCTCATAACAGGTTAATCTTAGTCTTGTCATTTATTCTGACACTTAAGTGACAACTAAGCGACTACAGAACTTTATTAACTAATTTTTGCCAATAAGGAGAAGCTCAAGAAATATAGAATAACATAAGTCACTGTGCCAAATTCATTCAATAATACCCTTCATTGTAGGAAAATCGGGAGCTCAAATTATATACAAAATTCTTTCAGTTGCTTTCAGGTTAACTAACTAGTTTTAAACCGCCATTTGAAATTGTAAGCATGCACGCGCCCTAGTGCCAGCCCCAGTTGGCCCAGATGCACGCTTCCTGCGTGTTGCCGGAAACGTTCACAGCAGGTATTAATGCATATGCATGCAGCGGTAATAACTCGTTATAGAGTAGTTGCAATGCTTCGATGTTTTGTTTAAGGGTCTTCAACAAATTAAGTGATGCAAGACGTCATCTAATTGGAAATCACAAACACTTTCATAAGGAGAAGTATTGAGAGATTTAAACGTATCCGATTGAACGTTATAAATGACTAGACAATTATCTGTAACTTCTAGGGGCTCGTGGCTAAGTGGTAACCGAGTAGGTTAGCACATTACAAAGTCAAGTAATACTAGCCAGGTCAGTCTAGGATGGGTGACCATTCTTAACACATTGAGACCCCTCCGTGCCTCGGAGAGTACGTGAAACCGTCTGTCCCGGGTGCCATACAAACATCTGTGGCATTCGTAAGGGGTAGTTGGAGCCCTAAAAAGTCCGACAACCTGGTCTAACTACAGAAATTTGATATCTCCTAGTACTTGGGTTGTGGAGGTATGATAGCAGTCGCTTCAAGTAAAATATCAAAATTCGGCCATATCGTAGTTAGACTGAAAGCCGACCCAAACTTAGTTGAGAAAAGGCGCGGAGGATGATAATGATATTTCTATTGAGGTTGAGGCGCCAATTTCTGAAAACTTACTATTGGAAGATTAAAAATAATTGATCGGTATTCTTTAGTAAGAACTGTATATGGTATAACTCACATGGTGATAAGCTACAGCATTTATCATATCCTCCCAAATTAACACAAATGAATACTATATTATTTAGGTTAAGAACTATTGTAATCGATCTTACTCTTAAGAAATATTCTTGCTTCCTAAGAAATATGTTTGGCTTCGTCTGAAAATAATGTTGCATATGTACGCACGTATGTTAAGGAAAAACTCGTGAAAAAAAGCGAGTTCACAATAATGTTTGTTCTCAAAGTTTGTGTATTCTGCCTACGCGCACTAGATCAGTGCAGTGAGAAACGTAAAAGTACGCACAGTAACAAGATCCTCTATAAACATGGTTGACAAAATCATCCGCGTAACAAAATGAATACACATACGTATAACATGGATAACAGAAAAATTTTACCCTGAAACAAAACTCTCTTGAGCTGATGTGCAATAACAAGCTCTCGGAAAAAATAAAGTAGCATTCAAGCCACCTATGCTTTGTAACAAAATTACTCCTACGAGTTCATGAACAAAGCAACGAGTGTTTTATCAAAATATACAGTAGGATATTTCGCTGCGACACACGTAGCGTGTCGTAAATACGCAATTCTATTGTGTGTGGTTCTACGTCGCTTGCAGGTACAACGTTAATGTAATTAAATAATTCCATGCATAAGTTAAGTGAAACAAATGTTTAATAAGATATTGGTCAGTTTAAATTGTAGAAAGTTTTTTAAATACGTGGTACGAGCATAATACCTTATCAATGAAATTGACGATTTCTAATTCTGGCCCGTTTAGAACTTAACTTTTTAAGTTAACAATTAATAATATCGATTTCATAATATATTGACTGGCCTTTTGGTCTAGTGGTTAGTGATCCTGACCACTGAGCCAGAGGTGACGAGCTCGATAAGTTGTTCCGTGTCTGAGTGTAATTTATCTATAACATGTATGTGTTTAGAAATATATAAGTATGATTATCACCAGTCTGATTACCATAGTACAGGATCTGCCTAGTTTGGGATCAGACGGCCGTGTGGTAGATGTATCGTGTTATTATTATTATTATATCATTATTTCTGTTTAAAATTCTGAATTTATAATTATTATTACATTACAGATATAGATTTACAACATTACTACATTACATAAAAAAACACTTTGTTAAATTATTATCTCGCGCTTGGTTTTTTCTTTTTTAACGCTGTTTTTTGTAATAGGTGTGCCACAGACGCTAAGTAATATTCCTAACAAAACTTTCTTGCTCGGTATTATGTAGATAGAGTTCAAACTTGTTTGTAAGGATTTTTGATAAATCCAAAGAGTAGTTGATTTGTACGGTTTATTTACAATACTAACTTGTTTTGTTACACAATGAATAATTCAGTACAGAGAATGGATCGTATCGCACACATTGATATTGCTTGCATCAGTTAAATGACTCAAAGACTCGGTGTTATACTAACTGTAATAACTGTCACCAGAAACCACATGAATGATATACACAATATTTTTGCAACAAAACAAGATAGGTTTGTTTATGCTTCATAAAGCCTGACAAAGGTTTGAAACAAATAAAATGCACTTGCGAGCTATCCTGCAATTGTGGTATGTAGCCTTCAATATCGCTATATCTTCTATCTGTATCTTAACCCACGTAGCTACGTTGCAAAGCGCTCTTGTCCTAAAGCATTACGCCTAGTGTTTTGGGGCAAAAGCGCTTTTGCAACGTAGCTGCGTGGGTAACCTGTAAGCTCCTTTCCGTAAGCTTTCAATACTGACTCTATCCTGTCTTTATGATATATTCGAACGTGTTGTGTACAAAATTCTAAAACCTTGTTCAGACAGATCTAAATAAGTGGTGACAAACACTTGGAAAGAGTTAATCGATACCCTTATCCAGGATTTCTTTAGTATATAGAATCAATAATCTTCGATCGCAAAGTACTACGACAATATTGGTCAATACCCAGACTTCTGATTAAAAACTCTTCCACTTCTTAGTTAACTATGTATGTACAATTGTACATATATATATTCTTTAGATATTTAACCCATAAGATTTCCATAGATAATACCAATTTCTAGTCCGGAGTGTAATGTAAACTCACGATATGTTAAAACAATAATTATTATATCTCATATAATCCCAATGACTTAGACTCGTTGAACAAATACATCTTATATGTAGGCGCAGCGTAATGGTTTGCATTTTGTAGGAATTACACCTGATAAAAGGTATTTGCCTCAGTAGGTACAATGATTATACTTGAATATAGTATCTTCTCAGCAAAGGAATCGAAAACTTAATAATATGAGTGTAATGTTCACTTTATTTGTTATATTATAAGGTAAGTATTATAATGATGTAATGATATTAATATCGGCTCGCCGCATACGCACTCTGTCTGCACTCCGCACCGGTTGATTAACGAATACCCTCCTCACCGCGCGGCTAGCAGAGCACGTCGCTCGAGACGACAGGTAGATAATTACATATATCTATATTGATAAACAGAACATAACTGATTCATATTCTTATTCTAGATGTGTATACACTACATCCCTTCCTTCTTGTAAATTCAAATATGTGTAGTGGTACGACAATTAAAACTCTGATTCACAAATCTAAAATCAGTTTATTTTACAATAATTAACGTTCAGCTTTCGTTTGTGATTATCATTATTAATTAGCATCACCGCTTTGTTCTACAATAGCTGTATCACCCTCGTTACTGTTTTCATCTTGTAATACACGCCATTGACCCTCTACTTTTTTCAGATGTACTACATTCCGCCTCATTCGTTCGCCCGTCTCATCATTACGGACTGTAATGTCTCCACCGTTACTCGACTCCACCGTGTGAGGAGCCGGGTTGTAATTTAAGCTTAACTTATTTCTTGTCATGTTCTTGACATATACCTTATCCCCTACTTCTAGTTCACAGTCTGATGCTTGTCGCCTTTTGTCTGTGTATTCTTTCCCTTTCTCTTTCTGTTGTTTGTCCCTGTCTCTCATCTCCTGATCTTCTGCGTAAGGCATATCCTGAATCATAGGAAGCTTGTCTCGGAAACGGCGACGGAAGAATAACTCTGCGGGAGTCTTCCCAGTAACAGAGTGAGGCGTACTGTTATACATCACCATGTACTCCCACAAAGCTTCCTTCCAGTCTTTTTTTTCAACTTGGGAAATTTTCAACCGTTTTAATATATCCCTGTTTTGGCGTTCAACTTCTCCATTCTGCTGAGGCCAGTATGGAATTGTATTATAGATGGTAATATTTCTTTCACGGCAAAAGCTTTTGAACTCTTCGCTTGTAAATTGCCGTCCGTTATCAGCAGTTATGGAGACAGGGTTACCAAGTCTACTGAAAATATCTTTTAACTGGATAATCATTTCAGCACTGGTTATTGTCCGGCATATTTTGGCTTCTTTATACCTGGAATAGTAGTCCACAACTACCAATATGTATTCCCCATGTGGCAGTGGACCCATTAAGTCGATTGCCGTGTCAATCCAAGGTTCGGTCGGTAACTCTCTTCTTTTTAAGGGATTTGGGGGGTTCGGAGCAGAAACCAAAATACAACCTTTGCAAGCTTTGCAACAATTCTCCGCATCTTTATCGCACTTTGGCCACCAGACTTTAGTCCTAAGCCTGCTCTTCATGGCAACAATGCCTGGGTGACCTTCATGTGCAGCTTCTAACACTCTACCTCTTAATTTAATTGGTATTACCGTCTTTGTTCCTCTCAACAGAATATCACCGTGGAAACAGAGTTCGTTCTGGAAAATCTTATAAGTTTTAACGCTTTCATCCCAGTTTAAAGTTTATATACTTTATATACTATCCTAGTTAATTATTGTAAAGTCCTTCCTTTACCTTTTGTATCTCAGGATCTTGAAGGGAACACTCGGAGATCTCCTGCAAGGGTATCGCAATCGGTCTGAACATCTCCGTTACACTAAGGACATAATCGTCATATACAGCCTTAGGGTTTGAGGCCAATTTGCAAAGTCTTGATAGTGGATCGGCTATATTAGTTTTTCCTGGCCTATATTTGACTTCAAAATCATATGACTGTAGCCTTAAAACCCACCTCTCAATTCTAGCACATGGCTTTGATTTTGGGCTAAATATTATCTCTAAAGGTTTGTGATCTGTAATCAGTTCGAATTTCTTACCATACAGGAACATATTAAAATGTTCGACTGCCCACACTAGGGCTAACGCCTCTTTTTCTGTTTGACAGTAGCGTCTTTCGCAAGAGCTCAAGGTTTTATTACCAAATGCAATTATCCTTGGACCTTCTTTATTAATTTGTACAAGCACAGCCCCTAAACCAACAGGACTGGCATCGGCTATAACTAAAGTCTTGTCATGAGTATCGTAATAACCTAATTTGGGAACGTTAGTCAGTGCAAATTTAAGATTGTTAAATGAATTTTGTTGAGCGTTTTTCCAATATTCCCGAATATCTGCGTTTCTTCCAGATTTTTGTCGGAGTATTTCTTTGAGTGGTTCTGTAAGTGTAGCTAAGTGGGGAATCCATTTCCCTATGAAATTGACTAGACCCATAAAACTTTATAATTCTGCAATTGTTTCAGGCGCTCTGAAATGTTTTATAGCGGTAATATATCTGTCAAGTGGTTTAACCCCTTCTTCTGAAAGTTCATGGCCCAGAAAGTGGATAACTTTTACTCTTATTACACATTTCTCTTCTCTAAGTACAACCTGATGCTCCTTCAATACGTCCATGACCTTTTTTAGTCTCTCATCATGTTCTCTAGTATTTCTTCCAAATATTAATATATCGTCGATAAAATTAATTACTCCATCGCATCCTAGTAGTATCCTTTCAAGGGTCTTTTGAAAGATTTCCGGTGCACATGTTATACCAAACATCATTCTTTTGTACCTAAATAGTCCTTTGCTGGTAATGAATGTGGTGATATACCTTGATTCAGGATGAAGTTCTAAATGATGAAAAGCATCTTGAATATCCAATTTGCTAAATAACTTCGCATTTTTTATTTTTGGTAATAACTGATCCATGGTCGGCAATGGATGATTTTCTCGCTGGATAGCTTTGTTAGCACATCGCATATCAATGCATATACGAACGTTGCCGTTTTCTTTCATAATCGGAACTATAGGTGAAACCCAACTGGATGGGCCTTTGACTTCCTCTATTATATCTTTATGGAGCAATTCAATAAGTTTCGATTGTACTTTTTCCTCGAGTGGAATCGGAATCCGGCGATAGGGTTGTACAATAGGTTTAACTGAATTATCTATGGGGATAACCACCAACACATCTTTAAACTTTGGGAATACCTTACTTTCAATTTGATGTATATTAATTTGAAGTACTCCTAAAGACGTTGCGGTCAGGCGTCCTAGTAAATTTCGGGTCCCATTGGCTACCACGTAGAATATCGTATTATCTAAAGCTTCCATAAATTTAATGTTGGCTTGAAATGATCCCAAGAGTTTTAGGGGCGTTGCACTACCATAAGCTACGAAGGTCTTGTTGGGGTTGCAGTTGAGGTTTGTTACTCGAACGTTGTTCTGTTTCATAGTTTCCCAGGTCTTCTGTGTAATTAAATTGTGCTTACAGCCAGAGTCTATGAGCATGTTTACATTTATTCCACCAATGTTACATGTAATCTTTATGTCATTTTCCACATTAAAGATGTAATCAATACTGTTTTCATTACTTGCAATATTATCTGTTGTTTCAGTCCTCTTTGTACTTTTTATTCTTTTACCTCCATAATTGTTTATTTTCCCTTCTTCCGTCTTCCTCTTTTGAGTTTCCTTCGTCCTACATTGTAGTCTAAAGTGCCCTATAATCCCACATTTTAAACACGCCTTCCCTCTTGCCGGGCAGCTTCTATCGCGTGAATAATGTTTAGTACTTCCACACCTTCCACATTGTTCAAATGTTCGTTTTAAAACTCTTCCTTTGTACGTTTCTGTAGCTATTCTATTTATTGAAGGGGTATCACCCGGCTTTTGTTCGAAGGTTTCTAGTTGTCTGTTTAAGGCTTCTAACACACTGGCTTCTGTAACTATTTCTTGTAAGGTCATTTTGTCTCCAGTTTTCAAAATTTTCTTTCTCAAGTCACCTGACTGACATTTTTCAACTATTTGGTCTATAATCTGATCCTCTGGATTCGTAAATTGACATTTAAATGCCTTATGTCTTAGCCTTACAAGGAACTTTTCAAATTTTTCTTCGGGCAATTGTTTTAATTGTCTAAATAGATGACGCTCATATACCTTGCTTTGCTTTGGAGCGAAATACTCATCTAACTTTTGGATGGCTATATTAAACAAATCACCTTCTACGGCATCTGCTCCCGGTATACTGTAATAGATTTCTTGTAATTCTTGTCCTCCAAAATGCAAAAGGCTTGCTCTTTTCTTCACTTCAGTATCGATACCTGCTGCCTCAATATAAATGAATAGGCCCCGTTTCCATCTCTCCCATCTAATGGAAACAGACCCTACGTCTCCCTCGCATTCAAACTTTTCTAAGGTATATTGTGTCATGAGGGCTACCTGTAGACAAAGTACTTTTGCTGTCAATGTAAACTTTAAGTAGTACATGTTACGTACTTCGCAATTTAATGCTCACAATTAAATGCTCGCAATTTAATGCCCGCAATTGAATGCTCGCAATTTAATGCCCGTAATTTAATGCTCGCAATTTAATGCCCGCAATTTAATGCTCGCAATTTAATGCTCGCAATTTAAGGCCCGCAATTTAATGCTCATAACTTATGCTCGAGTTATACCAATATCGCAATTTAATGCTGTTAGCTCACATGGTAACTTTTGTTAAAATATTAAATATTAATTAATTAATTTTTATTAATTAATACTAAATAGTAATATCTAAAATTGACACAAAATTACATATCTATTCGAATGGCGAGTGTTATTATCTAGAGTCAACCATAATAATATGTGAATGAGCACCATGTGTGTAACTCAAAGTACTTAACCACCTTAACCACGAATCAGTGTTAATATAAACATTCTTATTTTACATAAACAAACCGTATAAGTGGTTGTGAAAGATCTAAACCTAAACAAGACATCCTATTAAAAGAATTTATTAACTTAACTATCTGATGCGGAATCCCAAAGGTTTTAGGACTTAATATAATAAAAAATATGAATATTACGAATTGACAAGTACCTTCAAGTTTTCAATGTAATTTTAAAGAATTTCGTTTGTGGGAGTTCCATACGCGTATTTTGTTTGTGTTTTTTAGTACCCTTTTTATAATAATATTCTATAATTCTACTGTATATTATAATTGTTCTAAATGTCAAACAAATTAATTGTACTGTACTTTAACAATAGAACCTTGCAGCAAATGTCTTGATGATAGATTTGTTTTCCAAAATGTAATTCCATTATTTTATCTGATACACTTTAAGCTGGCTAGGAAAGGAAAAATTGTATGTGATATAATATAATGGAATAGAATAATCTTTATTGTAAGTACAGCAACAATCAACCGTATTGCAGGTAAACAAACATTGCTGAATAGACAAAATACATACATAGGTACTATAGGCAAAATAATAATTGTAATAGATAGCGTGATCCTCTTTTCTGCTTCACTTTTTTTTTTTTTTCTTTTGGAAATAAAAAAATACTCACAGTTTTCCTCGTCGCCACTTGTAATGTTCACTTTATTTGTTATATTATAAGGTAAGTATTATAATGATGTAATGATATTAATATCGGCTCGCCGCATACGCACTCTGTCTGCACTCCGCACCGGTTGATTAACGAATACCCTCCTCACCGCGCGGCTAGCAGAGCACGTCGCTCGAGACGACAGGTAGATAATTACATATATCTATATTGATAAACAGAACATAACTGATTCATATTCTTATTCTAGATGTGTATACACTACAATGAGTTTAACAAACAGCCATCGTTAAGAAATAATTTTAACCTTTGGTGCTGTTTAAAATCAGATAGGGGATTACAAACAAATTTGCTTTACATATAAAACTTACTTAGAAGCTTACACACACGTTACGCGGGAGAGCCATGCTACGGCACGAATAGGCCGGCTCGACTCCGCTCGATACCACGGCCTCACAGAAAACCGGTAGAGTGAATCAATGCTTGCATTGCGTTTCGCCGCGTGAGTGAGGTTACCGGAGGCCCTAACCCTTCCCTCTCCCCTATTCCCGTCCTTCCCCTCTCCCCTATTCCCGTCCTTCCCCTCTCCCCTATTCCCGTCCTTCCCCTCTCCCCCCTCTCCCCTTTCCCACTCTCCTCCCCTCCCGATCTTTTCCTACTCCCACCCTAAAGGGCGGCGACGCACTTGTGACTCTTGAGTTACAGGTGCCCATGGGCGGCGGTAGTCATTTACCATCAGGTGACCCGTCTGCTCGTTTACCCCTATACCATAAAAAAAAAACACAATACACACTGTTTAGAATTACTAGAAGGTTATACCAGAAGAATTTACACCCGGCTGTTGTTTTAATGTGAAGTAGGTTTAAATGCGTGCGAACGAAGGTTCACTACCTAAAACAAACAACCAAGTGTGGAAGTTTCGGCGAAAATAAGCTTGCTTTCTTCACACAGTACACATCTTATACACACTAGTTCCATTGTCTTCGTTCTCCGAAAGCAAGATTACTTTTGTACCAGCATTATATAAGACAATGTAAGAAAATTAAACACACATTGCGTGTTAGTATATGCTATATACACACAATCTGGGCACTAAAAGAACTAACGTGGGTGATTCATTTATGTAGCGTTGGTTGTTGTGAGTTAGTTAGTATGATGAAATTATAACCAAATAATAATAATTAACTAAACAAATGTCTAGTTATCCAGGATTCTGTGACATGAAACTGTTCGTGTAACCGTGCTATGTGCGTGTGTGGCTGCAAGAGTGCGTGTGCCCGGTAATCATGTTAATTTTATACTTAAATATTTTGATGAGTTGAGTTACTTAAACATAAACAAAATGTTGGCCAGTTTAGGTCCCTGTCTACGTGACCCCGGCCTCTTAGAGCTACTGCAGTCTCAGTCCCGTTTAGCCACCCGAGACTTGCGGTAACTCTTACCCTAGCTCCCTCGCTCTCTCCGTTTCCCTTACCCCAATTTACTTTCTTCCTTTGTCATCCGAAAACGATTACATTCCCGAGAAGGGTTGGGGTCAGGCAAGCGGCCGGCCGTAAAAGAAACCAGCCACAACCCGTTGCAACGTTACACATTGGGCCGACCCCAAATGAAATTGCGAAAAGAAAAGGACAGGCAGGGTTTTCAAACAGTGCATTAGCACCCCGTGCAATTATTTAAAATATTGGAAACAAGATTTTATTTACCGAGATACCACAAAAGGCTCAAAAAACAAAAGTAAATGTGATTTGTTCTTCACGGATTTGAGAGGCAGCAAAATTGAGCAGTGAAAGTACTTCATTATCAGCGTCGTATCAAACATTTCTGTTCTTAATATATTAAATAATTCACCAAACACAATAAGAAAACCGACTTCATAGCAACGAATTCGTTGTGTTTCGCCGAGTGAGTGAGGATTCCGGAGGCCCTAACCCTTCGCTCTCCCTCCTCTCCCCAACCTCCTTCTTCTCACCTCCTCCCCCTTCCTTCCCCTACTCCCACCAAAAGATCGGAAACGCACTTTTGACTCTTGAGTTGCAGGTGCCCATGGGCACCATGGGTAAGTGACTACCGCTAGTCACTTACCATTAGGTGACCCGTTTGCTCATTTGCCACCTATGACATAAAAAAAGGAAAGCCAAGTTACAGGCAAAAGCTGGTCTTTAATAAATAGAAAAACACTCGTAAAAAAAATATTTCTTAGTTATGTGTCATTTTTCACTTAAATTATATTCAAACACACGACACATGTCACTAGAATAACATGAATATTCATTCGTTTTAGAGTTTGCTAAGGAAATATTTCAGAGGTTATTCAAAGAAAATGACGGTGGCGCTGAGTTGCCGTTTCAAATTTAAGATGAGCCATACCGACGGAATTCATATTCTGCAGCGTTCCACAATTTTGCATATTCAATGCGCTGTAATATCCTAATATTGTTCAAAAGCATTTCGTTTTATAATATTTTGTGTTTGTGTTGAATCAAGTAACATTTTTGTAAGTGTTGTGTGGGTGGATCATGTGTTCATACAGGTGAGCTCAAGTTAACTTGAATAATTATAGTAATGTATAACCCATTTTACTAACAGGTTTTCCAAAAGGATAATAAAATTTGCATGATTTCTTCTTAATTTTTTTTAGTGAAAAAAATTTATGATCATCGTCAACGATTTAGCGTAACGTAAATTCCACGTTTATGCAGGAATTACAGCAAGTTATATTTATTTTTTCTTTATATATTTTTTCCTCGTTTCGTTACTTCAAACCTGCTGTCATAAATTTACTATCGTTAAATTTTCAAACACCTGTTCCAAACGTAGATTTAATAAAAAACATTATAGTACTCATCCTTTAAAGTAAAAAACAAATATTTATATCAACCATCAGCTTACAAAATATTACCTTTATCGGTAATTTTCTAGTCCATTACACGCAGTTTCAAAATAATTTTCCAAACATTTTCAGCGTTTTACGGAATCCAATGGGTGTATTATATAATTTTACACTAAAATATAAATTTCCACACAGTAAATAATATTCTAAAGGTTAGTATTAAAATGCGAGCAAAAAATTCTGCCATCCAATCCTTTAGTTCCTGAATTTCAAAAAGCTTTAGCTACTGTCCATAACTTTGTTAAAGTAAAGAATGTAGACAAAGATAAATGGTCGTCACCGACGTACCCCGAATCTTGACGTATGTAAAACGGTTAGAAAAATCACACAATCTAGAAATAAATTGTTGAAGATTTACTCGGTAAGTCAGTGTAACTCAAATATAGCTTAAGAGTACGGAAATTCTCGCAATCTGCAGGGATAACATGATGTAGAAAATGACAATACATTTTCTGAGACCGTAATTTGGGAAAGTGTTAAAGTGAATTTTGGGAGAGAACCGAGGTTGAAAGTTCCTATTCATAAAATTCGTACAATACTTTAAGGTATTGCAGTTACCCAATGGCAATGGGTATTTTGTGAGAAGAAACGTGTGACAAAAGATTATAGGTCTGGACTAAAAAGAGGGCCACAATTCAAAGTCGGTTCTTTATTATTGAAGCCTTAACTTGAAAAGTTTTTTTTTTGTGTCTGTTTTCTAGGGTGATATGACAAGTATCACCACGGGGTGGTGGTAGCACAAATTAAAAAACACGTACGTATGACAATGAATAAATAAATTTTAATGTTTGAGGTAAAAAATGTTTAATAAAATTACCCAAAAAATTATTAGGTTCGAGTAAAACTGAAAGTTTTTTACGGGACTATCCAAAAGTACAAACTTTTTTAAATTGGACATGACAACGTCTATCAAGTGAACTAGTTTTTTGTCATTGCACCCCTGCGGAGCCGGGCTATATTATTTAATTGGGAAGACTAAGCAGACGAAAAACTACTAATAAAATTATACAAAATGAGAAGCTTTTAAGACATACACTATTCTGAATATATACTATACTATTCTAAATAGCCTATAGATGGCAGTACTTTAATGCCTACCATTCTTATCTTCCATATAGCCTTTCACTGAGGTTATTTGACTCTTAAAAAACAACTCCGGCATTAGGAATGAATCCTGTGTAGCGGGGACTTTACAAACATACAAACAACGAACACAAAGAACACCCAGACTCGGATGGGAACCAACCCACGACCTATGGCGTAGCAGTCAGGGTCACTAACTACTAGGCCAACTGGCCAGTCAATATATAACTCTTAGACATAATTGACTTCACCCAGGACAAATAATTATGTGATGATCACGGTCATTTATTCTGTGTCTGTATATATTTAATAATACATAAGTATGTTTATCAGCAGTCTCGTTACCATAGTACAGGCTCTGCCTAGTTTGGGATTAGACGGCGGCCGTGTGTGAGGAGTCTTAAGTTATTATTGTTATTATTGGCACAAGTCACTTATATACTTTGCTCATGTTTACACTACTGTCGAAGAATAAGTACATTTTCCTTTGAACACATACCGAAAAATCGAATTTAATTTGGAATGGTACTATCATTATGCTAATTTCTTTGAATTATTAATATATTTCTTCCTAAGTGAATGTCTACGACTTAAATTAAAAATTTCTCGGATAGCCCTCTTGAGCTCCACAAAGATCGTTTTAATGTGGGCACTCCCTAACAATGGAACACCGTACGACATAACACTTAAAAATAGGTGTGGAAACATACCTTAACGTTTATATGACGCTCTGTTGTCGGTTTTTTTTTTTCAGCAATTTATTTCCAAACGATTCTTAATCATTCAAAAATGATGTTTTCGTTCGGAATAAATAACTTATAACTAAATAAATAGTAAATATTTGAGTTCAACAACTATGCACTTTCTTTCTTTTGTTCGCAAAATGCCTGCCTCGGTGTACATCGCGTACACTGAGTTAGTATTTAAGGACATTTTGGTAACTTGAATTTGAAAGTGAAATTAACGTTTTATTTTGTTCTTGTCCCTGGTCTAGCTGTTGTGGCTCGGTCTACGGCGGAGGGACTTTTCAAACATGTGACGCGTTAATAAGACCACAAGAAAATAATTTGGAAGTAAATTTTATTTCTAATCCTCGTATCGAAATGAAATTTCATATGTATATGTAGGTTGGATGACAATACATAATTTGGTATCTTAGAGCTGATCTAATGATGGAGCCAGGACATAGATAGTGCCGGATGTCTTAATAAAAGCTGTTCCCGGATCCCTCCTACTTAAGGCGCAGTACCGCACACCGTGTGGTTTTAGTCGGTTCGTATACGACACACCGCCCGCGCCCCACCGAAAACCCCGGTGAAGTGACGGCCCGAGGGGGTTTCAACACGCACAAAAAAAAAGGACATAGATAGTGGAACTCTTTAGTGGTTACTAGTAAACTCCTCGAGTTTGGGCTCATATGATTCATTTTGACGAATCCAACACATTGGACTTAGTAACGATACGTAGACGTAGTCTGATGATGAAGCCGGGAGGTTTTTTACTTTTATAGTCGGTTCGCCATTGAAGCGTGTTTTATTAGTTTAAGTAAAGTATAATTATTATCATTTAAAACACTCACATAGGAGGAGGAGGGGGTTAAATTGAAAGAAGGAAGGAGGTTGCCAAGGTCTACAGGGGTTCCCGAAAGCTTCTTTCTTAGGCTATACCCAGATCTCCTCCGGACCTAAGCTCACCGGAGCTACCGACCAAACCAACTAAAACCTATACAACAATAAATTAAAAATTATTCAATAATAATGATATATTAAGTTATAATTGTATAATTTTGAATATGGCTCGTAGCTAAGTGGTAACCAAGTAGGTTAGCACATTACAAAGTTAAGTAGACCATCCAGGTCAGTCTAGGATGGGTGACCATTCTTAACACATTGAGACCCTTCAGTGCCTCGGATAGCACGTTAAACCGTCCTCCTCTGTTCCTCCTCCTTTTCCCCTCCCTGCACTCTCTCTCCTCCTCCCCCCCCCCTTCCTCTACTCCCACCTTAGAGGCCGGCAACGCACTTGTGACTCTTGAGTTGCAGGTCCCCATGGGCGGCGGTAGTCACTTTTTATCAAGTGACCCGTCTGCTGGTTTGCCCACTATCACACAAAAAAAAAGCAACTTTGAAAAAGGAGGAGGTTCTATGTTCAGCTGTATGTATCTTCTTATGTATGTTCACCGATATTTCCGTCATCTATATACGGACCGATTTAAAAAATTCTTAATTAAGCTGTTTATATCCCTAAGTATTACGTATAGCGTTTCGAGTTTGGCACCGACTTCAAACCTTCAAACAAGTAGGTACCTGGTGCCTTCATAATGTTACCTATTATTGTAAAGGTGTCACATGTATGTGGTTTTAATTAATTGTTGTAATTTACCTCTTATATATGTAGGTACTCTACTAGTCAATGATAGGAGCCAAGAGCTTGTTCGCCACCTTAGGATTCCACCAACTGGATAATTTTATTCCCAAGTTTAAGTACCAGTTGAAAGTAACTGAAATCCTTAGGAGACGTAATTCATGGATGTTAGAGCTCTCTGATTACCGTCATTATTCTACGGATTCAGTTGAGAACAGTGGGCGACCACTTAAACAAGTGATAAATTGAGCAATAGATGTAAATACTGGCGAGAATTGAAACACAAATTATGTTAGCGAGACCACAGAGGACCGAAAGAGGAAGATGGGCATGTTTTCTCTTACCTTGGCTTTATATATATATCTATATCTAACTAAAGATAACGATAGATTTATTTGTCAGAATATAGTACAATGGATGTTAACATCATATTACGTTCCTTATACTCCAACATTTCTGGTGTACAAATTTTTTATCACATAACTAATCTTGAGACAATAATAATTATTTTCATATGTTTTTATCATTGAAAAATTCGTTAGTGGAATAATAACATTTGCTTATTAGTAATTGAAATAATTTCCTTTTAAACTTGTTAAAGTTAAGGCATTTGAGATAATTTGGCAACTTATCATAAATTCGTATAGCCATACAGAATGAATTCTTGCTTTACAATCGCAGTGCGTTGTTTAGGCATCATCGATCGACTATTTATTTTTGTGACTGTTATATTTAGGTATTGAAAAATAGAAAAAAAAGTAATGGATTTTTATTTATTTTACTGTGACATAAAGTTTTTACGTAAGCAAGAATACCAAAAAAACCATTTTGGGCTTTCACTGCATTACCACACACGTCTACATATAACATATTTTATTTGTCCGATCCCGTTCTCTTTCTGTTTATAAAAGATAAAGACTAGGAGCGCCTCGCGGTTTCACCCGCGTAAGTCCCGATCCCGTAGAAATGTCGGGATGAAAAGCAGCCTATGCGTTAATCCAGGTCTCCAGCTATCTACATACCAAGTCGCAATCGGTCCAGTAGTTTTTGTGTGAAAACATTACAAACATACATATAAAAACACAAATGTTTCCTTTTTATAATATTATTTTTGACAACTCCGGTGCTACGAATGATTTCGGTGTTACGATGGACTTCATAAACATTCAAATAACTGACACAAAGAACACCGAGACAACTATTTGTGAAACACATTTGTGTCCCGAAACCTCAACTTACGTAGTAACTACTTAGTAATCTGTGCCTCAACACTCGGCGCGACATAGTGGCGAGGCGACTGCTTTAACGATTGCACTCATGAACAGCATTGAATCATGATCGCATTTGTCATGGCGATCCAAATATATACATATTTAAATCGGATTCTATCACTGGATCATATTGCCAACGGGAATCATGATCGCGTATGTGGGCAAATGAGAATACGCCATTTTAAAACATTGAATAAATACACTGCTCTCATACATTATATCTCAAGTCATTCCTTATAATATGATTAAAGAAGATACGGTAAAGTTTTAGCCTGGACGCAGCCGCTTTTATTCTTCTTTCCCATATTACTTTCTCATCAATACAAATAAATAAATTTGAAGTGTATGTTTGTAATGTCAAAAGTATAGTTTTTTTTAAGCTCATACGTTATTTGACCTATGCTTAAAAATCAGGTTTTAAAATGTTTGTCTGTTTGTTCTGGCTAATCTCCGGAACGGGTGGACCGGTTTCCCGCTTTCACAAGCACATAGCTGGTGTTATAAGGAGTAACTTAGGCTACTTTTATTAACCCCCGACGCAAAATGAGGGGTGTGTCTGTGTATCTGTGTGTCTGTATATCTGTGTCTGTGTATCTGTAGGTAAATTTTTTTCTGGATTTTTTGCTCTCCAATCTTCCTTTTTAACCCCCGACGCAAAAAGAGGAGTGTTATAAGTATGATATGTGTGTATATCTATGTATCTGTGTGCCTGTCTGTGGCATTGTAGCTCCTAAACGGATGATAGTGGTTTTTTTTTGTTTGAAAGGTGACTAGATCGAGAGTGCTGTTAGATATAATTCAAGAAAATCTGTTCAGGCGTTCGAAGATCATCAGCTCTTTTGTAATCGTTGAAGGGATTTTCGATTCGGAGGTATTTTTAATTTATGATTATTTTGGGAAAAGAATTAGGATTGTCCGCAAAATATATAAATATGTACATGCAAGCAAAGCCGCGCGGGGAATGCTAGTATTATAGTAATTCCAAAGTTCAAAGCGAGGCAAGCTCCAAAATGTCATTAGTTAAAAAACATCATGAAACTTCAATATTATACAACACTAACTTTTATCAGCGGCTTCTCTCGAGTTAGTAAAAGTTACAATATTTATCTATCACTCGAGAACTGTACTTTTTCTGGATTAAATGTACTCTGTCTTTTCTGTACCCCTGGTAATGCGTATGCACAATTTCATGATGATCGGTTTAGCAGTAAGGCGTGAAAGAGTTACAAACAAACAAACTAATACATAATATTTTATTAGCACTCAGTTTCCCATCATAATCACCGTAATTATCATCAGAGGACTTCGACAGTGAATAAAATATTACGTTAATTAACTTACTCAAAGATTTATGTCAACGCAGCGGCCATAAAATAATTGGTCTCGCCTCTTATGATCTTCTAATACTCACTTCATTAGTTTCTGAGTACATTCATTCAATAACAGAATGTATGTGTAGGTCGACTTCTTAATTAGTTGAGTACTTCTCTTCTATTAGTGTGCAATTATTTCGATTAAATAGCGAGCAATTCTAATCGTATATAATTATAAGGTTTCTAATTAATTTCATGATGAGATTAAGTCTTATCTTGTTATACTTTAAGTTAGATATACGTTTTAGATCAACGTCGTCAATAAGGGCATTAGGAATCGTTGTATCCACTTAAACTGTTTTGAAACCGAACTGAATAAAAACAGGTATATTCTGAAAGAGATCCGAACTTGCCAAAATCTTTGAAAAGGAGTTCTTGTTTCAATTCACGGTTGATTTCAAATTCCTTTACTAAAATGACGAATTTTCTAACACGGTATAGGAGACAGCCCTGGTTCACAAGCATTTCTACTTAAGTTAGGTCTTTCGAACGTCTCGATTTCAGTGCAATTTTTTTTAGTTTTTTTTTTAATTTAAAACCTATTTAAAATGCAAGAAATTTTTAATCGGTTATGAAACTCAACAATTTAAATATCGTCAAATCTCACAATAAAGCTTCACATTTATTCTTCTATTAGATCTATAGGCTTGCCAGACGGTCGACTGCCTCAGACCGAAAACCCTCTACGGCCTCTACCCTCTTCGAATAAATTTGTAGACATACAAATTTAAACTTCGAATAGTGATTTTTCAAAGACTTTTTCTCCCACAGCCCAAGAACCACCGTTCCTGTCCATAACCGAGAGAGTTATGTGTATGGCTATAAAACTTATATAAATATAAAAGTTAAAAACAAGTACTTTGAACTTAAAATTAAGTTATCTTTCACATAAAAAAATATTTTCTTGGCCAAAGTTCTGCCATACAATATTTTAATCCAATTACTGATTCAAACATGGTGTAAAGTCGTAAAAGATCCAAATTACGCTGTGATGGGACCAGACCATAAATAAAAAAGTTTTTTTTATGTCAAAGCGTCAAAACTTGGGACAATTTTCACTTGGACAACTTCAACACGAAGAAAGAAAAATGTAAACAAAAGTATAAATTTAGAAATTGCATAGACTTTTCGGGCTCCTGAGGATTTATGAAATTACTTTGAAGGATTTATCGTCTCTAGTTTGTAGTTTATATCTGAAGAATATTTCACGCTTTTTACAGAAGTTAAAGGTAAGTAAGGACGTGGTGTAAGTACCTGCCATTGAATGGTTTCGTATTCTTTTATGTTCCGTTGTGTGAGTGTCATATTGCACACATACGCTCTACCCGTTACTTTAGGATAATCAGCAACAAACCCCAAACTAAATAGTTGCTTGATACCAACTCTGAAACATATCAACAGTTTATAAATACAGTACATAATATCTCTTTTACACCATCTGTAATCCAAATATAATGTAGTTTTTTTGTACGGTTTTCTGTTCCCAATATAATTTACACAGATCACCCTTAATTAGATTCGATAATATTACACGCTTTATATTAGCTTCACTTGTATGTTTGTATGTTTGTTTGTAACCGACTCCTTAGGGTGCGATTTTGACCCACTTTAAACGGCCAGATTTCATTCAAATTTTGCACACCTGTCAAAGACCGATGCAATATTCGATTAAAAAAAAATAAAAATAAATAATAGTTAAAAAAACTAAAAAAACACGCTTTTATAGAAAATCCATCTAAAAAATAGAAAATAATGAAAAATGTATTATTGTTTATTGTATTAAATGTATTATTGTGTATTATTGTTAGGTTGCTGGATGATACCTGAACGCTTGTAAAATGTCTGTTTCCTCAAATGGTTTACAATAAAGATGATATCGGCAATAACTAGCCAACTACCAATAGAAGCCAACACCGACACTTTGTTTTCAACACGTGACGCAAGCGCCATCTGGTGGCACTCGACAGAGTTTACGTCACGAGTCAGCGTGCAATTCCGCCGGGAGACAATTTGGTGCCATGTTATGGCAATGGCAACTGGTAACATACCATAATTACACTTTTTTTATTGAGTACAGTGCCATCGCAAGGGTAGATGATTTAAATGGATGATTTTAATGAGGGGAAACGTTTTGTGTTGTCAATAAAAAAAACAGAGCTGCCTGTCTATATCCTACATACTATTGTAGTCATTGTCTGCTGTCTCGCGTTGCGTAGTTGCCTAAATACTTCATGCAGTGATTTCTTTGTTACGTTATTACTCGGGATTATATTTGATTTGACTTTATTTTCGCGTTCACTTTATTTCTTACCACAAACTTAGTATACCTACTATCGTAACTAAGTTTATGTTTCTTACCCACTCTGCCCACAATACTATGGCCGACGATCAAAGTGAAAATAATATACAGATGTTAAATATATTGTACCTACACAAGGCCTTACAAACACCGTGGCGTCTATAACTACATACATTAGAACGTCTCGCAGCTTGTCTGCAACAGATATAGACTAACCTATTAACTTTGAAAGTATGCACATAAACGCTTTCACGTGCGTTTATTTCTGAAACAATTTGAAATATGTTCTCCTCTGCTATGCCGGGAAACGGATTGCGTCTAGGTTTATAAACATGCAAATGATTAAATTCAAATTCGCATTACGTCTTCTTAAACATATTCATTGCAATTTATAAGACGTCTTTTGTGGCGCGGCAGGTGCCAGCGCATTCGATTATAACAGTTTGAAGTCGAGAATTTGATTCCCTTTCAGTTCAAATATTGAACTATTTGTAAGCTTCAATATGTCTATTTGCATGTGTGGGTGTTTCTTTGTGTATTATGTATGTATTAAAAAAAATCAGTTAAAAAAAAGTATGAGTCTTACTCGCGCAACGAAGGTTCCAAATGCTCGTTCATCTCGGGAATTGATTCCCGAAGATTTATTATTGCCCGTTTTCTTTTCAAATGAAAAACTTAACTTTGCCGTTCTAAACCTACTCTCCCATGCATCGATGTACTATTTTTGTATGCATGGTTGTGATTTACCCGCCATATTTGTGTATGTATTTTGATTGCGTTCACTTAGAAGCTTGATTTTGTTACAGCTACAATTGACCGCAGGCACATTTGGGGTCTAGATAGCGCTGCGTACTTTGATCATAATTATATACTATGGTATATTTGATTTAAGGCTGTGTACTATATCCTAGAATATTGTTATTATCATCAAAAAATATCACCATCGTTGAGGTCAATAAACTGCGAGAAAGTGTAGGTTGTCTCTCCTAAGTTACTTTATTATGTAACATTTTATAGCTTTTGGTGGTAGTACAACGGAACAAGATTTTTTTAAGTACAGACATTCAAAGTATGAATCATCGACTTGGTTACCTTTGGAAATGTATCATTCATGCATTCAACTATTAGAAATATTCAGTCTCACTATTTCATTTAGCCTTACAATTTATTCCAAATCGATGACTATATAACACTCCATTTAATCTTTCAATAACTATAACTCAGTCTATTATTAGCTATGTTATAGGTTATTTATTTTTTTGTGCTCACGTGCTTTTAACCATTTACTAATATGCTGCCAAGTTTGAGCCCACTGTTAACACTAAAATATCTCGTGGAATGTCCGTGGTAATATTCAAAGATACAACAGTATTTTACAACTATACTTTATGAATGATGTTAGCCAAAATATTACATCAAGCGCTCAGTTATCAATCATCACACACCAAAACCGTACACAGATATTTGCAAAGAAATAAAAGTATAAATTTAGTGTCATGCGAAAAGCGCCTTGCGATAAAATCAGCCAAAGGGTTCATGTCTCAGCATGAAGGCAAATGGAAACCGTTGATATGAGGCGAGACGAGTACGGGTATTAACAACGCAAAATTATTGTTACTTAGGATCAATTTATCCCTGATTGCTGGCATGCCACGTCAAAGACTCAGCATCTCCGCTAAAGTGAACTAAAGGGTCGGACTTTAGTATGTACGGATATGGAAGTGGTCTTTATTTCAGACGTGGAATACGAAATAAAATTGAAAACTGTAAAAAGTTTCAATTTTATTTGTAAATTGATTCTGTATTTTTGAATGAAATCGAATTTGTAGAAGTAAACTTGTTAAAAGTTTTCAACTAAATTTGAAATTCATATTGAAAATTTTTCGTAAACTAGATTTGTATTTCTTTCAGAAGCGATGTGAATAATTTATAATAATAATTCAAATATCATCAACTCGTTCAACAAACAATTTGTCAATAATTTCCTTTGTAAGTTAAAAGGAGATTAGATAATGTCTCAAAAAAAATTACTGTAATTTAGTCATCCTCCGCGCCTTTTCCTAACTAAGTTGGGGTCGGCTTTCAGCCTAACTACGAAACAGCCAAATTTCGATATTTTAAGTGAAGCGACGGCCATCAGACCGCCACAACCCAAGTACTAAGCGATATGGAAGTTCTGTAGTTAGACCAGGTTGTCGTACTTTTTTTAGGGCTCCAACTACCCGTAACGAATGCCACAAATCTTCGTAAGGCAACCGGGACCGACGGCTTAACGTTCTCTCCGAGACACGGAGGGGTCTCAATGTTTTAAGAAAGGTTACCCATCCTAGGAGTGACCTGGCTAGTATTACTTAACCTTGCAATGTGCATATAGCACTAGACTTCTAGACTATATAGAGATTATAAACTATAAAGATATTAATTTTTTTAAGCTTTCCTACATTGGCAGGATTTAATATGCTTCAACTACGTATGCACATGTGTAGTAGTTGTAGAAACTACTTGTAAGAACACAGCATAAAACACCATTTGCATTCGACAAATAATTGTTGCACCAAAAATAAAAAATAAACATAAAAAAATGTTTATTTTAAAATTTTGAATTTGTCATTGAAACAAAGTCGTAGTCGCCCAGCACAAAATAAACAAATAATGTTGAAATAATTAGCTCAGTGTCAAATTACTATCGATAACCAACTGTTTTTAATTGAAAGCTGATAACATTTCTAACTGGAGTTCACTGTAATAGAAAACAGAATTAACAAAAATCTTTCCCAGAATCACTAATTCCATTAGAAATAACTGCGAGAATCCAAAAATTATAAAAGTTTTGAGCTGTATCAGTTTCTATTTCTAATAATATTACACGCTACAAATAAATTTAATGAAATCGGGCGGTGGTAGCGTAGTGGCTAAGGTTTCGGACTGGGGATCAAGTGGTTGCGGGTTCGAACCCCACCCAATGCACTACCGGCGTGAAATTCCTAACTGGAGGTTTTAACAAGAGTACCAGTAATATGTGACTCACGTACTGGACCCTTTAGAATAAAAAAAGAGTGATTTCACATTTCATTTGGCAATAAAATCAAATGCACTTCACCGGCTGGGTCGACAGTTGCATAGGTCCATATTAGAGTAAGTAATTTCAACGTGCTAAACTCAGCAAGCGAAATTGTAGTGGACCGAGCCAACGTCGCTTTGACACCGAGGACCGTCTCTGTTGTCAATTGAACTCAACTATAGATATTTTATGAACAAGCCGGTAGCAGAGTCACTTACTTTCTCTATATGTACCTATGGTAAAAAATACACTGAAGAGAACACAAATTTCTTTTAAATAGCAAAGGCAGTGTTAAAAATAATAACAGCAATACCTATTATTATTGTTCCTAATGAAAAAAAATAGCACATTGTGTGTAGCAATAGAAGTAACTGACGGTTATTCGTTAGATTTCTGTGTTACTTTCTTATTTAGGTGAGCCAGAAACTGAAATTAGATTAGAAACATCGAGAAAATTATTCTGGTCATAAATTTTGTGTTACCGCATTTCTCTACGAAGTGCCGCGCTAGCAAATAATGTATGAACTTGTAGAAAAAAATACAAGAGGCGAATAATTAGGGTAACAGTAATTTATGGACACCTCGGGTGTTAAGTCATAGTGTATAAGTATACTTACGAGATAATAGGTGAGTTTCCTCGATACCGATATTCAAAGGAAAAATAGCCAAGCTTAGGTCAGCTATTGAAACAAAGGAATTTATATCAATGAGCAAATTGCAAACAAAAGAAGGTGTATTTTAGTTAGGGTATGCATTTGTGTGTTTTTTGTACACGCATGTTTTTTATTCTCAGGATTAGATATTACATATTTCCTAATTAGTTATATAGATTTTATTGTACTTTGCATAACATAAGGTACAGAAGAGCGGAGGCTCCTGGCGCAGGCATTTTACATGCCTAAAAGGAGTCTCCAACAATAATTGTTATAATTTGTACCTGTGTTAATTAAATGAAATTTATTATTATTAACCAAATTGTTTAACTCAAGAATACAGCGTGGTCATGATTTACAAAAAATTACATATTATATATTAAAGTTTCAGCAGTGGTTTCTAACAGTTTCACCCTCGTTTATGATCACTGCTCCACTCCTAAAAGTAGTAGTGTGATATTAAATAGCCTTCCTCAAGTATTAGGCTATCAAATAAAAAAAAATATCAAATCCGAATAGTAATTCCAAAGATAAGCGCGTTAAACTATAAAAAAGTGTACGTAGATAAATATTTAATATGCTCTCATAATACTAGAGATAGAAAAGCCTGTCATGTTAATAAATTAGTATATAAAGAAAGTGTTTAGTTTGAGTGCCTAATTTATTGCGACAGCATGTGTGGCCAGACTCAAGCGAATGTGAGTCCTGCATTTTATTTTTCATCGCTTCTGTTTAAATGTAGTAACTAATGGCTCTCGATACAATTAAATTATCTTGAAGGTATATCCTAACCACAACACGCAACACGTAACAATACGCATCGTAGAGTACACAAAAGTAGAAGTACATATATTATAAACTTCACTAAGCGCTGTTTTGTCAGTCACAACCAGATGGCGTCGACCGACTGGACTGTGCAAATTGTAAATTCAAATATTTGTAGTCCAGATTCTTAGCATAGTGTAGAGTAAACAAAGCTACAAGTTCCTAAAAACACAGTCTCATAATGTGTCGTGTAGAAAGTTAGCGAGCCGCTTATGATATGTTATGTTAAATATGTATTTTATTTATTTTCTTTATTCACTTAAATATACATATAAATTGCATTTTTAAATACATTCAGACCATATAAAAAATATGTTTTAAAATAAAAAAAAACAGTGTCCCACCGGTATCGGGACCAAGCTATCGGCGGGTAGGGTTCCAGAGACAGAAACCTACTCACTATGCGTGCCGTATCGAGGAGGACTGCCTTCTGCATCAGGCCCTTAATCCAGCTGCCTAACGTGAGCCTCTAAAGGTGTTGGTCGAAGCTCTTAGCAATTAACACATGGGCCGAAATGAATATCGCCACAACGATTGCTGAATCCACATTCCACATATGAACAATCCGTGGACTAAGTCCATTATTTATTTTCTTGTTATGTATATTATTGTAAATTTTATGAGGACTGCCTTCTGCATCAGGCCCTTAATCCAGCTGCCTAACGTGAGCCTCTAAAGGTGTTGGTCGAAGCTCTTAGCAATTAACACATGGGCCGAAATGACTATCGCCACAACGATTGCTGAATCCACATTCCACATATGAACAATCCTAAGTCCATTATTTATTTTCTTGTTATGTATATTATTGTAAATTTTATATGTATATAAGTGTTAATATTTTAATAATTCCAATACCTACATTTTGCTATGATTTAGTTGTTTTACGTAGAAATGGAATAAGAGTGGCCATTAGCTTTTATTATCAGGTTATTTTCTCAGTAGGTCTTCCTGTTGCGTTGTAAATACAGAAGTGAAATCTTTTAACGTTTTTAAGTATCACTTTGTGGCCTAAAATTTATGAATATATTCTTCATTTTTGTTTAACATCTATTAAGAACACAAACTAAATTATTATATTAGTCCAGTCATGACGGTCAACCTAGGAACTAGAGATAATAGACTGGAAACTCTTATAAACCTTTATTTTGGCTTTCTAAATGTTATTCAATTCTCATCAAATTTCGTGACCGCGTCTTCAGTTGCTCAAGGTCAAAGGACACAAAAATCTTTTTTGCTAAAAACCAATTTTATAGCTTAAAGGATGTTGACTTCTATTACAAAGTGGCCTAAAAGGTAAAATATATTTTTCTCAATAAATAAGCTCAATACTTAAGACTTAAGGTTTATTTATTTTTTGCTTTTTAGTTCTTTTCGTCGGTTTAATTTTTTGTTAAAAAGATTTTTATTTTATGATTTTTTTTCATCATCAGCTCAGCTACATGATGTGATGATTTCTAAACACAAATACCTGATAAAGTAATGAAAACTAAACAGAAACACTATTCGTTCCTACAATTTTCGAGGGTTTCTCTCAATTTTACCAGGATCCCATCATCAGATCCTGACTTCCTTGCAATGGGACCCCTCTTGAGGTATACCCTATCTAACAAAAAAAGAATAATCAAAATTGGTTCATAAATAACGGAGAGAGGGCTGAACAAACACACAAAAAAAAAAAATATATATATACGGTCGAATTGAAAAAGGAGGTTCCTTTTTTTTCGTTAAAAATGAATTCTTACAAAA
Organism: Callimorpha dominula; assembly: GCA_949752705.1. Classification (NCBI taxonomy): domain Eukaryota; kingdom Metazoa; phylum Arthropoda; class Insecta; order Lepidoptera; family Erebidae; genus Callimorpha; species Callimorpha dominula. The sequence continues at coordinate 8,406,850 of OX457013.1, forward strand.
AATATTTCAAAATTACAAAACAAATACACATACACGAGACATAACAAGTATAACATTGTTCTTAGTTTTGTAGTAATATTATAAAGGCGAAAGTTTGTGAGGATGGATGAATAGATGTTTGTTACACTATCACGCAAAACGGCTGAACGGATCTGGATGGAAATTGACAGATTATATTATAGGCTGGAATACCACAAAGGCTACTTTTTATCCCGGAAAAATTTACGGTTTCCATGGAATACATTTCACTAATATTTATACAAGAACGAAGTTGCGGACAACAGCTAGTATTTACATAACCACCTCTTTCTTATTCCTCTCATCTTACCACCCATCCCTGTATATATTAGATCCCTAGTGACGTTATTTCTAGAACGTTACCAAGGAGTTTTAAGCGTCCTTCACTCACCCTAATCGCGTTATCTGACAGTGATCAATGCCAATGTCGATCGTCGCCAAGTTCATGGGCACGTTGGCGTCGGCTTACCATCAATCATAACTGAATAAACACGTTCCTGACTTCCTTCCTTCATCCATGATCGATGACCTTCTCTTGCCTTTGACTTGTAAACAATTACAATATTCAACCCTCTTTAGCGGTCTAGTTTGTCGCTTAGTGCGCTTGGAAATCGAGCCTTTAACGTATATTTTACTGTTTAATTGAAATGAATGAGTAAAATAACGTACACCAGCTTCCTTGTAAATTCATTCATTTTGAAGTTTATTTTTTATCTGGCAGAAAAAACGTCGAACACTTACAACACGGACAGAAAAGTAAGAAATTAAATTAATTGAACCTCAAATCAATATATTTGAAAATTATAGGGTATTTTTAAAATCTGTATTGAAACTTTTTAAAATATACCCTTACCTTAATAAGTAATAATTTTGAACATTGTCAATAATTTGCAATCTGCATAATACAGAAAATTTGATTTAAAAAAATTAACTTGAAGAAAACCCCAAGGTAAAGTAATGAGTAAAACTGAAGGCGTTCTCTTATATGTATACATGCAGCAGCAAGGAAAATAAATACCTATTCATACAGAAATACAGTCCTGATTGTATTTTATTTACTTTAACAAACCTCGTCTGTCATCAAATACTTTTATAGCTAGGTTACGAGTAGTGTGTCCACGTTTTAGTAAATTTCAGAAAGTGTTTTGGTACGCCACACCGGCTATTAAAACTATTGCGGTTAAACTACTTTATGTCTTCAGACTCCTCAAGATTATGCTAAAGTTAGGCTCTTGAATAACTTATGTAGTGAAGGAAGCCATAAGTTGGTAAGTTGAGTAGTTAATCCTCATTAATTGTTTTAACTGTGCATTAAAGTTTTTGAGTGGTGTAGTTAGTTACTGTCTATAAAATTTGAATGGTGAATGGCTGGAGGAAATAATAAAGTTACCCTACATTAAGTAATAAAGTCTAGAACAAATAAAATAAAATACATACACAAACAAAAAAAGAAACGAGGAATAAAACATTTATTGAAAAGTAAAATGTGCAAGTGGTTTTTCATAAATAACTTAAAAGAAAAAAGAACTGTTACAATACCCGTTATTTAATCAAATATTGTCAAAAACGTTTATTAATTTTATATTTTTGCTCTCTTGAAAACCTTCGAAATTCGTGATCCGAGTCCAGATTTGCATTCCTAACTGTTGATTTTAACGCTATTCAAATATTGTGGAAGTCTTAAGACTAAAAATAAATTAGAAGATTTAAATGTTTTTTTTTTTTCAACCTAAACACTGTTACCCTATTCACCAAACACAAAAAATGTAATTTCATTTTACTATAGCCGTATGACAACCACATAAGGCACAGTATTACTTGACTCGTGAACTTGTCTTGTTTTGTAGCAATAATAAAAAAGATGCCTATTATTTTCTTTTGGTTCAGTCCTTTTGATGTATTATGAAATAAAATAAACCATTAACAACGTCGTTATCCCTTTTAATGTACATGTTTGTGGTTAATTAAATATCATCTTTAGTTGGTATATACAAAATTACGGTTTTGCCCACAGGGGCCTTGTACTATGGGCGATAACATACTCTGTAACGTGTTTTTTAGTCGTACATCGAAGAAAAATGTACAAACTTCCAAAAATTTTTATAAATGTAGCGGGATCAATATAAGAAGCCTATAAGAAGTCAAATTTTCCCATGAAATGTAATTTCATAGTCCAAATATTATTGTAACATTTATCAGTATGAATATTGCTAACTATATAGATGGTATATTTACAAGTGAATAATTACTTAACGCGTTGTTTCAGGCTTCCTATTATTCTTCTTAAAATTTTATACATAATACATTAGATAACTTGCGTATAGCTTTACTACAACTCATCAGACAAAGTCGGGTATATTAATTGTATACTGATTTCCTTAAAAGATCTAAAAGACCAATGACAAAATCAAAAAAAAAAGATTGAATGTGCTAGACAAAAACCATTTCCCGAAGGAAAAGCTTTGTGTTGATGAAAAAGGAAAAAGAATAGGCCTCGGGAATCGCCGTCCTCGCCTGCTGCAAACGGTGAAAGGGGATATCGGAATCGAACAGACTAAAACCACATGGTGTTCCATCACAAGTGGGTCTATTGCAGGGGACCTGGGTATACCTTAAGAAAGAAGCCTTCGAGGACCCTTGCAGACCTTTGCAGCAGGCAACCTAGTTAAATATGTTTAGTGAAGCAATACTGAGTAGTATTGCTGAAATATATATAGCCCTAATTATATCAAAATTCTAACTTGACTAAGTAGAAACCGACGCGACGCATAGTAGCCGAGGCATAATATTTTAGCAGACTATATGTGTAAACGTCGAACACGTCTTAACAGACACTCGTAAATCATTTTTTATTTCGACGTTTTTATTTCCTGTAACTAGTTTCCACTGAGTTTTATCTCTCTAGTTACTTGCTTTAATGACTAACCAATGATAGTTTTAACACGAAACTAATTTTAAGGAAACGCGTTCGGGAAATTCGAGTAATAAAATAGTACCCAGTTGGAATTAGTTTAAAGCACAGAAATTTACGTGCACATCTAATCTACATCTACATCATCTACATCTAATGTGATGCCATAGCTTTACTCATGTGCAATACGAGTATATACGTATCTCGCTTCACCATTTTTGTAAATCATGTTCCGTCTCATCCCTATCTTTGTTTACCGATGAGCGCGGTCTTCTGTGGAGTACATTGGCATTATTTAGGGTCATTGAAATCGGTTTTAGATAAAATATTTTTATTGCACCCATAACGAGTTTTTACCTTTTTTTACATTTTCACTTGCTACTTAAAGTTAATTTGAAACCCATTACAAAAGGTGTCCGAAGTTAGAAAAGGTTTAATACGGTCTCGATGTTCTGATTAATATGTAACATTAACTGCAAAACAGTTTTAATGGAAAAGTCTCATTGATAAGAAGACAACATAGGTAACTGACATATCTAATGAAATAAATTGAACATCTCTTACCAAATTTTAAAAGTCCTGCAATATATAAAAAACTATACATTTATATAGTTATATATTTATATATAAAATATATTACTTTATTTATATATTCAAAAAAAATATATATATACAAATAAATAAAATTGAAATGTATGTTTGTAATGTCATAACAACAGTATTTTAAATGCACACGGTACATATACCAAAAAATAAATTTTTAAAATGTTTGTCTGTCTGTCTGTTCCGGCTAATCTTCGAAGCCGATGGACCGATTTCCACGGAACTTTCACTGGCAGATAACTGGTGTTATAAGGAGTAAGTAAGGCTAATTTTACGAGGCCGCGCGGGCAACAATTAGGTCATAAATAAATGTCATAATAAGTGAATTCCTTAATTGCTTTGTTTAATAAATTGTTGAATGATGAAGTATTATGATACCTTTTTAATATTATAGCCCTGCCTACAAACTTTCCTACTGCTGGTCTTGAGCCTTATACTCTTAGAGTATAAGGCGTAGGAGAGAGGTTCAGCCTTTTTTTTATGGTATTGAAACCCCCACGGGTTATATGACCCGTGGGGGTTTCCGGAATGATACCTAACGGTGAAGTGAACCGAACCGACTAAAGCCTCACAGTGTTCCCATACAAGTGGGTCACCCTAAAAGGGAAGCGGGGCCTTAGCCAGAGAGGTGAAGCCTGGAAACTTTCACAAACATGATCGCATTCAAGAAACATAAAAAAAATTCAAGGATAACTAAAAATATCATATACTTTTGCGTGTATAATATTAATAAAAATTATAAAAAACTGTTGATTGCCCCTGACATTATACAAACACGCAACCAGTGATACTACAAAATTACTGTGACAATTTATACATCCTTTTTATAAATTTAAAAATAAGTTTGTAGAAATGAAAGGCTTAAAATTTTTTTACACTTCCAGTGTCTTTCGAATTACGAGAATATTCTCGGTTTTTGCTATGATAAAAATATGTATGAGTTTATTATACCTAATTATGTTTTTGTAGGACATGACTCATGGGTGTATTAATTTTAAATGTTTTCTCAGGGCTCCACGAATCACCATTTATTTTTATACAAAAATAAATGGTGATTCGCGGAGGAGTGTACGATGAAATATAAATATATTATATGATGAGGGACGTTTTACCAACATTCGTTCTTGTAATTCACTGGAGAGTTTGTGTGACTAGCTGGACCCGCGCAACTTCGTCTGCGTGTGTAAATTTTCCCCGTTCTTGCAACATTTTTCATTGATGTTCCGCTCCTATTAAATAATGTTATTGAGATCGATTGAGGGGGTAAGGATCTTGTTCAAGGTTTTCAAAACAGACCCTTAATGATAAAATCTATACTACTAGCTCGTGCCCTCAACTTCGTCGCCTTTTTAGTACGAAAATCCTACTATTCCTACTAATATCTTATTTATATTATAAACGTGAAAGTTTGTGATTATGTACGGATGTTTGTTGCTCTTAATTATTGTATTGTCATCGATTATTTGTATGGGACAAAGAATTGATGGCAATACAATAATTGGAAAAAAAGAAGGAAGCAGAATACGAACCTCATGTATTTACTGCTGCAACACATGCTATACGACTATAGCAGCCATTAGCAACCATATTTTTACTGTGCATTTTGTTATTTTTTTCAATATAACCTGTAAAAAAAACCGGGCCTGCAAAGGTAGATTTCGTGTTATTTAATTTTGTTTGAAAATCTGCCCTCCAGTCCCTTTGGGGGAATATCCCCCATTCACGAACTTAACCGTAATTTTTACCCTGTTGATTTGTCGTCCAAGTTTGAAAGCAATCGGAGCATAATTGCGACCTCTATCGTGCCGGTAAAATTGAGGTACATACATATATATTAATGAACTTTTTAACTGGCGGTTGTTTTGGGGTCTAGGGATCATAACTAGACCTCCTGTGAAGAAATTTTTGGAAAACTCGGCAACTGGTACAAACCAATAGGTAGACATTTCTTCGAAATCTACCTAAAAATAGTGTTCTCTTTGATTATATATTTGTCAGTATTCTCTTACTCTTCCTTACTCTCTTTTTGCTAGTATCCGGCATACACTGCTTCAAATTAACAATGGCCCCAATTCTGTTACTTCACTCGCTAAATTAAAATTCACTAAATTTTCTTCATATAAGAAGTAAACCTTGTACACTTAGAAACAAGGTCTTATTTCAAATTGAAACAAGTAGGTAACATATGTCGCTATCGAAATAAGCAATTTATTTGTCGACTAAAGTCTAATACGCTTTAATAAAATTTAATACCACGTAGTGAGAGCCGCTATCCGTTGAATGCCATCTCTTTTGCTCTGTTTTTAGTAAGCGTCTTCGTAGGTGTAGATTAAAAACACGTCATCCTTGTTCATTTTGAACAAGTTTTTATACGGCAATTATACAGCGTTTGAATAAATGAAGACTCTCGCTGCGTGGAAATAAAGTTGAGTATACGTTGACAGGTTTTATTGAAATTTAGAGGTGATGAGAAATAAATGCTAGTAACAAATAGACCTTATTACGAAGAACACTAGGTTGATTTCATATGAAGAAATTAAGTCAGGTTTTAGTTTAGTCGAGTGTACAATAGAATCGGCACCAATATCTGTCACTCCATTTCAATTTGCTTATGACAGAAACTTAACGCAGTGCCAATGTACAAAGTTTCAAACTAATCGACAATCGGGTGAACAATATTGATGTTGATGATTTGCGAAACTTTAAAAGAAAACCGCAGCTACCACAACATTACAGCTGGTTATGTATTAACATAAATACACCGGACATATTGTATGATGTCATATTTTCAGTCTAAATGTCTTTATATATTTTTTTTAAATGAGATCATGATTCACATAAGATGACTCAGTTATTATTAGATACTTATTATTAAATAAGTAGAAAATAAACACACAAGACTATCTTTATCTCGTTCTAATGCCAACACGTTTTTACGTCGTGGGTGGATCACGGTCGAAGACAGCATATTATTTTTCCTAGAATACTCACGATGGGACATTATTGTCATAAATGTATTAACCGATATTACCGCCACTACAGACAGTAAACAATATTTTCTACGAAAAAAGATGAGACAATGGTTAATTAAATAGTTATAGATTAACGATAAACATCTATTAAATCTACAGTTTTTGCGATAATATTAATTTTTATGAATTATTTAAGACTGTCCGTGAGATGCATATGTGTGAGCTCAGTTGTCCATATATTATACCACTAAACTCAATGAAATATTAGTTATTTACTACAACGAGTTTAGATTGTAATCATGTGCTTGCCTCAAATTTACCAAATTGGTTGATGCTCATATAAGCTCGTGTGTCGTAAGTCGTAGCATAATGTTATGGAAATGTAATTCATTTTCATGTATAATCGTATGTAACACTACAAGATTTTGGTAAATCGAACTGGTAAATTCTGAGAAAAAAGCGCATACCTTTCCAAATTTGTACTGTTTTTTTTTAGGGGGCAAACGAGCAGACGGGTCACCTGATACGAAACCTGGGTGCTTTGAATCGGAAAGAAAAAGCCAGTCGGCAGAATGGACCTTTTGAAAACTTGCCAACGAAAGTTAAAAAAAGTCATTTGTAAAAAAATCGGTTGTCTGTAAAGTCGGTTTACTGACGATAGTTGAACGTGACGTCATAGGAACGCCTTAGAGCGAGGTAACGCCGCATGAGTCATGTTTTTTCGTGCGTGCAGCCAGCTCCATCGAATTATAAGACGTTGTCACGTCAAAAATGGTTGCATTGGTAAATCAGGACATGCCACAATAGTGTCGCTTAAAGACCAAAGGACAGTGACCGCAGATTGGTACGTCAACACTTGCTTGCCCATAGTCTTAGAAAAAGTTAATGAAAAGCAATGTCGTTTTTAACCACTATAACGCATCCTCAAATTGAGCTAAGGTATCTTCTCATCATCATCGTCATCATCTCGCACCTTACGATTAAAGACAAACTTAGAGGCACACATTTTACAAGCCCTGAATCGGCAGTTAAAGCGTTCTACGAAGCCATTTAGGAGATCCCTAAGGAAGACTAGTCCAACTACTTTTTACAATAGTTCCAGCGAACGCAAAAATTTATAAGTTACATATACTTCGAAAAAAAAACAATAAATGGATCATAAGTCTAATATCTGGTCTTATTATTCAGAATCTAGAAACATTCAGTATGACCTAAGCATATTTTTGAGAAAAGAACTTAGAGATCTAATTAAATTACTAATTCCTATGTCTAATAATAGTTTGTTTCTATATTATTATATAGCAGATTAGAACCAGCATTTTTAAATAAAGTTTATTTGACACAAAACAACATTTTATTTTCAATAGGGTTTTACATATTCGATTTGATTCTAAGGCAACAATAAACAACCAGACGTTATACTAAAATTTTAGGTAATCTATAAATGCCATTCAAATGCATTTCAATTTTTAAATTTAAATTTCCGCCCATAAATTGAAAACGCTAGACCGCCATTACTCATTCGCAATGACGTCATGTGGTCAGTAAATTATCGCAATTTTGCAAAAAACTGAAAACTTTGAAATTTTAAATTTAATTTAAAAATTTATGAACTGAATGAAACGTTATACTACTCTTACTATTATGTTTTTTTATCATTACATTTATACATAGAGTAAAATACCCTATTATGAATTTCAAAACCCAAAATGAGGTGCATAAAAAAGTCCAGCTTTACTAAAAACTTCTTCACTGGAAATACTTGTAAGTGCAATTTCCAAATATTCTCTGGATGCACGAGAAAAAGTTATATATTATAGCTATTAACCTTCCATCACAGAAGAGAGTCTTCTTCGTTTTGAATCGGTTTAACCACTACACATTCATTATTTTTATTTAATCAAAACTTTAAAAGTCATTTTAGAACGCTTTGGATTTGAACCAAAAGAACATTCTTAATTAAATCTAAAATATTTTTAATTTTATTTTGCACCTCACCTTTTTGTACATTTTGCTCGCGCTTTATTTGAAAAGTCAATATTCGCGTTCGCGAATACTGGAAATAAATATTCGCATTCGCATTTGCGAATTTGAAAATCCAACATTCGCTACATCACTAATATGTAGACATAGCTTCAAACTTATAATACCCTCATTTTGCTTCGAGTTAAATTAAAATAATAAAACAATTTTGATATTTTACTAAATTATATTTCACGCATATTTGAAGGATGCTGTAAAAAACTGAACTTATCTTTAGACATTAATCACAAATAACAGTCACAAATGTATTCAATCTCTTTGGTGGGAAGAACAATCATATCCTTAAACAATTCTATGACATCTTTCAGTGCCGAAGAAGGCATTGGGTTCGAAGAACCTTTTGGTATATAATTAGAAATTACTAAGAGTTTGTTAACACGCACGGTAGAGGTAAGGCGAGCACTTTTTGTGAATACCGACATTAGACTTATGCAGCTGTATCGGTTCTTATTATGAAAATATCCTATTTCACTTTTACCTTAATAAAAAATATTTTATGAACAAGCAAGTATGCAAGCTCCTACTTGACAGGTGATGTAGCAACACCCTATAAGAAGATAAGATATAATGGGAATGCTACAAACAATGCACATAAAAGTGTATCCTAAACAGTGGCCGATGGCACCCTTCAAAGTTACCATTTTTCTCGGTTCTACGTAGTATAAACAGTCTGCTTCTCTTGCTCCTGCAAAATTAACGGTATTTATACATTATTTATACTATAAGGGATAGTACAAACACAGGATCTACGGATCAATATCGTCATGATATTGAGCCCGTTTGATTATGGAGATGAAAATAACGTTGGATCTTGAATTACGCGCAAGTTTTCAGGAGAGCAAAACTAAAATCTTACTACTTGACAATATTTTATTGAATAACGAATATTGTAACAGTTTTTTTTAAGTAATCTATGATAAACTACCACTTGTGCCTTTTACTTTATAATAAATAGACTCACTGAACGTTAAATGCTATGGTTTTATTATGGTCTTTATTTTTTATTTTACTGCTTACATCCGTCTTTATGCCTGAAATAATTGTACTTTATAAAAAACTCAAGGTACTTTATGTTTGCATCTAGCTTTGGGTTTACAATTATATAAATTTTCAATTGCAAACTTTAGCGGCACAAGGGTGTATCTGTTAATATACGCAACGTGAAATATATAAAGCAGTAAAAAAATGGTGCTGAATGCTGTATGTTAAAATACGTTTTCTAAAGGTATTAGTAATGTATAAGGGTGTTACTTGAAATAAAGTTACATGCCTTACAAGTATTTCGGAAAGTCGTCAGATCCGACTTTATGCATGAATAGATCTCAGAAAAACAAAAAGATAGAAATGCAATAGTTTGCTAGAAAGAAGAAAAAATCTTTACTACCGTGATGTTGAAAAGTCGTCTTGTGTGGATCTTTAGATCCGACCTTATGCTTTTCATGTCCAGAGTTAATTTCTTGATAAATTACACATTGATCATATAGACTGTAGTACAAGAGCTCTTAGGAAGTTTAGGAACAACATAGTTTTAATAACGTATTAATAGCAATAAGCTTTATTATTATTTTCTATTCAACTTTCACACTACTACAGTTCAAAAGCTTGTTGGCCTATTCTGTTGGCTCAGATAGGAGCAGGAAGTTCTGTAGAGGTGACGATTTGTCTCCTTTTGGATCTAAATTTTAAATCTAAAGAAGTAGAAGAAGGGGAGAAATACTTAAATGTTTTAAAAGGGAAAACAAAGGAGAAAACAGCTATGCTTACTCAAAGCTTTTTTCTTCATCCTAGCCTTCTCTGCCTTTGAAGTTCTCGCCATTGTAGCTCGTGAAATAGGATCTTTTCGTAATATATGGAATTAGGTATAGCTTTTTAGTTCTGTTCTTCTTTTACAACATTTCCTCGTAGGTTTTATTTCATTGTGTTGCTGTAGATGGACAATTGGGAGACAAGATTTTTACATGATATTTCGGAGTTAATACGGTTTATGCTAAACGTAAAATGACAACTTTTGTCATATAACACCTGTGCGTGCTACTTTTTTTTAAAGAATATATCGAATGAAATATTTTTATCATACTAGCTCCAAAGAGTATTAAACCTCTTAACTTAATAAACTTTTAATAGCAGCTTATACAGTTCTTTAATTCTATGATTAAACAGCAATAACAGGTAGGGTTAGAGGTGTAAATCAAGTCTTAATCGCGATAATAATTAGAACGTTTAAAACCTTATTAGGTTACCCGACGTTTCCATCAAATTGCACCGATCGTGGTCACGGGTACTCTGGTGAGAGCCCAGGGATGCCTCCGTAAAGTGCAGTAAACAAGTTTTGGCAACTACCCACACTTGGTTTTCATTATTTTTATTTTTGTTCGTACTGTCGGTACTTCGCAATTCGCAACACCACACTTATAACGTCTGTTGGATGGTTTCGAGACGATTGTTTTTGCTGATGACAGGATTCCAACTTGACAAGTACCCAACTGCTCCGTTGAAACTTTTATATATTTGAATTTCTATTGCTTCAAAAACTATTCTTTAGTAATAAAGGAACGGTCGGTGGAGAGGACCTGTGGTTGGTGTAGTTCAATCCAGTGGTTTCGGCCTGACTTATGCAAATGCTCCGCGATCGCTGACTTATTTGTAGGTAAGAAGATGGGTACCGCTCAACATCTTAGAACCCTGAACCCATCAGCAAATGCAATCTTCAGCGAATGCACGCTACTCGACAGCACTCAACGGACGTTGTAAGCGTGGTGTGTCGAAGACAGTACGAACGAAAATAAAAATAATGAAGACCAAGTGCGGATAGTTGCCGAAACTTGCGTACTTACGGAAGCATTGCTGAGCTCTCACCAGTCCACCCGTGACCACGATCGGTGCAATTTGATCGAAACGTCGTGTAACCCAATAAGGTCTTGTACGTTCTAATTATTGTCACGATTAAGTCCCGATTTACATATCTAATATCACACTGGTTAAATTATATTTTAGTCCATGATATAATAAAAAAAATTTACTGTTTACAAACTAATGGTCGCACTTAATATAACATTTATTTGCTCGATAACGTAATGACCACTAGATGTAACACAATTTTACACTAAGCCTTTGTATGCTTAGATAAGAAAGTATTTTATCAACTTATGTCGCTTACGGCAAATTCAGATATTCTAAAACAACATTTTACAACGTATACCTAATAACGTACTTACTGCCTATGAAACGTTCGTCTGTTATTGCACAGAATATGTTATTTAAAATACGTAAAATAACTGTTTATTAATAATTATTATTGAAAGCGGATCGTTCACACCTGTGTCCAATCAACTAAAACTATCGGAGCCGCCCAACACACAGAGAATCAGTCACCAAGGTAAGAACAGCAACGGCATTAAGCACGCGCGAGAGACTAGTGCCCAGTCTTATCTGGTCGTTTAAATGTGGAGCACCTCAAGAATAAATACTCCTAGGTTTACACAAAAAATAACTTAGGTACATATTGCCTTCACATTTCTCAACAAAAGACTTAAGTACATCCAATCAATAATAATACTTATTTACTATAGTTTTAAATTCATTATGTATGTATTACGAAGGTGATGATTCCAGATTTATGGCTTTCTACATACTTACTATTTGCAGTTATATTTCTTCTAATGTACAAATCGGTATACAATGAATAATTCGATCCAGCTGTAAGAGAAGAAGGACTACATTATTGGTTGATCTCGAGTGCCCGATAAGTAGCTCTATTTGAAAGGCGGTTATTCACAATAAACATATATTTTATAGAAAACGGTACTCTACTTAACACCAGAGCTATAAATATTTTTATTTCAATGTGTCCTCAACCTGATGGTTAGTTTAGTTAGAGTAAAGGCCAGCGTTATAGATGCCAACAATACTAAAATAGTGGTCCTTAGGTTGACAGCCGCAAAAGATGATTTTTTCACGCCCCGGTTAAAGGACCCGGGGGTGTATATAAGGGAACATGTCGGTTGGTTAAAGAATTCTAGATTTTTATGGTGTGGCTAAGAAAGAAGGTGCTGAACCATTTGGTATATATAGTATAGTGAGTATGTAAATGATACCCCAAATAAGGTTTGTTTTTGGGTTTTACATACACTAACTATTATTACATATTATAAAACAAAGTCCCCGCGTCTGTCTGTCTTTTGGCGATAAACTGAAAAACTACTGAACGGATTTTCATGTGGTTTTCACTGATATACAGGGTGATTCATGGAAGGTTTAGGAAGGTTTAGGTGTACAATTTATACCCGTGCAAAGCCGGGGCGGGTTGCTAGTCCAGTATTATTTTCTTGAAGCGAAGTATAACATGGTGAAAGATGTTGCTAGTTTATATTAGCTATTATCTTTACAGAATACAAGTACCTAGTATTTATGTACTTACATAAAATATTCTATTAGTGAAGGAAACTAAAAAAACAAGAAATGTTTTTAACCGTGACAAAGTGATTTGACACAAACGTGACGTCTTTTAGAGTATTTGTGACAAGTATTCGTAGAAAAAGAAAATACATTACTAAATGAATAAAAATAACTAATGAACGACAAAGGAACTTGATATAACTTACAGAACTTTTACTCTTTAACCGTTTATTTGTAAGAAATACTTATTTACCTCATTCGTGGAACAAGTGTGTATCAGTCATTTAATTTACAAAAGAAATTATGACATATTTTGTAGTCTCGGGTATATTGTTAACAGCGACATTTAAAAATATATATATCTACGTCTCTACGTCTCTAAAAATATCTGTGTCCCAGTATCAGGTACGAGCACAACCTTGTTTACAAGATAATTATTTAACTATGTAGATACCGCAAGGAGAAATAACATTAACATAATTATTCCAGCTGAATTTCTAAATTGTATTTGGCATATTTTCTAACACGCTTTGGTTTAACCGTGGTCCAATTTAAAACCAGTACAAACCTTTATATTGTACTAAATATCCTATTTCACTTTTACCTTAATAAAAAATATTTTATGAACAAGCAAGTATGCAAGCTCCTACTTGACAGGTGATGTAGCAACACCCTATAAGAAGATAAGATATAATGGGAATGCTACAAACAATGCACATAAAAGTGTATCCTAAACAGTGGCCGATGGCACCCTTCAAAGTTACCATTTTTCTCGGTTCTACGTAGTATAAACAGTCTGCTTCTCTTGCTCCTGCAAAATTAACGGTATTTATACATTATTTATACTATAAGGGATAGTACAAACACAGGATCTACGGATCAATATCGTCATGATATTGAGCCCGTTTGATTATGGAGATGAAAATAACGTTGGATCTTGAATTACGCGCAAGTTTTCAGGAGAGCAAAACTAAAATCTTACTACTTGACAATATTTTATTGAATAACGAATATTGTAACAGTTTTTTTTAAGTAATCTATGATAAACTACCACTTGTGCCTTTTACTTTATAATAAATAGACTCACTGAACGTTAAATGCTATGGTTTTATTATGGTCTTTATTTTTTATTTTACTGCTTACATCCGTCTTTATGCCTGAAATAATTGTACTTTATAAAAAACTCAAGGTACTTTATGTTTGCATCTAGCTTTGGGTTTACAATTATATAAATTTTCAATTGCAAACTTTAGCGGCACAAGGGTGTATCTGTTAATATACGCAACGTGAAATATATAAAGCAGTAAAAAAATGGTGCTGAATGCTGTATGTTAAAATACGTTTTCTAAAGGTATTAGTAATGTATAAGGGTGTTACTTGAAATAAAGTTACATGCCTTACAAGTATTTCGGAAAGTCGTCAGATCCGACTTTATGCATGAATAGATCTCAGAAAAACAAAAAGATAGAAATGCAATAGTTTGCTAGAAAGAAGAAAAAATCTTTACTACCGTGATGTTGAAAAGTCGTCTTGTGTGGATCTTTAGATCCGACCTTATGCTTTTCATGTCCAGAGTTAATTTCTTGATAAATTACACATTGATCATATAGACTGTAGTACAAGAGCTCTTAGGAAGTTTAGGAACAACATAGTTTTAATAACGTATTAATAGCAATAAGCTTTATTATTATTTTCTATTCAACTTTCACACTACTACAGTTCAAAAGCTTGTTGGCCTATTCTGTTGGCTCAGATAGGAGCAGGAAGTTCTGTAGAGGTGACGATTTGTCTCCTTTTGGATCTAAATTTTAAATCTAAAGAAGTAGAAGAAGGGGAGAAATACTTAAATGTTTTAAAAGGGAAAACAAAGGAGAAAACAGCTATGCTTACTCAAAGCTTTTTTCTTCATCCTAGCCTTCTCTGCCTTTGAAGTTCTCGCCATTGTAGCTCGTGAAATAGGATCTTTTCGTAATATATGGAATTAGGTATAGCTTTTTAGTTCTGTTCTTCTTTTACAACATTTCCTCGTAGGTTTTATTTCATTGTGTTGCTGTAGATGGACAATTGGGAGACAAGATTTTTACATGATATTTCGGAGTTAATACGGTTTATGCTAAACGTAAAATGACAACTTTTGTCATATAACACCTGTGCGTGCTACTTTTTTTTAAAGAATATATCGAATGAAATATTTTTATCATACTAGCTCCAAAGAGTATTAAACCTCTTAACTTAATAAACTTTTAATAGCAGCTTATACAGTTCTTTAATTCTATGATTAAACAGCAATAACAGGTAGGGTTAGAGGTGTAAATCAAGTCTTAATCGCGATAATAATTAGAACGTTTAAAACCTTATTAGGTTACCCGACGTTTCCATCAAATTGCACCGATCGTGGTCACGGGTACTCTGGTGAGAGCCCAGGGATGCCTCCGTAAAGTGCAGTAAACAAGTTTTGGCAACTACCCACACTTGGTTTTCATTATTTTTATTTTTGTTCGTACTGTCGGTACTTCGCAATTCGCAACACCACACTTATAACGTCTGTTGGATGGTTTCGAGACGATTGTTTTTGCTGATGACAGGATTCCAACTTGACAAGTACCCAACTGCTCCGTTGAAACTTTTATATATTTGAATTTCTATTGCTTCAAAAACTATTCTTTAGTAATAAAGGAACGGTCGGTGGAGAGGACCTGTGGTTGGTGTAGTTCAATCCAGTGGTTTCGGCCTGACTTATGCAAATGCTCCGCGATCGCTGACTTATTTGTAGGTAAGAAGATGGGTACCGCTCAACATCTTAGAACCCTGAACCCATCAGCAAATGCAATCTTCAGCGAATGCACGCTACTCGACAGCACTCAACGGACGTTGTAAGCGTGGTGTGTCGAAGACAGTACGAACGAAAATAAAAATAATGAAGACCAAGTGCGGATAGTTGCCGAAACTTGCGTACTTACGGAAGCATTGCTGAGCTCTCACCAGTCCACCCGTGACCACGATCGGTGCAATTTGATCGAAACGTCGTGTAACCCAATAAGGTCTTGTACGTTCTAATTATTGTCACGATTAAGTCCCGATTTACATATCTAATATCACACTGGTTAAATTATATTTTAGTCCATGATATAATAAAAAAAATTTACTGTTTACAAACTAATGGTCGCACTTAATATAACATTTATTTGCTCGATAACGTAATGACCACTAGATGTAACACAATTTTACACTAAGCCTTTGTATGCTTAGATAAGAAAGTATTTTATCAACTTATGTCGCTTACGGCAAATTCAGATATTCTAAAACAACATTTTACAACGTATACCTAATAACGTACTTACTGCCTATGAAACGTTCGTCTGTTATTGCACAGAATATGTTATTTAAAATACGTAAAATAACTGTTTATTAATAATTATTATTGAAAGCGGATCGTTCACACCTGTGTCCAATCAACTAAAACTATCGGAGCCGCCCAACACACAGAGAATCAGTCACCAAGGTAAGAACAGCAACGGCATTAAGCACGCGCGAGAGACTAGTGCCCAGTCTTATCTGGTCGTTTAAATGTGGAGCACCTCAAGAATAAATACTCCTAGGTTTACACAAAAAATAACTTAGGTACATATTGCCTTCACATTTCTCAACAAAAGACTTAAGTACATCCAATCAATAATAATACTTATTTACTATAGTTTTAAATTCATTATGTATGTATTACGAAGGTGATGATTCCAGATTTATGGCTTTCTACATACTTACTATTTGCAGTTATATTTCTTCTAATGTACAAATCGGTATACAATGAATAATTCGATCCAGCTGTAAGAGAAGAAGGACTACATTATTGGTTGATCTCGAGTGCCCGATAAGTAGCTCTATTTGAAAGGCGGTTATTCACAATAAACATATATTTTATAGAAAACGGTACTCTACTTAACACCAGAGCTATAAATATTTTTATTTCAATGTGTCCTCAACCTGATGGTTAGTTTAGTTAGAGTAAAGGCCAGCGTTATAGATGCCAACAATACTAAAATAGTGGTCCTTAGGTTGACAGCCGCAAAAGATGATTTTTTCACGCCCCGGTTAAAGGACCCGGGGGTGTATATAAGGGAACATGTCGGTTGGTTAAAGAATTCTAGATTTTTATGGTGTGGCTAAGAAAGAAGGTGCTGAACCATTTGGTATATATAGTATAGTGAGTATGTAAATGATACCCCAAATAAGGTTTGTTTTTGGGTTTTACATACACTAACTATTATTACATATTATAAAACAAAGTCCCCGCGTCTGTCTGTCTTTTGGCGATAAACTGAAAAACTACTGAACGGATTTTCATGTGGTTTTCACTGATATACAGGGTGATTCATGGAAGGTTTAGGAAGGTTTAGGTGTACAATTTATACCCGTGCAAAGCCGGGGCGGGTTGCTAGTCCAGTATTATTTTCTTGAAGCGAAGTATAACATGGTGAAAGATGTTGCTAGTTTATATTAGCTATTATCTTTACAGAATACAAGTACCTAGTATTTATGTACTTACATAAAATATTCTATTAGTGAAGGAAACTAAAAAAACAAGAAATGTTTTTAACCGTGACAAAGTGATTTGACACAAACGTGACGTCTTTTAGAGTATTTGTGACAAGTATTCGTAGAAAAAGAAAATACATTACTAAATGAATAAAAATAACTAATGAACGACAAAGGAACTTGATATAACTTACAGAACTTTTACTCTTTAACCGTTTATTTGTAAGAAATACTTATTTACCTCATTCGTGGAACAAGTGTGTATCAGTCATTTAATTTACAAAAGAAATTATGACATATTTTGTAGTCTCGGGTATATTGTTAACAGCGACATTTAAAAATATATATATCTACGTCTCTACGTCTCTAAAAATATCTGTGTCCCAGTATCAGGTACGAGCACAACCTTGTTTACAAGATAATTATTTAACTATGTAGATACCGCAAGGAGAAATAACATTAACATAATTATTCCAGCTGAATTTCTAAATTGTATTTGGCATATTTTCTAACACGCTTTGGTTTAACCGTGGTCCAATTTAAAACCAGTACAAACCTTTATATTGTACTAAATATCCGAATAAATATTTTTTTATGTAAACGAAGATCAGCTTTAGAACGAAACTTTGATACTAATAATATTATTGACGCAAAAATAATGTACAGTAATCTGTGGTAATGGTGACATTCCGTCTACCCGCGCAAATTGCAGGATGACATTTGGAGAAATTACTGATTCGCCTCCGTAATAAGTCCGAATAACAGTTTTGACGGATGATCTTTATGTTTCAGAAAGTTAAATGAAGTTGTGAAACTTGAACGTTGAAAATCTCAACAATAAATTGCAAATTCTATTAACTGAACGTGAAGTTGGTGACATAAAAAGAACAATCTTGAGTAATCTATAATATTAATAGCATGCTTGCAAAGTTTGCTGAAGCTATTAGCACATTGAATCAACCTTCACTAAGAGGCTTACGATATTAAAAGTTTACCTCATTAACACCTAGTGGCGTGAGCGAATTAAACTTACTTCACTACATATTATAAAACAAATTCCCCCGTCTGTCTGTCTGTCTGTCTATTCGCAATAAACTCAAAAACTACTGAACGGGTATTCATGCGGTTTTCACCAATAGATAGAGCGATTCATGAGGAAGGTTTAGGTATATAATTTGTTAAGGTTTTGTGTAAATTGGTTGAAATATGATGATGATTGTTGAAGATGTCTCTGCTACCCGAGCGAAGCCGGGGTGGGTTGCTAGTTATACATATAAGTTTAACATGTTCATTGTTCATGTTTTAGGAATCTTTCTTCTTACAAAGTTGTAACTGGCATCGTTATTCATTGCCAGTTTTGACAGCTTAAAGATAAATATAAAGATTTCTTGGGATTCTTTTTTTTAATGCTAAAAATAAGGAAAAAAACAATCTAGATTTCAGTAATAATCTACAGAATAAAAATTAAAATACAAAAATAGTTTGTAATAATTTTTAAAATTCTTGGTCGAAGAGTGTTTAGAACATTTTAACCCAAAACCTATGTCAAATTATCGATAAATTAAGGCTTGCAGTACCTATATAGGCTTTTAGTAATATAGTTATATGATTAGATAGGTTACATAGTGAAATTCGAGATAATTACTGCCAACGGTAGCTTTAAGAATACTTTAACAAAGCAGACGAATGAACATAGAAGAAAATAGACTGGTAAACTATTCATTTGTGACGTTTTATTTTTAGCAACTGGCCCATCTCCCTACGACATTCCAGTCTAAAAATAAAAAACACATTATGCTGAACTTAATAAATGTCCGTCATGTATGGACCGATTTCAAAAAATCCTTTTTTGTTTCAAAGGGTATGCTCCCCAGATGGTCCCATTGTCACCAAGTTCGACTCTGATGATGGTATCAGAGGAAAAACCAGTTAAAACCCTCAGAAATTAAAGACAGATGTAGTGTGTTTTTTTGACTTTTCTTAACATTTAGCAAAAGTCACCTTTAAAGTAATGAATGTTATTGTTATTAACCGACCTAAAAGGAAGTGGTAGGTTCGGCTGTTTGTATCTTTTTTATAACTTATTCAATCAAGTGCACCAAGTTGCTAGACCAACTAAAAATCCCACCACCGTATCTACGATTTCATCAAACCAGTAGGTACCTAGTGCCTATTATTTTGAAACTGTCACATGTTATGTCAAATTAAGTTTGAAATCGCAAATTTTTCACTTTTGTGTGCCCAATCTTAGTGCTTTTTGAAGTCGGTTTAACTTTAACGACTACGACTGACAATTTTTTTTTATTTGTCGTTGATGCTTGAAATACAATATTTTTACAAAATTTTCAATAAATAAGAATTCTAAAAATGCTTGCATATTGTAATGCAGGGTACCACTACATTCATTAATGATGATTGATGAATTAACATTTATTATGTGGATACGGATGATTGTAAGAGAATGAGGCACTTAGAATAACTAGAAAGAACCATGTAACGTCACAACATGATTAGAATGAGAAAGCAAATGTTTTTTGTCTCAGATAGCGAGCCATTTTATTGTTCTGACTTGAGTTACAAAACAAATATCTTAATTTACCATCAGGAACCTGAACCGTGTTTGCATTTCTTAACAGTTTTGTTAACAAAAGGAGATAAACATTCAGTTATTATCGTGCTTTTCTGCTTTGTTTTATGACTTACCATGATAGTCGCCAGTATTTCATGTTATGTACTGTTACTGTTAGATGACTGGTTACGCTGGACTTCTTTCTATAAGAGGTACTCTAAGGTGAGCCAAGAATCTATTGACGCGTCTCTAAAGTATTAACTACACCTGCCAACGTTTCCAGGTATGCTATTCGACTGTGGATCCACTTTCCAATTCAGAAAGAGGCCGGTCCACTTTTATCAAGTCCAATTATAACCGTCACGTCTTTCATTACTTATAACAAGTTCTTTAAATGTGGGGATGCATAATTTATTTACTACTAGCTACGCCCCGCGGTTTCACCCACTGAAGTCCCGATCCCGTGGGAATATCGGGATAAGAATAAGATAGCCTACGTGTTCATCCAGGTCTACAGCTATCTACATACCAAGTTTCATCGCAATCGGTTCAGTATTTTTGGCGCGAAAGAGTAACAAACATCCATACATCCATACATCCTCACAAACTTTCACGTTTATAATATTAGTAGGATTGTGGAGTGAGCAATGTCAATCACTGTAGTATTAGTATATTATCTGTGAAACTGGTACACTCCATAAACTAAAATATATGTTACACTCTGTGCTAAGGTTTTTGTGAGAAGAGAATGGTTTGCTATACAAAGAGAAGGAAAAATAAAAAGGTTAAATAATAATGTGAAGGAATTTTATTGAAGAATCATAAGTAGAAAGCCTGCTGAAGAATTCACAATATTTAACCACTATTAAGTATATGAAGATTATTATTATCACTCCCTCTATAAAGAGATGTCAATTATTATTTATTTTGAAGGAAACTATCATTTTATCAAAAAAAAACACACTAAGCATACTTTCATATTTTTTTTTATAAATGACTACAGAAACATCTTTGTTGATATAAAAACAACTCAATCAGAACTGTTTTCGTAGACTATTAGAATCGTCTCTACTCGTATATATAACAAACATAAGCGTGCAAACAATAAAACCAAAACATGATTGAGCATATGTTTCCATAGCTAAGAACTATACCCCTTCAACCAGCTTTCTAACAAAAAAAAACAGTATGCAAATCAGTTCATCCCTATTGGAGGTATGTATGTGCTTTACATCGAAGCTTCAAGATATTCTCATTAATAATTCACATTCAAAAAACTTATCCACAATGAAATGATAACTAGGAATAGAAAATTCCTTTGCAAAATGTAAAACCTAGGTTCATATAGCTTGATAACCTTCTTCAGATCAAGCGAAAAGATTAAGCTGCAAGTTCGACGACTTTATATTGAAGAACTCTCTTTGTTCATCGGATAAAACTTCGGACTAAATCCTTATGGAATGTATATCTAAAGTAGTAAGAACTTTAATATTAGTTTCATCTTCAAATGTTTTTTTTTTATATTATAGAGGGCAAACGAGCAGACGGGTCACCTGATGGTATGTGACTACCGTCGCCGGTGGACACCTGCAACTCAAGAGTCACAAGTACGTTGCCGGCCTTTGAGATGGGAGTACGCTCTTTTCTTGAAGGTCTGCAGGTCGTATCGGTCCGGAAATACCGCAGGCGACAATTTGTTCCAAAGATTGGTTGTGCGGGGCAAAAAATTTCTAAAAAACCGCACAGTGATGTTTTGTGGTATTAGGTTATTTATTAACTTTGTTAGGTTTGTAAAAGAGGTAGGCCGCAACAG
Organism: Callimorpha dominula; assembly: GCA_949752705.1. NCBI lineage: Eukaryota > Metazoa > Arthropoda > Insecta > Lepidoptera > Erebidae > Callimorpha > Callimorpha dominula. Next base: position 8,428,707 of record OX457013.1, read on the forward strand.
ACTTCTGCATCAGTTGCAGAAATCTATTGCGACCTTCTTATTGGAAAATACATGACATAAAACACGTTTAATAAGCACTACCTACTGTAGCATTTCTGTCTACTGATGGGTTGTAAAACCACCGAAAAATAAATGTTGTGAATACTATAATATTCTTGAATCATTACTTTCATAGAGTAAAATACTCTATTGCCATCAGGTAGCCTGTGTGCTTGTTTACGTACTAAGTTGTATAAAAAATTTAAAAGAAGAAGCAGAAATTTTTGAACAGGAGCTAAATATGTCCACCGTACCTTACCGAGCCCCGTGGTGGACTAGCTATTAAGGAACAGTAGGATTGCCAGAATTCTATGAGCAGGCCACTTAGTTGAATGGAAAATAAATTACGAAAGTGAATAACTCAATCACCAAATATTCCATTTTCTTTTTGGCAACGCTGATTTTGACAGCTCACGCACATTTCGCGTTTTGTGTTACTGTCCAACATCTTCAGTTTGGTATATAATTTAACCATGAATCGTTTTACAAACGAACAACGCTTGAATTTTATTACCAAAATGCGTGCTCTGTTAAGAAAGTTCATCGCGCGCTCCTTCCATTTTATGGTCAGTTTAATCGACCCACTAAAGCGGCTGTTCGGGCTTTTGTGACTTAATTTCGCACCAAATTTACATTGTTGGACATTAAACCACCAATAACAAGACATGTGGTTTCAACAAGACGGAGCCACATGCCACACAGCACGCGCAAAATGAACCAATTGAGAGGCAAACTCATTGAACTGTTTATTTCACGTTTGGGACCGGTCAATTGGCCGCCTAGATCGTGCGATTTAACGCCTTTAGATTATTTTTTGTAGGGCTATGTTAAGGCTCATGTCTATGCTGACAAGCCCGCTTCGATTGACGCATTGGAAGACAACATTAAATAATTTATTCGTTAGATACCGGCCGAAATGTTGGAAAGAGTATGCCAAAATTGGACTAAGCGGATGGACCATTTTAGGCGCAGTCGCAGTCAACATTTGCATGAAATAATCTTAAAACATTAAATTATATGGATCGTACTATCGATTCAAATAAAGATTTCAAGGATTTTTTTGGATTTTATGTGTTTATTTTTTAAATCATTTCCTGTAGCCATTAAAAAATCACCCGATACAATCCAATTAATTATTTTGTTAATAACTTAATTCGTATTTAAACTAATTAGATTTTTTTAAATTATAATGAACCAGTGGGCTTCATTTTGCTATAGAGCGGACTCTTCTAAAGAATATTTTCTACTTTTTAGATCGGTTACCTATTTAAGCAAGTTTTTTTGAAACTATAATTTATTTTAGGATGATTTCTGACCCATTCTGACTGGTATTTTCAGAGTAGATACGAAAATACATACGACACCTTTAGCCGCTTTGAGAGGTAGGGACAAAACTAATGGGTTTGTGTCACCGACATGCTAATGGGCACCTTGGCATCAGCGTCGTTAAGTACAAACAGTTATTTTTCCAAAGTTTTAAGTTTTCACTTCTGTCAGCAGTCCCCATGACTGCCTTGTTTTTTATTGTTAAATTGGGGTCTTTGATATACGAATGGCCCTCTTCTAAGTATAAGCTTACGACGCGACAGTATTTCAGAAAGTGACGTATACAATTGTCTCTCTTCCAAGAATCCTTTGCGTGGGCGCTTCAGACTCCAACTACTTATATTCATTCGGTTGCGATGAACCCTTTTAGTTTAGTATTTCTTTTATAAGTATGTGAATTACTACTCTACTAATCATTAAAGCAATTCTCTAAAAATAACATTACTCTCAAGAAATATACGCTTTTATTTGAAAATTGATAATTTTTTTCTTTATTCTCACATAAATCAAAACATTTCGTTGCCGAGGCGAATTATAAAACAAGAATACCTTTATGAATAAAGTACTATGGTAACCAGACTGCTGATAAATACTTGTTGTTATTTGTAATTTAAAACTACGAGTATTATGCATAACGTGGTGCTTTGACGGATGCATAGTCCCAGTGTAATTATTAATTAGAATGTTTAGTTTCATTTATTGTCTGTTGTAATTATGTTACATATTGTTTTATGAATGAGTTATTCAAAATTAATTCTCTGTATGTGTATTAAGTCTGTGTATTTTCAATTGTAGCCTTCCTAGATATTACCATACAGAACTGAAACAGGCTCGAGCAGATACCATTTGCGAGTGTTGTCTCCGTGTTGCCTATTTGCTGTGATAACGCATAACATCATTTTATCATTAATTGAAGTACCAATGTTATTAATGCTACTTCAAGTTTAATTTACGCTCATTATGCTACATTTCTATTACACTACATTTATTTTATCCCACTAATATTATAAATGTGAAAGTTTGGATGGATGGATGTTTGTTATTCTTGCTCGCGAAAACTACTGAACCGATTGTTATTAAACTTGGCATGTAGATAGCTGGAGACCTGGATTAACATATAGGCTATTCCCACGATATTCCCACGGGATCGGGACTTAAGCGGGTGAAACCGCTTGGCGCTGCTAGTTGTAAATATACAAATATTAGAATACTTAATTTAAAGCGTGGTTCTGATGATTAAAATATTTCAATCAGGGTGTGTATTCCCTATTACATGAATAGCTAGTTTTTTTCTATGATCTAAATTAAGCAAAATTTTTTGATTTAAGATTTGCGTAAAACAGACGACTTCTGTGGCGCGGTGATGCCACTTCGGGGGTCGCGAGTTCGCTTCCTGCTCAGTGCACAATATTTATACACGAATATGCCTATTAACTTAGGTCTGGTTGTTTCTGTGTAAGTACATAATAATATGTATGTATTTAAAAAACAATATCTATGTAGATATGTTTATCTGTGTTCTAGTAGTACAAGCTCCAAGCTCCAAGTCCCAGAATATTATTATATGTATCATATAATCATATCTAGTCTCCTTTTAATGTGGTTAAGGTTCTATTATATATATATATATATATATATATATATATACTATTATATATAATCCACCACTCTATAGTCAGCTGACTTTTCTTTTTCTTTAAGATATTGGGTTAGCTATAATTTGATACAATTCTCAGTTGGGAGAAAATGACTAAAAATATTTTTTTTCTACGTGCGCAGGAGGCTGCTGCTCCTCAACCCCCCGACAGAACCGCAGTGTATGTTCACGAGGCTTCATGTTACAACGCTCTAAAGCATTTTATAAGTTTTCGCCCGAGGTCAAATCTGTGGTTGGCTCGCGGGCCATTAGTATTGAAAAAATTTACAAGGCACAAGTTTTACTTCATAACGGGCGGTTATAGATCGACATTGATAGATAGCTATCTTACCTAATTGCAACACGGTATTATAAATTTTTATATATTTTGGTTTTTATTTAGATATAACAACCGTCCCCAGAACACCCTTCCAAGCACTAAGAAACTTACAAACATTGATTTTTATTTATATAGATTTGTTTTACTTTCCACAAAGCAACCTACTGTTGCGGTGACATTGTGTTGATCTAAAGGTAATTATTAGTTAAAAAAGACGTTTTCAAAAAAATAATTATAAAATAAAGACGATATTCGACGTTGGCTTTGTATATTAAGCAGATTGCGCAATAGAAAGAAATATAGACGGTCTAATTCTTCACCATCTGCGGTCAGCCCATACCTGTAATGGCTATACCTTGTACTAGAATGGAATAGTAAAGTAGTTAGTCAGCTTAAGCAACTGAAGGAATTTGTTTTCGTATAAACACCATAATGCTTTGATTTTATTATATCTTTGTTTAAACTATGTTTTAAGCTGCCTACACATTTTCTGTGTATGCCGACGCTTTGAAACTGCAAAACATTTAAATATAAATTTCCAATTTGCACTTGGTAGGAACGTACGTGTAGGTATGAGGATGTACAGGTTATTAATGGTACCCAAATTGAAGTTTGAATGAAATGAAAATAGATATTTTGAACTTTAGTTCTTCATTACCTTCAAGCTTATTTATAATTTGAAGGCCCTTTTATTCACCGGGATAAAAATATATTCGTTATTTTCTTCATCAGTTAGCCATAAAAATAAATAAATACTTATGAATTTCACTCACCTTCCAACGCCACAAATACGGTAGCTCCAACTAAACTATACAGGCACAAACACAAACTAAGGAACAGATGCGTAAACCACTTTCTTGATAACATTTTTAATCTATTATAAAACCAGAATGCAGACTTCTCACCAGCACTTAAACCGCTTTTTGCTGTGTTCATAGTAAAATCTTTAAAGCCTGCGAATTGCTTGAACATGAAATCGGACGCCTTATTGTGATACAAATGCATAAGATACGGATTACTATGGGGATCTGATATGTGAGAACCCGGGGTCCCTGGAGGCATTCCAACGAATCTTGGCGGGCCCCGGTAAATGGAGGTTCCAGTGGAAGGACCTCTTGGTGTCATCGGTACTACAGTATCAGGTATTTGGATGGTTATCTTCGGCCTCACCGGCCTTTTAGGTGGTGGTGGAGGCCCGTAAGTAGGTGGGATGTCCAAATTATCCATTTTCACCGTTTATTAACACTTAAATGTTTATTGACACTTCGCTCGAACTCGCGGTAAAACTTTACGAAGCGCCGGCGTCGAAATAGCTTCCAGTATTACATTGACACGGGAGAATTTTCTGTCGGTTGGCGTGAGATTTCGGCAGACGTGCGTTGGTGCCCGTCGTGGCTGGACACTGATTTTATAAATAAAACGGGAGTTAGTGAGTGCTTCCCATCGTGTCATCGGCTCGTATCTGAAACTTATCTCATCAACTTGATTATTGCCAAATCGATTGAGTTCTCTGAACTTGATGCGTAACGCACCTGAGTCTCTTTTCACGGAAATTATAAATACTAACTGATTTTCGTGATTAAATATTTTATAAGATATAATATAGTTACTATTTTTTTAGTATCGTGATATTAATGTTTTGTAGATATTGGCATATTCAATTCTCATATCCATATTTACCTAAATTAATCCTGAATATTTATTTCACAAAATTTTTATGAGGTTGTTGATTTAAGCCAAGCTAAACCAATTATATAGTCTGTGTCTAAACTAAGCTTTTCGTGACCAAAGGGGGCTGATATTTTCCTCGGACAAAGGATAAGCATTTTCTTTAATCATTTTCTTAAAACTTTTCAGTGATGTGCCTTAGAGAGACGACTTATGCCGCGTTCCAATAAACAAAAAACGCTTCGTTTTGCTTACGGACGGTAAAATTTTCGTTGAAAATTCAACGAAATTTTACCGTCTGTAAGCAAAACGAATGTTTTTTTGTTTATTGGAACGCGGCAATAATCACTCCAGCCCATTCCTTTTCTGAATCCCGCTTTCACATGCAATCAACAATCTTACTATCTGTTACATGCACAACTCTTTCTATCAAAATTCTAGGATACATTTTACTAACCCCACGAAGGCTGATACCGCGATAGTTTTTACACTCCTGCTACGATCCCCTTTGTATAAGGGCACAATTACTGGTTTTGTCCAGTCACTTGAAACTTGGCCTTGTACCAGCTACAACAGTGATAAGCATTAATTTGCAGCTATTTATCTACCTACATTAAACGCCTATTCTTTGACGAAAATAATATCAAATTTTAACTGGTTATGTTAACTTATGATGTTTCACGTTCTACTTAAACTTCAAAGAATTTTTCGTTAGTTCATGGTGATGATAATTCCATGAGTGATGCTAACCGATTCAATTTGTTCATATGAGAAAATAAAAAGCAAATCGGTAGCTCAAATTGTATGGATAATAAAATAAATTAATGGTAGGTTTTTTCATAACCGCAAAACAGTTCTAAATCTACATTTTTTAGATGACTGAGAACACTTTTTTAATTTATACGATATAGCTTCTGCGATAATATCATTTTGAATGGAACGTTTGAAATTATAAATATTTTTGTATTTACATTTCAAATCAGAAATAATAATGATAATAATAAAACCTTTATTTTCATATTTTAAATCCATAGGTACATAGTATAGAGGTAAGTGATGTCGTAAGAGTCAGCATTAGAAATAACATTTTATCATATATATATATATCAGACTACCTGAAATCATTTAGCAATAAAGTAAATAACACTTTTTATAAGTAAAAATAAAATAAATTATCACTGAAAATACATGCATGTCACAAATTAATGTCATAATTAAGTGCTAATACACTTATTTTGTAATGTCATATTATAGAACACTGAATTTTAAAAATAAAATAATATAAATTTAGTTCTGTCCTGTTATTATCCTAATCCACTTACATTGAATTGGACAGTCTGTTCGAGAGGCAATCATTTTTAGGATGCTGTTGCTACTGTCTCTCATACGCCTTAACAATGAAACCACTGAAATGAAACCACTTTTTTACGTATAATAGCGTGATAGCCATCCGTATGTGCTTCGGCAAACATTAGAGACGCACTGCAGTGGGGAGGTAGCCGCATCAGCATTCTAAAAATGTTATTGTGTGGAACACGTAAGACACTGGCGGCCCGACTTACCCATAAACTGCTCGAGTAAAATGATTGGCAATATGCCTTAAACAGCGTGATTTTTACCTCAGCAGAGCATCGAGCAAATCTACGGGCAATTATATTCCCTCGGACCGCCAGGGCCCTACGCTCACGCTCCAGATCGGCGTCATCAGACAGTTCATTATTGACTATGTGTCCCAAGTATTTAAAACTGGTTACCACTTATAGCTTTTCGCCGTATAGCCTAATCGGCGGAGAACACCCGGGTACACTGAGCTTTCCTTTGCTTTTATCTGCATTGTGCGTGAGACCGTGTTCCGTGACCATTGTAATGTTTGTATGTGAATTGAGAACAAAAATTTAGAAATTAATCTTCTGATTTTCATTTATGACTTTTTACTGCTATCGCAATATTAAAATTTAAGATTTTTAACTTTCCCAACTTTCCCCCACTTCTCTGTAACTGTCCCATTTATAATAAAAACACTTTTAACTACAAATTAATTATTTCATTTATTTGGGAAACATGCTACTGTTCTTTATGCATTATAGGTGGAAAGTAAGACGGTAAGGGTAAATCCGGCCCTGACAAACATAATATCGATAAGATAATAATGACAGGAATAAAATTCATTACAAGTAGATTTTACAATTTCCCATAAAACCGTGTAATGGATTTGACTGTGGGTAACGAGCCTCTATAAATCTACGTATTAATTATTAGTATAATAATTATGTTTACAAACAACAAAACAAGCAAACAATACAGCTAAGACACTTATTTACAGTCAAATAAGTTCAGCACTCCATCACTCAGGAATTCACAAACACTGAAGTAATACTCCATTAACTTTGTTTTAAACATGGTGTATAATTTGTAACTTCCGACTTTCGCCCTAGGTGACGTTACTGGTAAAAATGTATCACGCTATGGTTTCGTCACCGGGGCTATTATAAATATGTTCGGATTCATTGAATAAATTATCTTGCTCTAAGGGAAGTTGATTTTAATTGCCGGTCTTTGAGGGTACCTCTACGATTGTGCTCTGTCTGTACATGGTCCTTCGAGCCGGATGGCATTTTTGGTGATCTGTGAAAGGATACACGTTGAGTACAAGCTTGTTCGCATGATATAAGACGAAAAGCGGCGCTAGTCAGAAGAACGTTTGGCAAATATAGAAATACGTCGTGGCGGTTCTTGTACATCATTGGATAAAGTCAAGTGCAAAGTGGATTGTAAATGAGTACATCAAAATTACTAAGTGTAGTAAGTGTCGAAAAGTTGACTTCAAAAATTCATGAAATTGGCATATTCAGTCAGGACTTAGAATAATCGGCTCAAATTTGTTGAGACGGGGAATCCATGCCCGATTTTTGAGCGATATAAGTCGTGCTAAAACACTTAGATGATTTTACTCTACAAGACACTTAGAGAATTTGACACTACAAACGACTTGTGAAATTTTCAAAAACTGAGCAGACATAATAAACTTGTAAAAATGGAAAATGATTTACGGATACTAGAAGACTTGAAGGTGCAATTGACAAAGGCTTATACAAATTTTAAGAAGACTTCAAAGGAAAGGTTAATCAAGAACTACGCGGAAGTTAGACTAGAAATTTTGGAACAAACATTTAAGAACTTTTCTTCAAAATATGAGTCTATAGTCGGCGAATATGGTGGTTCTAAGTTACAAGCCTATTTCAAAGAAAATGTGTGTGAAACTATTTCAGAATTGTATTTACACTATAAAGTTGAAATAAGAAAGTTGTTATCTACGTTTAAAGATATTGAGTCGGTAAGTGGTAGCATTGTTTCACCAGATAAGAGCAAAGGTTCCATTGTTAAGTTACCTAAAATTAAAATTCCTACTTTCAATGGGGATTATCTAGAATGGTCTTCGTTTAAAAATTTATTCACATCTTTAATTCATAATAATTCAGTTTGATGATGTGCAGCGCTTACATTATTTAAGATCACAACTATCTGGTGAGGCAGCGCAGTTAATTAAACACGTTTCTATTACCTCAAATAACTATAAACAATGTTGGGAACTGCTAGTAAACCGCTATAATAATAAGAAGTATTTGTCAAATTGTATTTTACAACGTCTGTTCAGTCAGCGAAATATGTCTGTAGAATCCGCTAGTGCATTAAAGGAACTATTGGATGTGACCTGTGATTGTCTACATGAATTAAGCAATCTTGGTATTCATGTTGGTACATGGGATATTATTGTAATCTACATAGTCAGTTTGAAGTTGGACGTAGAATCTCGGAATTAGTGGAAACTGCATGCTAGTCAATCATCCGAAGATTTGCCGTCATTCAAACTTTTCAAAGAGTTTTTAGAGACGCGGTATCGCGCTTTTGAATTTATACAGCCTAAAAATCTGCAAAAAGTAAGTTACAATAATAAACCCAACCCTAAAGTTTTGCATAGCATTACCAAGTTAACTTGTCCACATTGTTCTGATGATTATAGGTTATTTAATTGCAAGGGATTCGCTAAGGAGGATGTTGATAAGCGCCGTGATATTGCTCAGTCTTAAGGTGTATGTTTTAATTGTCTCGGTCAAAATCACTCGAGCAAAGTCTGCCGTGTTTTCACCAAATGCCGCATTTGTCACCGTAAACACCACACTTTATTGCATCCAAAAAACCCCAGCGTAGTTAGTGCGGTTATTGCTTCCACGGAACTTACCGCCGCACATGAGGATAATTCAGATTTCCCAGAGCGTGAGATCAGTACAAATATTGCAACCCATCTTCTGAATGAAAGAAATCCGGATCAAATCCTTTTACCCACGGCTCTGGTCAGAGCCGAATCAAAAAATGGGTCCATTTACATTTTAAGAGCTTTATTAGACCAAGGCTCTCAAGCGTCTTTCATTACTGAATCAGCAGTGCAGCTACTTCAATTAAAAAAGATAGCAGCTAAAACGACAATAAACAGTATAGGGGGAAGTCATATCGGCATAGTCTCTAGACATTTGGTAAATATTAAAATGCAGTCGCTACATGACTCGTCTTTCTCTATACAAGTAACTGCACATGTATTAAGCGCGCTGACATCGGTGATGCCAGAAAAACGATTTGAATTGCAGCATTGGCCGGAACTTTGTAAACTTAAGTTGGCCGACCCCAGCTTTAATTCACCTAACAAAATATCTATTTTTGGGCGGAGGTCTTTTGTGATATATTAAAAGAAGGCTTGATCAAGAGTCCTAAGGGCTCCCCAGTAGCACAGGACACCCATTTAGGGTGGATTGTGAGTGGCCGACTAAGCGAGGATGCTAGTTCACATAATCCGCATAATGTGGTTATTAATACGAGTATGCATGCTCATGTCACCGAAATTGACATGTTGAAATAATTATGGGAACTTGATTCCGAACCTCGGTTAGACAAAAAGCTGTTAACACCCGAAGAACGTGCTTGCAAAGAGTACTATATAGCTACTACTCAGCGAGACAACAGTGGTCGCTATGTTGTACGGGTACCTTTTCGTTGTGAAGATCCGCAAGATCAGTCCAAGGACAATCCAGCTGATATTGCATCACGCTGTGCATCTCCTACCGATCTTCTCAAATGTGATCTCTCTAAACATGGTCCGAAATGGTTAAAAAATTATAAAATAAAGTATTCAAAACCTGAATCTATACTTACCAATGAGGAGTAAAGGACAGTGAAGGTCCTTACAACTAAAACGGAGGCTGTGTTTGATAACACTTTTTCTTCCAAGTACTCGTCTCTATTAAGGTTACAAAGAGTAGTTGCGACTTGCAGAAGGTTCCTGTTAATATCAAAGCATCGTAGAGCTAATATTTCTATCAAACCGTATTTATCAATGGCAGAAATCGAAGAAACTTTAACTATTTGCATTCGTCTCACTCAGGGGGAATGGTTCAAGGCAGAAATTGAACTTTTTAAAAACGGTCAGCCTATAAACAGCAAGAGTTCATTATATAAACTAACTCCTTTTATTCATAGCAACGGATTACTACGAGTTGGAGGTAGGATTCGACACTCTCAGTTCCCTAATGATACAAAGCACCCAGTTGTAATACCTCATGACACATAATTTGGCCAAGTTAATTGTAGCCGATGCACATGAAAGAACTTTTTATGGAGGACCACAACTGGTAACTAATTTTATACGCAATAGGTACTGGATTAGTAGGATAAAAAATATAGTAAAGGCGCATATACACACATGTATTCCTTGCATTAGATATGCAGCTGTGACCAAACCAAAGTTAATGGGTGACCTTCCAGCTTGCAGGATAACTCCTAGCAAGCCATTTTTTAATTCAGGTGTTGATTATGCTGGTCTCATTAGTATGAGATTTGCTAAAGGCCGCGGGCAAAGATCATACAAGGGATACATTTGCCTGTTTGTCTGCATGGCCACGCGAGCTGTGCATATTGAGGCTGTATCAGATCTGACGACAGAAGGTTTTTTGGCAACTTTTAAGCATTTTGTCTCCAGACGAGGACATTGTCGCCATATCTGGAGTGATAATGGCACAAACTTTGTTGGTGCTGCCAAAGAGTTACAAGTACTTTTTGCTCAGGAAAGCAAAGGTTTTAAAGACATTGCGGCAGCTCTAGCAAAATCTTCCACTGAGTGGCACTTTATCCCTCCTCACGCTCCAAATTTTGGGGGAGTGTGGGAGGCAGGAATAAAGAGTGTTAAACACCATTTGAAACGCGTGGTTGGGAATACTACCCTCACCTATGAAGAAATGTCTACCGTGCTGTCTCAAATAGAGGCATGCTTAAATTCACGGCCGTTGTCTAGGGCTAGTAGCGATCTCGAAGATTCTGTTCCGCTTACACCCGGTCACTTTTTAGTAGGACATCCGTTGGTAGTACCACCCGACTACAATTATGAGTCATCTACATTGAGTACACTGCGGAGATGGCAATTGGTGCAACGTATGGTGCAACATTTTTGGCGCAGATGGCAGCAGGAATATTTAACGCACTTTTTTCACCGATACAAATGGGCCGCTAGAGCTCCTGAACCTAAAATTGACGACATAGTTTTAGCGAAAGAGGATAACTTACCCCCCGCGAAGTGGTTGTACGGTAGAGTTGTTCAGCTGCACCCGGGAAAGGATAATATCACGCGCGTTGTCACTGTTCGCTGTAAGGGCGTTCAAATAAAACGTCCAACCTCGAAACTATGTTTGCTTCCCGTGGTGGTATAAGTGGTATACTTTTGATATAATTTCTATAATGCTATCTTTATTAAATATTTGTTAACCTGAGCTTATATTATATTTACATTGCTTAGTTGATTAATGTTAGGTTACATAGTTGAATTCTTATTTTTGTAACTCATTTAGTGCGTGTCTGTTTGTTATATTAATTTTTACATTCTGTCTTAAATGCAAACTTCTCTAAGTATTTATGTTGTATACAGTCCATTGTTTCTATGTTTTGAGTTGTTTTCCCATGGTGGGCGGCTTCAAAAGGAAAATTATCCTTTTGGTGGGCGTAATGTATAATTTGTAACTTCCGACTTTCGCCCTAGGTGACGTTACTGGTAAAAATGTATCACGCTATGGTTTCGTTACCGGGGCTATTATAAATACGTTCGTATTCATTGAATAAATTATCTTGCTCTAAGGGAGGTTGATTTTAATTGCAACCTACCGGGCTTTGAGGGTACCTCTACGATTGTGCTCAGTTTTGTACACATGGCATTGTTTTTCTCCTGCCTAATAAGCTGTTGATAAATACGGCAGTCTTTTTTTAATTGTTCCATCTCCTTAGTAGTTTCTTATTCTAGGTAAAATCAATTTACAGCTGTTCTTTGACCTTGTATTATGTTTATTTGTAATCCATTAAAGATCAACGTCCCCACTGCCACGATGTTTACATAATAGTTTACGTAAATATATTTTTGTTTTAAGGTAACAGGTAATATTTTATATTTTTAAATAATAATTAATTATTATTATTAAAGTACTATTTACTTAAAAGGAGACCGCTTGATATTCACAAATAAACTATAAATTACTTTATACAACATTGTTAACAATAGAAATTTTATACATCAAATAATGTCCTCTAATAATACTACAATAAAATTGTTATAAAGATGAAATCATACCAACTTCTGTAACTAGTCTTTTATAAGAAACTCTTAAAACAAATGGCAAAACAAATAAACTTTATCTGAATCGACGAAAAAGTCATGTATCCATTTGTCACACTTTATTTTATTGCTTTGCCTCGCTAACCCTTATTGAGGTCCGAAAATAATCTAATAAGAGTTTCGTAATGTATCAGTCACAGTACTTTCCATTACAGTCACAATACGTAATGTGACTGTATCTAATAGATTTCTTACCAAGTTTACATTGATGATCGATGACACGGATTATATAAGTACCAATACTGTAACTCTGTCTATTTTTACCACAAATATTACAGCTATTGTCACGACGCAGATAAGCTAAGCTACTTGGGTATCGCAATTAACATTAGACACCAGGGATGATCACCTAGACCAATTGGAAAAATCTCCCCTTTGTGTTGAAAGAATCTCAGACTGGTCTATACAAAATACCATGATACAAAATTCCACACATGATACGCCTTCCTTATATTGCTGCAAGCTCTGGTACTTTATCTTTACCTGACTATCTATACTACTTTTGTTTACTTGTTACCTTTTCACGACTAAACGGTTGAACGGATCGTAATGAAATTTGTCAAGGAGATAAACTATATACGGGAAGGACAAAGGCTCCTTTTAATCCCGGAACAATGTACGGTTCCCGTGGGATAAATTTGAACTTCCACTAAGTTGCGGGTACTAGCTAGAGAAATGTAAATAATCAAATCAGCTTGATAGTATTAGCTATTGCTCTTCCTTTAGTACTTAGTAGTAATCGCCCCTCCCCGTAGGTCTTGCACCCCGCATAACTATCTTAGCCCTACCTACGAGGAGTCCCCTACCTACGAGAAGTCCAGTTAGGATCTACTCAAGTGGGTACGAGCCCAGTTGCCACAATACCTTTAATACGAAATTCATCGTCGTCAAAAACTATTACATTATATTGTCTTGAAACAATGATAAAGTCGGAAAGATTAACTTTCGGAAAACTATTTTTTTATTCAAATCACATCCAAACATCGGTAAAATAAAACTTTATGACTCATAAATTATGAGTCATAATGTGGGAATCGAACCATGAAACCGTGAAACTAGCCATAAATTATAAGTTCTCCATTATGGCACCACATTTTGCATCGTAGGCCATCAAAATTTGCCATCAACAAGACTTGAGAGAAATATATAAAGAAGCCGAAGATATTTTTATTTTTTATTACAATTGGAACTGGAATTTTATGAAATTGTTGCTCTTTTTAGGGTTCTGTTCCTCCAAAGGAAAAAAAGAACCCCTATGATCACTTTATTGTCAATCTGTCTGTATGTCTGTCTGTCAAGAACCCGGGGACACATCAAGTTGAAATTAATACCAAATACTTAAAAATACTTATGTCTGCGGTCCTTTAAAGTTATAAAAAACGCTTCTAAGTCCACGCAATTAAAAGATATGACCATTTAAGCCTTAGATTTGACCAAATTTGAACATTTTGCAGGTAAAACCTATAGGGTAGGTGCTTCCCATTGACCTAGAACCATACAATTTGGTAAGAAGCAATGTCTAACAGCACAAGTAAAGGAAAAAACCCGAAAGCCATTAATTTGTTGTTATATCGCATAAAAAATAGTTTTTGTGAATATAAACTTATATTTTACGGTTGGAAAGTTTACTTTGTCATACATCGGTGTATGGGGAGTATTTTTAGAACCGCAAAGTTAAGTTTCGGAAAAAAAGGGAAAAAGCCTCCGAGAATTGATTACCGAGATGGACGTACATGTTTGTTTGCTTACGGAACCCTCGATGCGCGAGTCAGAGTCTTACTTGTCCGAATTTTATATCTTTGAAACAAACAAACAGCAAACAAACATGTTGTAAGTTCGACCGTTTTGTTCTTCAGTGTATCTTCTTTCATTTAAAACAATCCGATAACAACTTTTTAGTAGGTCCGGCGTTTAACCTTAAACATTTCGGAATCGAAATAGGAGTTACTCACGAGCATTTAAGTAATGTTTTTTTCCGTATTTCGATAGCTTTCAAGATGTTTCATTTGAAATCGTAATACTTAATTTAACTTTGGAAATGGATAGGGAACTTTGTTTGTTACTCTTGTTAAGGCCAGTTCTTAATTACAAGGTAAATCAACTTCACAGTCGAAATATTGACTTCATTTTAAGGGCTTCTTAAACGTTCGATGGACAAGAGGCTACGTTATGAGAACCTACATAGGACAAAGACATTTCTGACAAATCTGCAAAACGGACTCTCCACAGGTAGGTTCATATCACAATAAAATCATTTATCTATAATATAGTTTATCAACACATATTTTTTTTAATTAAACGAAAACGATTCGACGAATCATAAATAAGATTGGAATATTCAATTCTAATCTCAGTTTCAGATATTACCCTGCTTAAACTTTAGATATGCGATCGGAAAGCGGGGTCGAGTAAGCGATTCCTTTAGTTTTATATGAATTTTGAATTCACCAGTCATACAAAGACATTTTAAATAGACAATCTGCATTTAGATTGTATAATTAATTCAGATATACTGTGGTTGTGAAAGAACCCCGACCAACATTGTCCACGCCTTTTCCTTGATGACATCTATATTCAAATAACAAAATTTGGATCTATGAAGCCAACATATTCCGTTATTCTAACTCAAGTCAACAGAAGTTTACAAAGTCTACACATCTGCAAAAACACCATGGTGTTTTGGTAACCGAAACAATTGATTTAAACCATGACTTTCCTAATTAGATATGGCTGACTATTTTGATTGCGTTAATACGAGTAATAGTGTACATTCAATCGTTCAGTCAGTCTCCCCATTTTTGGGTACGATTCCATTAGGTGTTTACTGTAAACTTTGTCCTCACGGCTGTCCGTGTGCGACGGGCACGTTGCCAGAAATATTGACATCGATCTAGCTAAATATATTTTGGATGAAGTTTGCGTGAAAGTAGTTGGGCATGACTCTATTAATATTTATTATCTAATTTATATTATCAGTTCACCTATGATTATGATTGGGACAATCCGATCGAAGCAAAAGGTATAATAGTACGTCTCATACGAATATTAAGTATCTACCTCGATTGTGTTAAAGTATTAAAGTTTGAATAAAATTTTCGTAATGTTACTAATTAGGTTCATTTGTAAATCTTACTAATCCCACTAATATTATAAATGTGAAAGTTTAGATGGTTGGATGGATGGTTTGTTACTCTTTTACGCAAAAACAGCTGTACATATCAGGATGAAATTTGGCACAGAAATAGATTATAGTCTGGAATAGCACGTAAGCTAATTTTTATCCCAGAAAATGAACGGTTCCTGTGGGGTAGATTTCACCAAAATTTCGCTTCGAACGAAAAATAGTATTTATAAAAAAATTATAAACGTCTTTTTGTCATCTGTCTGTTCATTAGTATCTATGCTGGCCCAGAGCTTGCGGATTATGTTCATCGGCTTGTTGTATATATTAAAACATGGCAGTGCGTAGGAGGAGCCTTAAATATGTAATATCATTTAAATTATCGTAGCTTACAGTAAAATGCGTTAAGATAACATTTACATTTCGATACATAATATAACTTGTTGTTTATTTACATCTCTTACCTCGTTTTCAAATTTAGTTTTGTACGTCACACGTTTAGTCTACTTAATTTATGTTTTTTACGTGGAATCGCATTGTAAGCGACATCCATTAACAGCAAAAAAATTGATAAAAGAACAGTGCAATGATAATTCTCGCGCTAATGTATTAGATTTGTGGTGGCTAGATCTTAAATTTGATCACTTAATGATGTATCCAAGCATGGCCACGACATAATTATACAACTAGCGCTAACAGGTATAGGTACAACTCTCCATTGCGGTCATTGTTACTAACGTAGCTAGATTAACAATTGACGTGAAATATAGCCACCTTTTAAATGCAACAGTCCAAAGCAGCATCACAGAAAAAACACTTGAATAAATCAATACTCCTAAGTATTAGTTCCTTGACTACAATCTTTGTACTTAAATGTAATTTATTTAAGTCAACATGGAATCACGACAATTATTCACTGTGTACTGTAACAATAAGATGAACGTTCATCTTATTGATTGCATAGGTAGGTACATACCATAAGTACAATAGGTAATTAACCACATATGAATTATTAAATAGTACTTATATACCTCGCAGTTGACATCCCTTTACTACCATTTATTTCTGACAAACCGAACGTAAAACATCTCAAAACATTTTATTTATTATTCAATATGTGGAGCTTAAAATTGATGTTTGTCACTATCCTGCTCTTTAGTTTATCTGTAAGTATTTTTTTACTTATTAAAACAATGTAAAATTGGAGTTCTGACCTCCGGATGTTCGAAAAAGCAGTAAATGAAAATACGATAATTCAGAAGTTCAAAAACTATAATTAAAATACTAAAAACGAAATTAACTCCTTTTCACGTCACAGGCTAGAAGTTTGCAGTTATCGATTTTTTCAATCGAATGTGATGGCTCTATTTATTTTATTAAATCTGGCTGTGTCTAACAAACAATAACCTTTTGACTTTTCTTTAAAAGCTTGTTATATACCATTTAAGAGCTATTCTGAAGGCAAAGTATAGTAGTACAAACTTAAATATGAGAAGTATTGCTTAATGTCTAGTTTTACAATATAAATAAAATGCATTAGTTGAAATCATTTCATAAAACAGCTTAAAATATGAAAATATTAAGATTAAACTTGAGGAAAAAACTGAATTTACCCATTAATAGAAAATATTTATCCGATTTAATCTGATTTATTAATCAATGTAAAAGGCCACTTATTGTCCATAACTTAAAGTCAGTAAATTAATGAACATTAATTGTTTTCACAAATAAAAACTATAATGTTCAGTTAAATTTCAATAACTAACCAACTAGTCTATATTTTGTTCAGCTACAGAATTTCTGTTTTTAATGGCCTACGGTGAAATTGAAGCATTGTATTACCAAACTGCGATAATATAAAGAGTTGCTGGTACGTATAGCACAGGGTTCCCATTTTAAGTATCAGCAGTGCAGTATTTGTGATTATTTGTAATATAACATCCATGAAATTATGTTTGTAAACTCTTACTTGTAAACAATAAATACATAATTATTATTATTAAATGTTTATGCGCTGCCGTAACGTTCATTACGAAACTTTACACACACATTGCCAGAGGTTTAGAGAATGACATAACCAGAAAAGAGACACTCTTCCCGAGGAATGGAAAAAATACTTTTACGCGAGCTAAGCCGCTGGCAAAAGCTTGTACCCATATATTATATGCATAAGATAGTTTCTAAACTCTAAACTAAACTTGTATACTAAAATTGTTTTATTCTTACGTAGGTGTTTACAACATCAAGACTTCTACCTCCGCCATCTCTGATTGCGGATCCCAACCCTAAACCTGCTACTGAATTGCCAGATCAACGAGCCATAATCCAGGTTCCTGATAATTGCCCAGATGGCCAAAAACTACAACCTGATGGAGTTTGCCGTGACGTTTATGACAATAACGATTTGGATTTAAAAAGTTAAGGCATGCGGAATGTAAAACCATTCGCCCGCCAAGGCCGCCGATGCTCAATCAAGTCGGCTTATTTTTATTAGTAGTAGAGTAGTAGAAATATTTTGTAACAGTTGAATAATTAAACAAAACAAATCAAAACCGACTTTATATTAAAAAAGAACACTTACTTCTTAGAGTTTCGAGCAAAGCACCTTTTTCTAATACACTTGTACGAGTTACTAGAAACACGGGTGTACATGAGAGGGACATTTAGTTTTTTAAGTTACCCGACAATTTTAAATACACTCCTGTGTGTCATCGTGTTTAATCTAAGTAAGTATAATATTAAATACGTAGAAGAGAATTCTTTGAAAGCGTTTTTCAGGAAAAATTCTCAATCGCAGGAACGTGAAATTTGGAATATTTAAACTTTATTTCACGAAGTGCAAAAAGGTAAAAACTTTTAAACATTATGTTTTATTAATTTAAAAATTACGTGAACACGTCTACATCAAGCGACACGCGTCCAGTATTTATGTTGACCTGTCATTGTACGAGTCTCTACCGACAATGATAGTTCAAGTTATACTTGCCGATGAAATAAACCAAAAGTAAATTACAATCGATATTCGACCAACAGGTGATCTCTAGTCATATATTAATCGTTCAAGCTTAGGGACTTAAAATTACATCCTACTAATATTATAAACGTGAAAGTTTGTGAGGATGAATGGATGTTGTTACTCTTTCACGCAAAAACTACTGAACCGATTGCGATGAAACTTAGTATGTAGATAGCTGGAGACCTGGATTAACACATAGGCTTTTAGTTTGAATTTTTAGGGGGGTGAAACCGCGGGCACAGCTAGTAAATAATAAAACTAAAATGTGCAGCGTAAAATAAGGATCGTGTTATATAAGTATTTATAAACCTGTCGCCCCTCCTCCTACCTCTGTAAGCTATTTGCATTTAATATTGTTGATTAACTTAAAAATAAATATTAAGTACCTGCTGTACCTAAAGCTAGATATCTCGATCGATGGCCTCTTATAAATACTACACATACAAGACTCGATGATTTTCTTAAAAAATAACTAACGGTTTTTTGCTTTACTACATATGAAATATCTGTCAACAATGAAGCGACCTAGCTCTTCAAAATCAAAAAAATAATGTAACACTTGTTAGTTTAAAATCGCAGGTGCAGGTTTTACTTTAAACTGGAGGTTTTCTGTAACTAAAATCATAAACTTTCTAGTACTGTGATCCCTGAATAGTAAAAGAGAGGGGGGTACCCCGCCAAAGGTATAAATGTGAACTTGTATAGATAGCGGTACGCCATCACAACAGTTCGATCCCGCGCCAGCAGGGCACTAAGCCGACTCCATTACCTCCTAAACCATAATTCCAAACTATCTCTCAAAAATAAAGTACGTCTATACACCACTTGTATCCGCCCAATAATGACATACGCCTCAGTCTTATTCGCTCACTCCCCTCCAAGGAGGATCCATCGTCTTCAAACGGTACAAAACCGCTTCATGCGCAGAGCCACGGGAGCCCCGTGGTACATGCGAAACGAAAACCTCCATATAGACCTCGGTCTACCTACCATAAGGCAATTCATTAAAAGCAGCTCCCAAACCTTCTTTGACTCCGCCGAATCCCACCCCAACCCACTCGTGGTATTCGCGGAGAGCTACATCCCGTCAGTCATCTCTCGTAAGCGCCGACCGAGACGTGTCGTTGGGGAGCCTGACGACGATATCACCAAGGCACAAGACGCCGCGCATGCCGCACTCCATCAACACAATACACGCACAAACTCACCACACCGCGGTCCCCGTTTCTGCCCCCGACTGAGGGGCAGAAACAGACACTCGCGCCCCAACAGTTAAATCATAGGTAGACTTTGACCCTTGACTTTGTTTCGGCGTTTCTTCTCAAGGTTAGTCATAAGAAACTCCGGCACCATCTAGCTCTTTGTCTCAAGCAACAACCTAAGCCGAGGTCCTAGCCCCCCTCAGGGGTGCCCTTAGGCCGTTGCTGTAAATGTAGTATACGGTTGAGAGCACTAGGCTCACCGTCAAGTCCGCGTAAAGTTGTATACAGCCTTTAGCTTACAACTAAAGTCAATTAAAAAAAAAAAAAAAAATAGCGGTACGCGAGCGCACCGAGGGGCATTCTGTATTTTGTTCTGCTCTTTCGTCGTCGAGGGAATACGTGACATTTATTTATTTTTTGCGAAATATATATATTTTTTAATTATTTCTGCCTAGCTTGTTAAGAATAGTATATTGCTATCTGCATTATATGTAGGTACTTTTGGTTAAAGACATTGAGGGTTCTAAGACTTAGTTAACTTTATTTGAGGCTAAATGACTGTCAATGATAGTTTCTAACTTAGAATAGAATAGAATAATCTTTATTGTACACCAGTAAATATTGCTTAAAGTTAATTTACAATTTTGATATGTACAAAGGGCGGCCTTATCGCTAAAAGCAATTTCTTCCATTCAACCTTGGGGTGATAAAATAATGACCAGTAATAAAATAACGTACCTATATGATTGTTTTTAAACTTTCGCGACTTTGATACATACTAGATGTGTAATTCGGGACTTAATAACTACCTACTAAGACTAAAGTTGGAATTGCACCTGGGTGCAATTCGATCGAAATGTCGGGTAACCAAGAGGTATTGTACCTTTTAAATATTATCGCGATTAAGTCCCGAATTACACATCTATAGTATGTACCTATATGAGTCACAACATCATTAACACAATATTAATAAATTAATGCATTATTATTAAATTGCTTTGTGTTCAAGAATGCTGTTGTTCTGGTGGCGACGTCCTCTGGTGTACCTTACCTACGCAATGTAATACACTAGCATCCATCCACGAAGTTGACCGTTTCGCCGTTCTCAATGTAATGATTTGGGGTAAGATTAGACGGTAAAATTAAACTCTCCATTTTAAATACGGGTACCGTAACACGTAAACGATCCATCCCATTTGCATAGAGAGTAGGACCTGGATTCGTTCTGATGCAAAACAATGCCCGTGCACACATAGCTTTAGGCCAGACTGTTAGCTGGCCATGGTTATACCTCAATATGAGTATTGAGGTATTATATGGCCAGATAACGGTCCGGACTTAAATCCAATTGAGCATGTGGGACCAATTTAAACGAAGGGTTAGAGAGAATTAATGAGGGATCTACAACTACAGTAACTGTCTAGCAGGCTGTGTGCTTATTTTATTAATTACTAGCAACCCGCCCCGGCTTCGCACGGGTAGCAGAGACATCTTCAATAATTATCATCATATTTCAACCAATTTACACAAAACCACAGATAAGATAATAGTTACTTCGTAACAAAACCTTAACAAATCATACCTCTAAACCTATTGGTGAGTCCGCATGAAAATCCGTTCAGAAGTTTTTGAGTTTATCGCGAACAGACAGTCAGACAGACGTGGCGGAGAATTTTGTTTTATAATATCTAGTGATAAGCCTCCTTGATAGTTTAAAAAACAAGTAACATGCACTAGAAGACATGTTTAAGTAAAATTAAAAATAAAACACGGTTGGGTTCATCATTAATCTACGAACTGAGTAAGGATATAATTATTATTGCGCTAAAAACAATACCTACACGAATATTTCAGCAAAAAGAGAGAATTTATAATATTTTTCTGATTCCTGTTATAATCGACACGGCTTCTGCTAGGGGTTTTATTATTAAGGTGACTTAAAGTGGTTATTACAGAGCTGCAATCATAGCTTGAGTTCCAGCGACCTTCCTGCAATTACACCTAAATTGTGTCAGTGATGAACGTGGATTAGAATGATGCATCTTGACGCTAGGAACACGAGATAAGGTTTGTGATTACCATCATTATTTATGCAACAGTATTAGAAAATGGTCAGAAAAACGTTTTACAGGTTTGGCTATGTTCAGATGAGAGGGGTAGCGAATTTAGGTATAGGTACACGAATTTATAGGTATAGACAATTAGACATGCGAATTTTGTTTACATTCGTTGTCCACATGCTAACGAGCGTTTTAATCCGACGCGCGCTCTTACAACTGTACGGGCAGCATGTGAACAACTTAAAATTCGTGTAGGTACTTGTTAGCGCGCTTAACTAACGCCAGTCACTTTTTTTCGTGTAGAAAATCCACGGGCACCTCACCGGAGCTAACGGTGAAGTGGTATGTCGGAACCGACTAAAACCACACGGTGTTCCGTCACAAGTACATATACCTATATTATTATTTCAGATTTAATAGAAAGAGCTTATAGCATCTATAGGCGGCCAGGCGCGACCCTAGGGCGGTGCGAGCAGTGCGTACGCACCGGGTGTCCATAATATTTTGTATATGAGAACTAAAAAAAAGGTCATCAAATTCTTTTTACGACGAAGAACATAGGGAAATTGAGGTTTTGAATTTATAGGGCTGCCATTTGAGGTCTCGCACCTCCTAAAAATATAGCTAGGGCCGCTACGCTACCGTAGGAGGTTAATGTAATTTCAGTAGTCCAAACTTACAAACTTTATTATTATTATTTTTTTTTTTATTTGTAATTTATGCACAAAATGTGTCAAAGGTGAACTTAATGCCTTAGGCATTTTCTCCCAGTCGACCTTTGGGCGATGCAGAGACAAAACAAGGTAGATGCACAGAGATTGAGAGATATTTATTTTAAATTAGATATAATATTATTTTAGTACCCACAGTACTTTATAATCTACATGCTAATATAATACATACACATGTACAATAATAAGTAATAATGATACTATTACATATAATACATAATATATAAATAAATATACATTTACATATAATATAAACTCGTGAAGGAGAGAGTCTAAGATTGAAAAGAATCTGATAAGGCATGTCTCCGCATCATGTATTTGAAGGTAAGCCGAGTTTTTGCCATCCTGATCTTGAGTGGGAGCGCGTTCCATAACAGGACAGATTGAACAAAGAAGGTAGAATGTACAAAGTCGGAGCGGTGAGTGGGACAATGAAGAAGCCGGTTGTGTGAAGTTCTAAGATTTACGGTATGATTTGCACCTAAATATTGAAACTGAGAAGTTAGGTAGAAAGGAGGACTTGGAGAAAAGAGTATAGAATATAGAGTAGTTAATGCTTTACCTCTTTGTAATATTAATTGTTTAGATTAATGTGATGGTTCTATTTATTTCTTAAGTTATAGTAGTGCACTCTGACGTAGAAGAGTATGTGTTTTGGTTTGTCTAGTGACGTTATCTCAGATTGTCAACAATACATCCAAAGATCACAGGCTGACTAATTTTTACGATGGCCATCTGTATTTTTCGTGCGATCTTGAAGTGTCTATGTTTATATTATAATTATGTAGGTATATTGGCTATGCAAAGGGCTTACTATGGGTTTTGGCACACGTGTACATATTAGTTTTTTTGTAAATACATAGTTCCATATTACACAGGGTTATCCAAACGAATATTGGCTGTGTGAGAATTGATCCCAAAAAAAATTACATTGCATTCGAATACTCGAGCGTGGCCTCAAACAGAAAGTACCTCTGTTGTATAGGTCAGTACAGTACAGTTCATCTTAGTAAAAAATTAATTATGAGCCTTTTTTATAGATGTTCTACAGATACGTTTGGAACCTAAATACCAGCTGATACTAGGTCTAAAACTGCACAGATTAACTTAACATTACTTTTTAGGGTTCCGTTCCTCAAAAGGAAAAAAATCTCTGTTGTCCATCTCTCTGTCTGTCTGTCTATCTGTCTGTGTGTCATGACAATTTTTCTCAGGAAACCGTGGACACATCAAGTTGAAATTAACACCAAATACTTATGACTGCGGTCCCTTGAAGCTTTAAAAAAATCAATCTTCTAAGTCAACGCAATCAAAAGATACGGCCATTTAAGCCGTAGGATTGGCCACATTTGAACATTTTGCTGGTAAATCAAAACCTATAGGGTACTTCCCATTGACCTAGTAGAATCATGATAGGTAAGAAGCAAGTAAAGTATAAGTTTTTATGATTACAAACTTACATTTTGCGGTTGGAAAGTTGACATTGTCGTACATCAATGTATAGGAGAGTATTTTTAGAACCGCAAACTTAAGTTTCTCTTTCGGAAAAGACGGGCAAAAATCTTCGAGAATTGATTCCCGAGATGGACGTACTATCTACATATAAGTTTGTTTGCTTACCTAACCCTCGCTCAGTGCGCGAGTCAGACTCGCACTTTTCCGGGTTTTTTTTATTAACATCGGAGCGACATAATGACCGATATTGGAAAATGGAAACATTTTTTTTTAATTATGTATTTTTAAACGATACAGACTACGCAAGACTTTAGTTACCTACCTACTTTCTGACTCACGTTTGAGACCTGAGTTTGCCAGCTTAGAGTACTGTCGATGTACAGACCAAGGCCTTGGACTGATGGGCAGAGTTTATCCATTAGAGATGAAAATTTATATTATTAATAATACACAAAAATTCGAAAAGAATGGAAATATTAAATTTCCTGTTTGAAATTTCTGGCAACATGGGTTCTTAGCTACTGTCAATTGTCATTGTCATTATCAGTAGTAATATACAAAATACGTTTGTAGTCCGTATTGATTTTACATAGTTTTTCAAGTTGGAATTCACCTTCTAAGTAAATACATGCCTATTATGAAACGAGTTTTCGTTTATGTAAACAAAGATAACAAACATGGTAAAATTGTGGCAGTGGAAGACACGTTTGAAGGATTTAAAAAGAAGATATCGCGACTTTTCCAACTGACTCATGAAAATTTTAAATTATATTTGAATAACTGTGAAATTGAAGACGTGGAAGTAATTAGAGATGATGACAAAATATATTTATGTCTTGACTCAGACGACAAGGAGGATTGTGATATAGTTGTTAGTTCCTTGCAAGATTTGACCATAGGTGATAGATCTGGTTCTCATGAAGAGAGGGCTGTTTCTGACTGGATTACTCTAAATGTTGGTGGTAGGCACTTTACCACATCGCGAGCGACACTTCTAGCCAAAGAACCATTGTCTATGCTTGCTAGAATGTTTGCAGATGATAAAAATGTGTACTTAATGAATCCCAGCGCTGTGGATCGGACTGGAGCATATTTGATTGACAGGAGCCCTGAATATTTTGAACCTATTTTGAACTACTTGAGGCATGGCAATGTGATATTAGATACGCATGTGAACCCTAGAGGTGTTATGGAAGAAGCTGTTTTCTATGGTAAGGTTAACAAAGTTTTTAAATTTGTCTGATGTATATCAACTTTCTTATAACACTGATAAAACAATTATCCCAACTTTACTCTGTCCATTTCTTTATTTTCTTTTTTGAGTTTGTAAAATTAAACTTTAAAATGCTTAGTTAGAAAAATATATATGTAATAAATATAAATGTATACCTATATGTTATCTATTTTATTTTTTAATAACTTTTTTACCATTCATATAGATTATGATACTGTATTATCTAATGTTTCTTTCAATATCTTTGATAGTTTAGTTTAGTTAGTTTTAGTTGACATCGAGCTGTTTTAAAAGTGATGCTGCGAAAACCTTTTAGGTTCTCAACAAACGATCTGTATAAGGAATGTAAAGTACTGAGAGTACGACAGATATTTATCTTAAAAATTATAACTTCTATGCATGAGGAAATTAAAAATTCTACTGCAATTATTAGCCTAAGCCAGCGTCAATTATTCCGAATTCCGAATCCCACTTCCTACCACAAATACCACTTTCATAAAAGCGAAGGCTATTTATCTCCAGCCTAGAGTGTACAACAAGATCTGTCAGATACATACAGGCGTTAATAAGTTGAGTACAGGAGAAGTAAAGCAACTGATAACAAAAATGGCTGTTGAACCTATCATATGACGAAACTGAATTCATTCTTCCAAATCATGGTTAATTAAAGGCAAAGCATAACACACACATACACACATATTCTCAGCCACATGCATGAAATCAGTCACCCCATACACTAGGGCCTTTCATATTAGTCTTTTTAATTTACATTATTATGCTGTTGAAAGACTGTTTTAATTATTAAGTAATTGTAATTAACTACTTAAATATGTAACTACTTTATTATCTGGAATCGATGTCTGTTACAAAGTGTCAATGAAGAATGTACAATAATTTGGTTGACACGATACAGCCATGAGCTTAGTGCGCTGTTAAATCAAAATTCGAAAATTGATTTTCTTGTATATATCATGACTGTATGCATGTTTGTAGAAAAAGAAAGTAAATAAATAAATAAAAAAAAAAAAAAGTAATGATAATTGTGTTTGACATAAATAATGTTAAAATTTTGAAATTCATGTTTAAGCTTAGAGTGATGAACAAATGATAGATGATACACATTAGATCACCGAGTCCTGAATAACTTTAATAAATCAATTATTAAGTAAAAAATATTTACAATATATAATAACTACGCCACATGTAATATTATTTTATGAGCCTAGGCGATATCGAAGTTATGAAGTTAGACCCGCCCAAATGCCACAGATGTTCATATGGCAAACGGGACTGACGGCTTAACATGCTCTCTGAGGCATGGAGGGGTCCCAATGTGTTAAGAACCACCACCCTAATAGTACCCTGGCTAGTATTACTAAACTTTGTAATGTGCTAACCTACTTGGTTACCACTTAGCCATGAGCCTCTTTATATCAATGAATACTTCTTATTAAAGAAAATTTTATTATTATTTTTAATGGTCCTTGGAGTTTCTTGCCTGTTCTTCTCCATAAGATCTACATATTCGAACAGGCAACTAGCTTCACAACTGACTTATTCTGACTGACTGCTACTCCTGACTATTCAAAAAATACCTATTATTAGTTTAATTTCTAATTGACTACAATACAATATATACAGTACAATACTGTCAATGTGAGTGTAATTGTCTGCTTGTTCATTGTCATAACACCGTAACGTCATTCATAATTAACAAAAAAACAATTAAATTTTTTTTCGAAAGTAGTAGTCTATTTTTTAATCAAAATTGATTATAGATTATTGTATATATTTTAAGCATTTGTTTTTGTGAAAATTAATTAAATTGAATCATCGTTTCAGTGTAATTAATTCAAAATTAAAATGTACTTCATACAACCCTCTATCTAATATATTATTTTGTAAATTAAAATATGACATCACCTATCTATAATATATACAATTTAATTAAAATAATGAGTAAATTACAGCTTATAAGTACATGTTTACATTTTAAGATCTTATGGATACATTTCTTAAAGTATCTACACTATAATTAGTACATAATATATAAGCATAATGCAAATAAACTTTGCATGTAAGCCAAATATATATGCATGACATGCACAGGTATTTCAACAATGTTTGTCATCTGCACTTTTTTAGCCTTGTTTATGTTATGCTGTTTGGTCAGCCTAGGTTCATACACCCCAATGATGACAACAGCCAAAGATAAAACTCAATAAATTACTATAGACACGGAATGAAAACGGAACACCCTCAACAATGAGATATGCTTGCCAGGCACCTCCAAATCCGTAATTTACAATCTTGCTCTGGCATAAATTAAATTTACATTCGACACATATTTTATCTCTACATGAATCAACTTCAGAAACAATTCAGTATGAAATGAGCAAACGAGGCAAGCTAACACAAACTGATCTTTACATTCTTGTATCATTTTACAGGCATTGACTCCATGACTCCCCAACTAAACAAATTAATAGAGGAATCACACAATAGTTGTGGTTCAAATCAAGCCTTAACTCGAATGGATGTTGTACGGTCCATAGTAATGACATCCACAACATTGGAGCTGAGGTTTCAAGGAGTTAATTTATGTGGCGCTGACTTAAATAGGCTGGACCTGAGGTATATAAATTTTAAGGTAAATGTTTCCCCATATCTAATTTTTTTAATTTGGAATTTTTCATTTCATTAATAAGAAAATCCATAAAAACTAACTTCAAAATATTTTTAAGTAAATTTTTATGGATTTTCTCAATAACCGAACGAATAGTTCCAAAATAAAAAAAATACGTACGATTTAAAATCTTTAACGTTACACGAGGTAAAAATACCTGGAAATTCAAACGGTCATAACTTGTAAATGGGTACTTTTTCTCTCGTATATTATTCTCTTGGATAGGCGTTTATCATCTTCGTCTTCATCGTCACTTTCCATCAGGTCAGATGGAAGACAAACGCCTATGCCATTTCTCAATATAAAAAAAAAATCGCATGGAGGGTGTTTTTTCCTTAGGTGACGATTTGATTTTTATTAGTCATCTCCAACTGATCTCTTAAATTTTTTAAGAAAAGTGTTAAGATTTAATAAAATAATTTCAGTATGCTTGTCTGTCACGGTGCAACTTGAGCGGTGCCAATTTGTCACACTGCTGTCTTGAACGAGCTGACTTATCCCACGCCAACTTGGAGGGCGCCCAGCTATTGGGTGTTAAGGCTTTATGTGCCAATATGGAAGGTATGCCTACAATTATGTTTTCGTTAACAATTAAGTATATGTTCCAATATACATCAAACATAACTAAATGATTTGGTAACAGAGGATGTGACGTCATATGGATCAAATATGTTTGATATTTCATACAAGTTTCTACAGAACATATCTTTTTGACGTTTAATAAAGAAAAACTGATTTGACTTCACAGTCTACTACGATATTGATTATTATTGAAACTACTAAAGGATTCACTTTTCATCTTATGATATCACGTGTTGTCGAAAATCTCTTAATGTCCATATCAACTAATCAGACAGACGACCTTATAAAGATTTCGCGGGTTGTCGTTGGACGCAGGCCGCTATGTCCAGTAAAGGATCATGATGATAAATTCGGTTCCGATTGGCTTCCATTATTATTCGTTCGGTCTAGTGCAACTTTGTGTCTTGAATGCCATACAAATATATGTACCTATTTGTTTAACTTCAGGTGCCAATTTAAAAAGTTGCAATATGGAGGATCCAGCTGGATCAAGAGCTATCATGGAGGGAGTGAACTTGAAAGGTAATGATTATTACATTTAGTATTGTTCTACTAGGTTAAGATGGCAGTCCGGGAAACAGTACACCGTATTGTACGATAATATAATTATGAACATCCAATAACTGACTAAAACTATTAAATTTCAATACAACATTATTCATTACTGCGCCAAACGCCTAGTTGTAAATGATATAAAAACAAAGTAGGTTGCAAATACTTATATTTTATTTGTTTTGTGAGTGAGTATCTTCTTACAATGTTTGTTGGTTCATATTTTATGCGCTTTCATCCGATCATCATGAAAACATACCGATGAAAAAATTGACTTTACGCGAGCGAAGCCCCGGGCAAAAGCAATATTAAATAAAAAATCAAAGAAACATTAGTGTATTAAGTACATGATTTAAACTCATATAATTATGTGTGTATTACCCATAAACATAATATTTAATAGACGAACATAGTGTGCGAGTGAGATGCTTAGCCTTACACAGAAACCTAGGTGTGAGAAAGAGACAGAATAAATCTGACAGTGAGAAACATTTAGTTTCAAATAGTCTCAATGTCAAAAAAGTTCCCGTTTTAATTTTGGTGTTTTCGTCGTAATCTTTCTATATTTTAACGGGTAAATATAAAAAACAATAATGGTGCCGTATTATCTGTTAGATTGTGGTGTAACATACAAGAAAAATCCAAAGAAAGAAACGTTTGAAAGCTAAATACCAGAAGTTCAATACTACTTTCAAAGTGTTTATTTTCGTAGAATATATGCACAATATTATTTTGTATTACACTTAACATATGCAGTGAATAGTCTTTTTTTCAGGTATTGTAATAGTTTAAAAAATTATGTGTTAGATAAAAAATATTGAATATGACCGCTTTTGATACACTCATTGACTAAAAGCAAAACACAATCTATCGATATATCGATATATTTTATGTCGCATAAAATAATAAAAACTATCAAGCTAGGGTCATTTCACAACGTCATTATTTTTAACCGACTTCAAAGAAAGGGACAGGTTTTCAGTTCGTCTTCATCTTCTTATATATATATTACCTCATTACTCGAAGATGGCTGCTGCAATATGAAACCGGTGTACCGGGTACCGGAACAAATCAATAGTAAGTATTTCACAAGTGGCGATACGATTACTTTAATGTGGTAGCTAAACAATTTATGCTCATGAGAATGCATTTGGTGAACTTGAGCTGAAAGTGAAGTACCATTAGATCTTTGCAACAATTAATGTGCCTGCATCGGGGAAAGTTCTATTTTGTAAAAGGTGATGAGCAATTGATATTAAGCTATTGCAACAAATAAATTAAAACCGAACCACTCAAAATCTAAAAATGAAAGATTTTGTTCGTCCATTGTGAACCGATTTCAATCATTATGTTTTCATTGAATTGGTGAAAACCACACAAATCTAAATAAGGTAACTTATTTAGATTTCTGGTTTGCACTACACATTTTTGTAGAAAGAGGTTAAACTGAAAGGTTGGTTTTACTGTGGTTATTATATCCTATTATATTCGTTTATCGTGGGGGACTTTACAAACACACAAACAACGGACACAAAGAACACCTAATATAATGGGATACCATTAATATGATAATTTTAACCGATTATTTTCTACAGAAATTTGCCAATCTATTTATTAAACTTTCCGCTCCCATTTAATTTGTGTATAGATCACGGAGTTGTCCATGATCTCATTTAATTTGTGTATAGATCACGGAGTTTTCCATGATCTCATTTAATTTGTGTATAGATCACGGAGTTGTCCATGATCTCATTTAATTTGTGTATAGATCACGGAGTTTTACATGATCTCATTTAATTTGTGTATAGATCACGGAGTTGTCCATGATCTCATTTAATTTGTGTATAGATCACGGAGTTGTCCATGATCTCATTGAACAAAGTAAAATCATGACACTTCTTAAATTCTTAAACTGTGAAAATTAAATTATTTAATGGCTGTAAACGAGCTTATGTAGTTAGAAATCTCTAGTTATTAGTGTAAACTGAGAGCTTATTATAAATATACGCTGGATGTTTATGTAGCTGATAAAGATGCTTAGAAAAAATTATTAGAAGAAAATAAAATTTTCGTCATGGTCTTTAGATTCTGCTTCTCTTTTTTAATTTTCACTTATGTACTAGTTTTAGTTTTCTTCTGACATAATATATTCTTTACGTAGATTTTTTATAAATGTAATTAGGTACTGATATTGATGATATGACATGAATTTTTATGTTTCATTTTGAAAATATAGAATTGTAATTTTTCTTTTTTTATGGTATAGGGACAAACGAGCAGACGGGTCACCTGATGGTAAATGACTTCTGCCGCCCATGGGCACCTGTAACTCAAGAGTCACAAGTGCGTTGCCGCCCTTTATGGCGGGAACAGGGGAAGAGGTAGAAAGGGGGGAAGAGCGGAAGCGGAAGAGAAGATTAGAGGGGAGGAGAGGGGGTGAGGGGAAGGACGGGAATAGGGGAGGGGGAAGGGTTAGGGCCTCCGGTAACCTCACTCACGCGGCGAAATGCAATGCAAGTATTGTTTCACTGCTGGTTTTCTGTGAGGCCGTAGTATCGAGCGGGGTCGATATGGAAACTGTGTAGTCAATATTATTAAGTTATATTTTTAAAATATGTGAGATGGGTCAAGTTAATATTATAGGCCTATATATGCCTATATAGCCTGACAATTCTGAATATGTCATGTTCGCCTAGAAGTCCTGCAAATGGTGGCATGTGTCAGGTCATATAGCTCCCTTCAATATGGTTAACTTGGATGACGGCTGATGCGTGCGTCATGTTGCAATGGGTGCCGTAAGTTTGTCCTAACCGGGACTACTAACTAGAGTATTCATTAGCGGGAGTGTTTATATGTTTCAACATTGCATTATCTTACATATATTTTTCACATATAAGCAATATTCCCATGAAATTAAAAAAAAACATGTTGAAAAAGAGGGTCGAGGGTCCTTGTAGAGACTAATTCTGACTCGACGCTCCTGTAATTGGTTTTATTGAAATAAAATATTTTGATTTGATTTTGATGTGACTATATGGAAGGTTTGTCATAACATTAAAAAGATTTTAAATTTTCTTTTTATGTTTTATTTATTGCAGTGGGGGTACCTACCCCCACTGCATTTCTATGTGACATTATATCCTTTTTGTAGCAAACCTTTTTTATTATTTCAAAATAATTTTAAATGTCACAGTTTTAATGAGGTCAGTTAAGAAGTCCCCAAAACCGATTTACTTGAATAAAATGTTTAATGATAGTATTCGAAGCGTGGGTGTGTAAGAGCAGCAAATGGCGGACTTTTATCTGTACTTACACTAGAGACAGTACATTGTGAGCTTACTTTACGTACTTAATCAACATTATATCTGGCAATTAACGCTAGAAAATATAAAAAAAAAACATTAGGATGAAAATTATATCAATCATTATTCTATTGTACTTTCTTCACATCCGTCATTAAAAAATTACAAACAAAAGCACAACAACTCATAGCAACAAAACATACAAAATACTACCAATCCATAGTGCTATAAATATTGCCGATTTTTTATATCGATATTGCTGTGACGTCAATGTGCCGACACTAAAAGTCAGTCACACGTCTGTAAAACTCGCATACAGAAACATTTCAATTTTGGTCTCACGAAAATCACGAGACTGTTCGTCTATTACATACTAAGTTTATGGTATTACCATTGCATTTATTATTATCATATTATAAGTCTGTGGAGGTTAGAGGTAAGCACCATCTTTTATTGGGAGGCAACCAAACAAGTGTTCAGCTGAAACCAGTAAATAAATATGTAGTTTAATAACTGACCAGTATGGCGCTAGTATAGGAGGTAAAAGGTTTAATATTTTGGCAACTAAATGGCGATATAAGTTCTTGGTATTGTCAGAATTAAAATTTGTTATATGTGAATTTTGTATATGTTTGTTTTTAAAATTTTGTTGTATTGTTATCCTATTTAGGGTTCATTTTGAAAGCGCCTCATTATAAAGCGGAAGTTTCTCCTGTCTTGTTACTAGTTACTACCCCTTCTAGTTACGGTGGCGCCACCTAAATACAGGTACTTTTGACGGCCACTTTTTTATATACAGAGATGGCGCTCCTCAACTGGAGGGTACTCCATGCATAATAATATCGTTAGTAAATATTACGTTCATTATTTCCATCATAAACACTTACTTGTGCAGGTGCGAATCTGGAGGGTAGCAACATGGCGGGCGTTAATTTACGTGTAGCAACGCTGAAGAACGCGAACTTACAGAACTGTGATCTCAGAACGGCTGTTTTAGCAGGGGCTGATTTAGAGGTATGGAGTAAAACTTATACGTATCTATTTCGTTATAGAGATAACTATACTGAACTAATAACTGAACCTAATATACTGAAGATATTTATTCTTGGCGAATAAATATCTTCCTTACTTTCTTTCATCCACATGGTACATCTTAGCTTTTACCACAGATACAGTAGGCAGAATTAGAAAGACATAATTACTTTGTAATACCACAGTAGCTGTCCATGTTTAACAACGGGTGCTATATAAAATGTATACATGTAATTGCCTATTAAATGACTAAGTAGACGTACGCAAGCGTGGCTCTGTTCGAAGAAATTTGAAATTCAACCTCGACCCAACGACTAGAACTAAAAGTTTAAATACTCTGTGCATAATTTTATATTAATTCAGGTATACCTTCTATTTTATTATAAATATGTTGCTATTTTGTATTTCTCCTTTACCCAGTAAATCATGACCGTATGAGAAAGTATGCTAAAGGAAGAGTATATAAAAGTAAGATCAATTCCCGAAAGTTTAGATTTTGCTGGCCCCACTAAAATAACATATATTATTTCAGCCTATGAGTAGTAGTAGTCACGAACTAAAACTGTCTTAAAACTAAATTCTGTTTTTATTTCAGTGTTGCGACTTGTCGGGCAGTGATCTTCATGAAGCGAATTTACGAGGTGCCAATTTAAAAGACGCGGCTTTCGAACTTATGCTTACACCACTCCACATGTCCCAGACAATCAGATAATTTATTTATTCATTGCTTTTAATAAATGTTTACGTTGTTCTAGAATGTTTTTATTTAATCTAATTAACGAACGAAAAGTGGTGCAGAACAACTAAATATGTTGGTACCTACTGTAGATCAACGAGAAGTACGTGTTGAGGAACATCTGTTACCTGAAAAATCAGAATTAAATTAGAATCAAAACTGATTAATTATTTATGGAGTAATTGGGACAAAAATATTTAGTTTGGCATAAACAGTATGAATAGGAAATAAAAGGAATAGTATTAAAACAAGTTCAATGATCTCGTTCTACCTTGACATCGTTTTTATTTTCATGCTTCATAGATAATTACACATAGTTTATTTTTGTAGCAGAAAACAAACTTTTTGATTTTTGTAAAGTTGGTAAGCATGGATAAAGAGATGTGCTAAGTAGTTCTCAATAAAGCTCACTGATACTGTCTGTCTATGTTTGAATTGTGATTAATGTGAGTAATTAAACATTAAAGGTCCATTTCTGAAATAGACGTTACTAATCTTAAACACAAAATGTCATGCCATGTTATTTGATTATTTTTCTGATAAAGCTTATGTGCTTAAGATCTTACAGTGTCGTTTTTTTTTAAAATATAATTTTCTATTATATTTTCCCATAGACTGATAAAAAAATTCAGTGTTATTTAATATCAAGGTCTAAGATAAGTATAGCGGACGATGTAAATCGTATCGAATTGTAATCGATTACCGTACCTTATGGCTGGTCCTTTCAACACTATAGGCATAAGATAGTGCCTGACTGTGCCACTGGTGCTATCCTAGGTATGTATAATATATAAATGTTCTCCGGTAAAACCCTATACTTATTTTGTTTTTCCAAACAACTACAATAGGTATATCCTGTGAACTCTAAAGTGCACGTAACACCTAATTAAAGTTTATGATATCTTTTAAGCACTTCTCATAAATTTATAACGATTTCATGAAATGGGGAGCTTTTCAGTTATTTAAGTAAGTACTTTTTAAGAGAATGTTATCGGCAAAATATATTTTAATTCATGGGCAATAAACTCAATTGTCATCAATGTTATGATAAGAAATAGTGGAACAGAAGAATCTTCTTCCCAAAATTAGTTTTTTTGAGAAGCACTGTCATTAATTTATAAAATTTATAACAATGCTTTTATTATTATTATATTGCTATTATATACAATTTTCTTCCTATATCATTTGCTGGCATAATAAGCCCAATTCACTGACCTCTATTATACAAGCGTATTTGTATACTAGAGGTCAGTGGCCCAATTGCATCACTTACTATGTTTGCACACTGACTCTAAGGAAGCTACTTAGCGGTAGTGCCACGCCAAAAAATATTTATAATTTACTAATATTACCACCTTAAGCCCCGATTTCCACAACTAATTTACATACAAGTCGCGATAGCACAAGCATCTTCCATGCAGTGTCAGACTATGTTTATAAATAAAACCCGTAGGCAGGACCGGCTCCTATTGTTATAATTTTTTTTGTAATCTACGCCTAACAGCTGTCAGGTTTATTCAGGGGGAAAAATAGCGTGGCAAGAAATAAACATAAATGTTAAAAAAATACTTTATTTATTTGCTGAGAATGTTTTTATTCATTGTAAGGTCTTATTAAAATAATCTACCTCTATATTTTAATCTACGCCTGGGGGTAATTTCTTTATGTTTCAACATTACATTAATTTATGTTTAACATATATTATAATGTTTCTGCTCTGAGTAAGTCTACCAGCAAAGTCAAAACAAACGGACACACGGATACGAACATACACAGATACACATTAGCATGGATGGTAAGACTTAAGCTCATGAAGTAATACTATGGTAAACCATTAGAAATTCAGACAAGAACGTTTTTGATTTTGGACTTATTGAAAGATGCTTTATTTTTATAAACTTAGATAATGTACATACAAGAATAATATTTTTGAAATCATAACTTCTTATGGCAGGGTAAACCACTTCGTTACTTAACGCGTTACGGGCACGGCGCCAGTCTGTCTGGCGGTTAAGTTATCACTTCTGGCGGGCGTCCCGCACATGATTTTTTTTTAAATAAAATGTCTAATATTTGCCTCAAAACGATCCTGTACAAAATTTAGGAAAGTAATAATATCGTGATCAAAATTCTTTGAAGCATATTTTCCTTTTAATAATAATTTTGATTGGGTCTACGTTACAATGATATAAAGGTCAATAGCCAATTTCCATTGTGCATAGTATATTATACGATGTACCCAAAAAGTATACAAACACTACGTTAGACCAATCCTTCAGACTTGATTTCTGACAAATACTTAAATATATTGCTACCACTTTACTCTCATGACTATGAATAGTTTATTGGCATTTTAACAAAGAAAAATCTCACAAACCCAAAATAGACGTTTCTACTTTGACAGCTAATAACAATTTGATTGAGATGACATGTTAATGAAATTTTAAAGTTACTCTTGCCAATAAAAGAAATTAGTTGTATTTGTTTTCGATGAGGTTTTTTATTTGCCTGGTCAATATACTTAACAACATTAAATGATGAACTATGGAGTTATGGACTAGTTGAATCTGACAAGTCTCGAAATAAGAGCCCCTTTACTTTTACCTTAAAAAAGTAACGATTTGTATTCATCCTGGCTTGGAGAGGAAGTGAATTCCATAGAAGAATAGAACAGAGAAAGAAGAACTGATGAACCCATTTATCTGAGAAAGATAAAGTAAAAGTAGTTTACTTGACGACCGAAGGTTTCTGACATGGTTATTGTATAAGTAGAGGGTAGTTAGAAGTATCGTAATAAATAAGTTGAGGGAGATGGGGATTTGAGGGATATTTACATTTACAACGAAAATAAGAACTTGTTGATCGGACAATGGAGAGAAGCATGCTACGGGTAAGGAAATTTCAAAAAACAAGAAGTCAAGAAATATGAAAAAAGAAAAAAGACAAAACTAACAGATGCGTTACACCAAACACTAAAACTAAAATGGAACTGGGCTGGCCATGTAGCGAGATGCACAGACCAGCGATGAACTCTCAAGAGCACGAAATTGACCGGCCCAGAAGGAGGAGAAAGTAAAAAGAAACGTGGGCAGACCACAGAAACGATGGGCGGACGACATAGTATCGGTGGCAGGGAAAAACTGGACAAAAATAGCACAGAACCGAGAAAAATGGAACAAATTGGAGGAGGCCTATAGGCCTCCTCCAATTTGTTCCTTATAGGGTAGGGTATACCCTATCAGGGGTTCCTATAACATGAATTAAAAACTAATATTAGAATCACTTAGACTTAGTAGTTAACACGTGGTTCCAAAAGAGCGACGAACACTCTATCACATATAAAAGTGGTAACCACGCGACACAGATTGACTACTTTCTTATCAGAAGAGATAATTTGGTCTCTGTCAAAAACTGTAAGGTAGTACCCGGGGAACCTTTAGTGCCGCAACATAGGTTGCTAGTAATGGAGGTCAAAAGAAAAGTTTGGGATAAGAATAGGAGGAATCGGCCCGCTCCAAGGATCAGGTGGCAAATGTCAGAGAAAGAACAGTATGCAAGTACCTACATTTAGGGAAAAAGTTGTTGATAAAATGATAGAAATGGATGGAATGCATGATAAGTCAGTGGATGAGTGTTGGAATGAAACGGCAAATTATATAAGAGAGATAGCGCGGGAAGTATTCGAAGTAACAAAAGGGAAAGGTACAATTAACAGAGATACGTGGTGGTGGAGTGAAGAGGTACAGAAAGCTCTGAAAGATAAGAAGGATGCATTTAAAGCATGGAAAAATGAGAATGGGAGTGAACTAATCAAGGAAGTTAGAAAATGTGAATACAAAGAGTGGAAGAAGAAAGCAAAGAAAGCGGTAGCAGTGGCCAGAGCTCAAGCTCAAAACAATATGTATAGGCATCTACAAGAACCTAGAGGACAAAAAGAACTCTACCGCATTACAAAGATCAGGGAAGAGAGGGCAAAAGACATCAAGCATGTGAGATGTATGAAAGATGAAGAGGGAAGGGTGTTGATAAAAGATGAAGATATAAAAGACAGATGGAAGACTTATTTTGAAAAGCTTATGAATGAGGAGAATGATTGGAGTGGCGTGTTAAACGATGTGTATGTGAATATCGGATTAGTGAATGAGATTAGTATGAACGAAGTTAGAATGGCAGTATGTGAAGTGAGTAGAAGTTGGAGTGGCATATTTCATTATGAAAAATGGTAAAGCAGTTGGGCTCGACGGTATACCAGTTGAAGTTTGGAAGTTATTGGAAGAGGACGAATATCAGTGGCTGACTTTATTCTTGAATAAGTTCTTGCATGAAGAAGTAATCCCTGATCAATGGTGTCTCAGTTCACTCGTGACCATTTTTTAAAATAAAGGAGATGTACAGGAATGCAACAACTATCGACGAATAAAGCTCATGTCTCATAGTATGA
Source organism: Callimorpha dominula (assembly GCA_949752705.1). Classification (NCBI taxonomy): domain Eukaryota; kingdom Metazoa; phylum Arthropoda; class Insecta; order Lepidoptera; family Erebidae; genus Callimorpha; species Callimorpha dominula. The sequence continues at coordinate 8,467,571 of OX457013.1, forward strand.
AAGTTTGGGATAAAGTAATTGTAAGAAGAGTAAGAAATGAAAGGGCGATAACACAAAACTAATTTGGGTTTATGCCAGGGCGCGGGTCAACAGATGCCATATTTACAATACGCCAACTATGTGAGAAGTACAGACATGTGCACAAAAACTTGCATATGGTGTTTGTTGACTTAAAGAAGGCGTATGATAGGGTACCAAGAGAGGTTTTGTGGTGGGCTTTGAAAGAAGAAGGAGTGCCTGCTAAGTATGTTGAATTGATTCGTGCTATGTACAGAGAGTCTAGCACGCATGTGAGATTGACAGCTGGAAACACCGAACAGTTTAGTGTCTCTGTAGGCTTGCACCAGGGATCGGCTCTAAGTCTGAAAGTAGCACCAGTGGAGGAAAAGCTGAGGAGCAATAGGTTATCGTGGTATGGACATGTGATGCGGAGGGATGAGCAAAATGTGGTGAAAAGAGTTTTATGTATGGATGTTGACGGGTACAAAAGAAGAGCAGACCAAAGAAAAGTTGGATGGACTGTGTGAGAGAAGATATGGCTAGAAAGGGAGTAAGCAGTGAAATGACGAACGATAGAGTAGAATGGAAAAATAAAACATATTGCACCGACCCCAAATAAAATTGGGACAAGGGTAGGCAGATGATGATATAACTATATACTTTTAAGGTTTATAGGAAATAAAAAAGGCTTTATTATTATAATTATCAAAAAGAATACCTAACTTATTCATGTTCTCTCTCTCTGTTAAGCAGTAATAGTCGATAAAAAGAAAGATAAGAATTTGCACGAGCGTTGTCGTATTTTTCTCATTTCCTATAAAACTACTGAAAAGGTTACACAGATTTTGCTATACATTGATATTTGATAAAATAGACATCATCTTTTTTATCTGTTTATGGTAATTGTGGTTAATGGTAACTGTGATGAAAGCAAGATCAATTTTTAAATAAAATAATTGAGTTATTCGTACTTAGTACGATGTGTTTAGTAAACATTTAGTAACATCACTAATGTTTTTGTTGGCAGGTTGGTTGCATTTGTTTTTTATTCGCGACTTCGCGTTCTATTTTTGTGTGTGATGGTTCTGTTCGGCAGAGACGGGTTTTATTTTGCAAATATTTTTGATGATTTTCGTTTAGATCATCGAAATACCAGCAGACTAGCTCCTGATTGTCGTAAATTATCATAATGCAGAACGGAGAGGGCACGCCGACAGCCGCGGAAAACAGTAAGTTTCATATTTGTTTATAAAAAAATAATGGAATAACTATCATTATTCCACTGTTTTATTTACTACCTTAGAGAAAATTCTAGTAGTATAACGCGGAGTTATATGTTCAATTGTTGTGGGGGTAAGAAACCGCGTGTATTTCGAAATACCCGCATGAAATCAATGATAGAAACTGCGGAGATTCATCGGCGCTTTTAAAAAAAAATTATTGCATTTGTGCAATCTAATTGCAGGAGTAATTTCACTTGCGTTTAAGTGTTTCATGCATCGATAATCGCTATTTGGGTTGTTTCTTCCGCTTCTAATAATTGATACTACTGTAGGTAGCTTAATTGGAGTGTGAAACATGACTCACATTCTTCTATTCTGCCCACCTCTTTTGTAAAAATGCATTTGTTTTACTAGTTAAATTGCGGCATTTAGATTAAATCTAAACGATTTAAAGTATTGGCTATGTCACAGTAATGTGTTTAAAATATACACTTAATATTTTTTTTGCACTAGTCAATGAGGTCATTATTTTTTCTATTTGCATTGAATCATCAGTTTGAAGGTCTACTGTCTAGGTTACCTCATCTATCTGTATAGATATATATGCAAAGGTGAGACCAAAAAAATCCTTTAAAAAAGTTTTGACCTACCCACATAGGTGTTGATATTATGTTAATATTTTGTCTGTAAATGTTGAAACAAGTGTGGGAGTTTGATAGGTAATGGTTGCATATTTATCAGTTGGTTGATTTTCTTGATTATTCTGGATCATGTTTAGATTTTTATATCATTTTTATACCAGTATGTTTACTATGTGCATTTCTTTATTTTACTTAATAAGGCAAAAGTTGGTGAGTATTTTGATTGTGGGAGAGCCATGCTTCGGCACATATTGCATGATACCACGGCCTCACAGAAAACTGCCAGTGAAGCTACAAACTACATCTCCACCTCCTTATCTCTCCTCTCCCCTCCTCTCCCCTCCCCCTCCTCACTTTATCCCCTCCCCCTCCTCACTTTATCCCCTCCCCTCCTCACCTCTCCCCCTCCCCCTCCTCGCCTCTCCCCTTCTGCCCCCCTTCCCTACTTAAAGGCCGGCAATGCACTTGTGATTCTTGAGTTGCAGGTGCCCATGGGTGGTGGTAGTTTGCCCCCTATACCATAAAAAAGACAGATTATAGTTTGGAATAGCACATGTCAGCTTTTTATCCCAGAAAAATGTATGGTTCCTGTGAGATAGATTTCGCCAAAATCTCCACACAAACTAACTTATGGGCAACAGCTAATATATCAGAATGTCACTCTTGTAATAATATTTTTTATGATTATAATTTATCACAAAAAGAATTTAACAACCACAGTTAACAGTTTGCTATCATAAGTAAAATACTCCTAATTTATTAAATTTATCATATCCAAACTAGTAAACTAGTCTCACTAGGAGAAAATTGATATACATATTTAATTAGATTCTGTAAATAAATAGTTATATCTATTTAGAGTCATCAAATACTCTTCTCAAAGACATTGTGCCGTCAGAGCATCTCATTTCGTCCACAGTAAGCAACAATTTGAATTTATAGAATGGTAATATAATATTAAGAAGGAATCCACTGTGAATAAAGTAAAAAAAACTTACTAGAAGTTATAAAAATTCTTATTAGACAATAAAAAAAACACTTGTTAAGAGATCAATCATTTAGCATTGAACATTAAACTTTGTGGTCGGAGTCTTGGCAGTGTATATTTATTTACCGCTGTGTTTGAATGGATGATCTGTATGTAATGTAGAGTGTACCAAGTGTTATTTTTTGCGAGTTTAAAAAATAGCATTGATCATGAACACCAATGAGGATTGTGTGGAAACCAAAGTGATTGGTCATAGTATCAGAGTTTACCGACACAATTATTTGCAAAATCTTATATATGTACATTGCAGAAAGGAAATTATGCATTTAATATTTATTATACATACAGTTCTTACTAATAAAAAAAAAAATTATTTATTTTACTCACTGGATTTGGAAACCTAATGTTATGGTCTGTTTTGCACAGTGGTTAATGTATTTTCTCAGTATTTAAAGTATTAGTAATTTTAAAAGTGAAAAACAAAATTCATTATAAGTACACATGCCTTGGTATGTGAGGTACTCAATATGTAATCAGGTGTTGAATTACCTACACTCATGTAATGATCACCTTGACTAACATAACTGATTTCTATGTCTGCTATGTTTACTTAAGTATACAATATGCAATCACATCTAATGAATGGTTAACCCATCACATACTTAGTTCGCATTTTAGGCTAATGTGGCTTATGCAGTGTGTTTAATAATGTGACAATGGTCCCAATTCTGTTACTTCACTCGCTAAATTAAAATTCACTAAATTTTCTTCATATAAGATGTAAACATTGTACACATCAAAACAAGGTCTTATTTCAAATTGAAACAAGTAGGTAACATATGTCGCTATCGAAATAAGCAATTTATTTGTCGACTAAAGTCTGATACGCTTAAATAAACTTTAATACCACGTAGCGAGAGCCGCTATCCGTTGCATGCCATCTCTTTTGCTCTGTGTTTTTAGTAAGCGTCTTCGTAGGTGTAGATTAAAAACACGTCATCCTTGTTCGTTTTGAAAAAGTTTTTATACGGCAATTGTACAGCGTTTGAATAAATGGAGACTCTCGCTGCGTGGAAATAAATTTGAGTATACGTTGACAGGTTTTAGTGAAATTTAGTGGCGCTGAGAAATAGATGCCAGTAACAAATAGACCTTATTCCGAAAAACGCTAGGTTGATTTCATATGAAGAAATTAAGTCAGGTTTTAGTTTAGTCGAGTGTACAATAGAATCGGCACCAATATCTAATATTTATATAAACAGAAATTGATATCCAGTCGTTTTCATTTGGGTGGCATAACTGATTTCGATAATAAAACAAATGCTACTAGACACTGAACTTTTAAAAAATAAAAGATATAATTTTTAGAGCCCGGTTGCAGCGCCACCTACCGGGATAAATGTGAATTTATACCATCTAAATGCACATAAAAAAAAATCTGGCCAAGTGCGAGTCGGACTCGCGCACCGAGGGTTCCGTAAAATATTTTTATTATATGATGTAACAAAAAATTTACGGTTTTCGCAATTTTTCCTTTATCTGTGCTATAAGACGTTGCTTTGTACCAAATTTCAAGATTTTGAGTTCATGGCAAGTACCTTGTAGGTTTTTATTCCCTTGCGTGTGTCGAAAATTTGTGGAAATTTTCGAAACTTCTAAGCCAACGCAATCAAAAGATACAGCCGCTTTTGATTGCGTTGGTTTAGAAGTTTGATTTTTTCACAGCTCCAAGGGACAGTAGACCTGAGTATTTGATATAAATTCCAGCTTGATAACTCTACGCGTTCCTGAGAAAAAGGGTCTTGACAGACAGACAGACAGACAGACAGACAGACAGACAGACAGACAGACGGACGGACAACAAAGTGATCCTATAAGGGTTCCGTTTTTTCCTTTCGAGGTACGAAACCCTAATTAACAATACATCAAATAAGAACCCTACTGACCTACGCACCTGATTGTATCGCCATCTAAGGGGTTCAATTATAAATCTAAACCATCCTTGGTTCCTTTAAAACATACAAAAACACATTCGTAAAATAAAAATTCTAGAACCCGATCGCAGCGCCACCTACTCCAATTATTTTGTAAGTGTAATCGTTAAAATATATGTAGGTAGTTGCAAAAAAAAAAAATTGTATAGAATTAATAAGTTAAAAGTTGTGCATTAGTTATAGACCAGATAGACCTACCTATCCATATCATTATATCTATATATTTTTTGCCATTACTGCCAAAGATCTGGATTCCAGTCCTGTCGGTTATTGCTCTGCAGCAAAGGGAATGAGAGAAAAGTTAGGAGCTATCGTACACAAGAAATGCGGTCGATTTAACACTTCAGTTATGCCTACAGCACTCAAGTCCAATGAAATAAGATACAGGCGCCTATGAGCTCAAATTAATATCTGTCTTCCATTGAGGGCCTTTTACAATTACCGCTCGTCGCCTTAGCAGAAGCAGGGCCGAGAAGGACAACGCCTTAACGTTAACTGTTTTGCACACTACATGACCATCGGCAATTGTTCGACAGCTAGCTTAAGCTGCATTTCCAACAGCAGCACAATTTCTTTGTCACGCGAAAATTATGCTTTCACTCCCGAGGCGAATTGGGGAATTGAAATCTCACAGGCCCATATTCACTGAAATCTTTCATTAATAGCTATCGCGAGCTGCAAAGGAGATGGCCAGTAAGATTACTATTGCAAGTAATTGTGATATATTTGTTATTGTTTGATTATTCCACCCAGTAAGATACAAGTTAAAATCATAAGCAAACATTGGCCTTGGTACAGAGCATCGACGTCGGGTGACGGGTAGTTCAGAGATTATATGGATATGTAGATGTGTCTAGAAATACGTTATAATGTTAAGTAGTATATTAACAAATCTCGCCTCGCCAATGTGCTTGGAGAATTTTGTAAATACATTTTAGATATCGGATCGAATTTCTGTACCATGGTCACTCCCAACAAAAACCACAGTTTGGGATTTTTCGTCTTCATGCTTCGACAAGCAGTGCTTATGGACTCGTGATATTCCACTCATGTTGCAACAATTTTCACATGTTAAGTGATGGTAGATTTATGATCCGAAGTATATAGGTGATTATACATATACCTTCATACCAGACTTGTCGCCTTAGTGGATCAGCACATTGTTTGAAACAAAATATCGCCATCTTATGCATAGTCTCTTAACATTTATGGACTGAAATGACGCGTCAATTTTACGCGATCTGCATTCAAAGTAGTATCTGTATTATGTTTACAATATCCGCATTGAAACAAAAGTGTATAGATAGGGTATGTCTTGGCTTGCGACTTGTTAGCATTTGAGTGAACTAGACAAATAACCCTTTCTGCTTTCTATAAAAGAACTGGCGATCGACTTAGCATTTGAAAGCCTTAGTGGATGTGACTTATGTCCATGTCGAATTGTGCCTGATTCTAGTAACTATGTTACTAACACTTCGGTAATTTGTTATACATTATAATACTATAGTTTTCGTATGAACCAAGAAGTTTGTCTTTTATTCTTATTTCTTTAGAAGTTTTATTAGTTTTCTCTTTATTACCAGCCTTCCAGTTTGTGACTGTAGTGTACTTAGATTTAATTAAAACTCGAAGAGTGAAAAGACAAGTTATTTTGTAAGAGGAATTTTATCTTTTCTTGGCGAGGTAAGTGGAATTGGTATTACACTTGCCGCTGACCTCGTCAAGAAACAACTGTTTATCTGACGGGCAGAATGCTGTTGCACTCTGTTCGCTAGATAAACGGGTACCTATGCAAGCTTGCAACACCAGGGCTGTTGCTAAGTCTGTGGTAATCAAACTAAGATATAAGAATAACTATTCATGATTCGTCATATCTATATATACAAACATTTCTTGTCACGTTGTTGGTTCCGATGATCTCCTTATTATAATGAAATTTTGCACTAAGTATGTGTACAATTTGGACCAACTTGATAGATGGGATAGTTTTTTTATTTTTTATTGCAGTTTACCCGCCTAGCCACAGTAACGCGTGGCCGGGTAGCTGGTATTTCTATATTTATAGTTTTGTTAGAAATGATGTGGTATGTATGAGGACATAAGATATAAAATATACATTGAAAGATAAATAAAGGGCTAATTGCTAATAATTAAGTTTGATTTCCGGTTGGATACGACTAACTAATGATGCTATTCCACTAGAAGAGCAAAAAAAAGGGGGGTTTCTCCCCGTTAAAAGTGCCCGTCTTTCAGGAGTTATAAAAACTTGTAATTTCAACATCACATTAAGTTATATTATTATAATGTACAAAATCTGCTGTAGGGTAGAGGACTGGAGGCAAAGAAGTTCTGTTCTTCTATTTAAATTTCATCGAGTCCTACTTATTAGGTAACCTATGATATACTGCGTGCTCGAATATCATTATATAAATGTGCTTTCAGTTGCCTTGTATTTTAATTACATTGGGCGTACAAAGGAATGCACCAGTCAGCTCACGTGCGTTATTCCTCGCAAGATTGTTCATAGTACTTAATTAGTAGCAATCGAGTCTTAACGTATTTATTCTCTTTCGAAGAATATTTTATGCTCTTATTACGTAAATGTACACAGTAACAATACTATAAATATAGAAATATATATGAAGAAATATGGATAGTTAAATTCTTGTGCCCGTAAAACATACTCTTAGCTGCTAGAAACCTCGTCCTAGAAAAAAAATCAATTTGATTACGTTCCGCGTACAATTGTAGTAGTAATAGCAACTATTTAGCGGTCGTTTACCTTGGTTCGTGCGTTTGTTTTATAAATATTACTCCACATCGGTTAATACGTACCTTTTTCATTAATATTACTGAAATTTTATTCAGTTACTATTGTCCCGTGTTATTGTAGGTATCTGGTCTACATTTTATGCCGCGTCCAGACGCTTGCCAAACCTCAACAAGCAGTCACAAATTCAAACGTGTGGATAGTGTGTTTGCTCGATTTGCCAAACGTTTGGCTTGGCTTGCCGTCGATCCGAACTCTGTCGGTTTTTGACGCCCAAATCAAAGGAAGCTTGTGGCAAGCGCTTGCGATGCATCCACATGTTTGTACGTTTGTAAAGGTTTGTAGTTTGTGACAACTCAACAGGTAGACGTACGGTTTAGTTACTAGTTTGAGGTTTTTGATTGTTCTTTTTACACACTTTATTAGTTTATCTTTGTAACTGAATCTTTGAACGTAGTTTTCATCACCTTCAAGACGTCTGATTAAATTGAAAATTTGCACACGTATCAAGGACTGATGACAATACAAGACCAAAAAAACCCGGACATGTGCGAGTCTGACTCGCGCATCGAGGGTTCCGTAAGCAAACACTTGTATGTAGATAGTTCGTCCATCTCGGGAATCAATCCTCAGAAGATTTTTGCCTGTTTTTATTTTTGGAACTGCAAACTTTGCAGTTCCAAAAATACTCCCCCATACATCAATGTTCAGACAATTTTCCAACCTTAAAATATAGTTAGTAATCGCAAAACAAAAAAATTATGAGATATGACAAGCAAATTAATGACTTTAGGTGTTTTTCTTTTCATGTGCTGTGAGCCCTTGCTTATTGTGAAATTTCATGATTCTAGGGCAATGAGAAGTACACAATAGGTTTTGATTGACACAATGTACAAAATTGATTAAATTTTAGGCTATGTGGCCGTATCTTTTGATTGTGTTGACTTTGAAGCTGGATTTTAACAGCTTCAAGGGACCGTTGTCCTAATTTCATTCGGCGAATACTTAAACATACCGCAGACTAAAGTATTTGGTGTTAAGCGGCGGTAGCGTAATGGCTAAGGCGTCGGACTTGCGATCGAGTGGTTGCGGGTTCGAACCCCACCCAGTGCACTACCGACGTGAACCCACTCTTAACACAAGCATTTAGCTTAGCTGGAGGGGTTAAGAAGAATACTAGTAATGTGTGACCCACGTTACTAGAAAAAAAAATCAACTTGATACCCTCCACACGGTCCTGAGAAAAAAGGTCTTAACAAACGGACAAACAAAATAAAGTTTCCTTTTTTCTTTTGAGGAACGGAGGCTTAATAAACAGGCTTTAAAAGCGAATTGAACTAAAAAGTGGAAAACATTTTTTTATTTTATAAAGGCGTGGGCTGCTTCACATCAAATGTTACACATATACAGTAGTTCATTGGTAGCTATTTATAAAAGTGGTTATTATAAAAATATATTAAAAAGTTGGTTAAACTGCCGTATCTTAAACCCTAACATATAGCTTCATTCTGAAATGGCCGAGTTTTATATTTTTACTTTCACTGATTCGGTTTTTTACTAAGCGCAGCGGCTTACCGTGGCTACCGCAGCTTTCAGCTGTCGGCCGTAGGATGACAATTGCTCTGTCTGACCCCCCTCAGACTACCGTTGCACCGCCAATTTTCTCGATGTGTTTTGGTCCATTTTGAATAAAAATAATTATTTTTGACATATCTAAGTGTTACATTTATTATAGCTACAATGCTGTAATAAGATATAATGGGAAATAAACTCCATTTCATTTTGAGCAAGGCTTCGCGACCCCCCTGGGGTCGCGACCGACCTACAGGTTGAAAAACACTGGTCTAGAGGATCCCACATTCATTCTATTTGTAAAAAAAAACATTAATTTACAAAATTACTCCGCAACAGAAAATAAACATCGAGTTTTCTATAAAAAATCAGCACTGAATTGAATTACGCCATCATGCGTAGATGTGCGCACCATAATTGGCCAATAAAACCCCAACCCTCGTGATTACATTTTTATTTGCATTTGAAGACTAATTACTGTATGTTTATGCACCATAGTCATGGTTATGCTGCAGAAATATGTATAAAGTCACTGTCTCGTACTTTCCAGCCAAGAAAACGGTGCCCGAAGAAGTGACGAAACAATCATTCAGGCTGAAAGTATGGCGCCATTTGGAGACAAATGGACTGGCGATGTTTCCACGCCCGGTCTACAACAGGATTCCGAACTTCAAGGGTGCCACCGAAGCCGCCGCTAAGCTGGCAGAGCTGGACATCTTCAAGGCCGCGAACACTATCAAAGTGAACCCTGATAAACCACAAGAGCCTGTCAGGTCAGTGATTATTCATATTTTTTTATGCCATAAATTAATTAAAGATACTTCGTTAAGATCACTTTGGGAGAATCCATCTAAGATTTTCTCCCATTGTTTTAGGTAGATTTTTCGAAGAAAAGTCTACCTATTGGTTTTTAGCCAGTTAAAAAATCCGGTCCCGCGGCAGGCCCGCAGAGGTCGATTTCGTGTTTTTTAAATTTTCATCTCCAAAAATATAAGTCGCATTAAAAACTTTTAGTCTACATACATTGTAGAGAAAAAAAATTGCTTTCAGTTTACAGTTTCGGAGCTACGATTTTTTTTTCCAACAAATTTTAAGTTTTCCCTCCTCCCCAAGTTAAGGATGGAATCATTTAGGGTTCATATTAAAAAATGTTTCGTATTTACTATGGGTATGCTATATATATTTTGTAGTTTTTTTCTGTACAGTGACTTCTTCTACGGTTTAAAACTAATAAAACAACGACTTGTCTAGAAGTCAAATCAAGCTTCAGGGTGTTCAATTGTGTAGAAGTCGGGTGATCAGTTAGCGCATCATCATTTTCGTAGCAGTTTGTATACCTAATACCTACCGCTGTAGTTCTAATAGGCGTCTAAATTCTGACAACTATACCAAATGGTTGCTAAGGTTGTAAGTGTTTCTTATTAGTCCGGTTTTACACGGTATTTGTTTAAAACACAAAAAGAAACAAGAAAATACAAAAAAGCACAACCGGTAGAAATGTATTTATGTAATTAGGTACAGATAATAACAAGGTGCAATATGATGTTATTGAAAGTGAATGTTTGTTTGTCTGACGCTTGTTATCGCTAATGTGTTTGGCTGACATATCTCAGTTTCTTATGGCAATGAGTGAAGGAAATTATAGTAAGGAAGTTAGACGCATTAGTAACACTATGCCACTTTACACCAATTGCAAAATGTTTTTTGACTGTTCTACAGTGTATACAATTGTTGGTGAGCCAATAAATAAATAAAATAAATAATGACTGGTTTGAAATTATGTAACTTTTACTTTTTCACTTTTTGACTGTTGCGCTGTATGGCGCTCTATTGCATCTCAGTCTTTATTTTTTATCAGATATGTTCTCTGTAGGTTCTGCTATAATTATTTTTGCATAAGTTAATAATTAGTGAGATAAGAGCTCTGAAGATTCAAATGTTTAATATTAACCTTCCCGCCGAATGCATACAAGAAACAAAAGATAACATTTCGACGCATACGATTAAGGTCATACAATCTAATTTCACTGAAGAACGTTTTTTTTTGTACGAAAGGAGCTCTCAAAAAACGAAATTCTTGCCGTAATTTGAATTCGTACAATAGATATTTGCTTTATTATATATATTTATTATTAGTTGTAAAGTGTGTAGGATTTTTGTGACTTATCTGATATCCATATTCGCTACATATAAGCAAGCAATAATTATAGTATTTCATATTATCAATACAAATAAATAAAATTGAAGTGTCTGTTTGTAATGTCAAAATAATAGCTTTTTTTACTAATCTTCGGAACGGGTGGACTGATTTCCACGGGACTTTCACTGGCAGATAGCTGGTGATATAAGAAGTAACTTAGGGCACTTAGGCTACTTTTATTTTGGGAAAAGACTTAGGGTTTATATTAATATATAAATATGTACACGCGAGCGAAGCCGCGCGGGAACTGCTAGTACTTAATAGAAATGTAATGTTAGTAGCTATGTTTCTTATTTAACATATCTCGTTTTTCGTTTCTTCCTTTTTAACCGACGAAAAAACGAAGGTTCTCTAGTCAACGCACGTAACGTGTTTACATTAGTGTAGGAGTTTAGTTAGGCTAACAAGTTTATTTTTCGCTTTTCAGTTTCTTTCTTCTTTCGTCGGTTTAATTTTTTGTTAAAAAGTTGTTATATATTTTTTTTATATTTTTCATTTTCCTTATTTCCATAGCCTAATTTTAGTTTAATTACTTTGAATACCATAATAGCGCACAGCAATAACGTGATGTTATCTACACAACTTACTAAATTGTTAAAAATAATTCTGTGATTTAAAATAGTGGCCGTGAGTTTGTTTGCTCGATTTCTGCTCACAAGGCTCAACCATTTGGAAACGGGCGGTTATAGATCGACACAGACAGATACGGTATTATGTGTTTTTAATTATAATTTTTTAAATTTTACATAAGTGTGTATGTGTGTGTGTATATGATTGATTAATTATATATTTTTTTAATTGACAATTTCAAATAAATAATGACCAATTTTATGAAATAAATATATTGAATTTGAACTAAGCAATATACCGCCCCCGCGCCGATCTTAACAAGTGTTTGTGTAATTTCAAGGAGATAAAGCCGCAAACCGCGGCTAAGCTTTTTTACCAAGCTTAAATGTAAACTTGGTAAAGGTGTCGGACGTCAATTTATCTAATACAAGCATTTATCTTAGTTGGAACGGTTAGCAAAAATACCAGTAATGTGTGACCCACGTTATTAGTAATCTTTATTTCAAAAGAAACCAGGCTTGCAATAGAAATGAAATAAGTTACGAAAATCAAGATATACAGGGTGTCCCAGGACTCAACGTCAAGCCGAAACGGGGTGACAGGATTGATTGTAACCATCATGAGGAAAATCAGATAAAAAATCTATCCCATGCAGTTTGGAAATTATGGGCATTTAAGAAAAACCTAGAAATTTGGTCAAACTGTAACCATTATTCTGTTATTGTGGTTAATTTTTATTATTTTTGTTCATTTAAACTTTGGAACCGTAACCCTAAATAACATTTCTAAAACCACCGTCAAAAATAATGACACAATTGCCCCAAGTTTTCTAGAATTAAGACCCTCCTTTAAAAAAAATGTACTAAAGTTCCTTGGCAAGTGCCATCAAAAGTTCGCGCATTTAATCAGGATTGTAAAATACAGTACTTGTTAGTTTCATACTAAAAAAAGTAGTAAAAAAATAAAAACCCTCAAGTAACCCGATTTTTGCTAACCCATTTTACTCAGTTCAAATGTTTTTTATTGATGAGAGAGATGTATGTACCATTTTACAATCCTGATTAAATGCGCAAACTTTTGATGGCACTTGCCAAGGCACTTTAGTACATTTTTTTTAAAGGAGGGCATTCAAAGTCGACAAATTTGGAAAATTTTAAATTCATCGTTTAACAAATAGTCTTAATTCTAGAAAACTTGGGGCAATTGTGTCATTATTTTTGACTGTGGTTCTAGAAATGTTATTTAGGGTTACGGTTCCAAAGTTTAAATGAACAAAAATAATAAAAATTAACCACAATAACTAAAAAATGGTTTCAGTTTGACCAAATTTCTAGGTTTTTCTTAAACGCCCATAATTTCCAAACTGCATGGGATAGATTTTTTTTCTGATTTTTCTCATGATGGTTACAATCAATCCTGTCACCCCGTTTCGGCTTGACGTTGAGTTCTGGGACACCCTGTATAATGTTCCGTTAATCACGTGATGTTTTTTTAGCAACTTCTTAATCCTCTCTCCCCTTGGTGACGTGGTGAGGTTTTAGACTAACCCACCCCACCTAGCCAAAATCACGTGTATTTTTTTATTTCCAAATATATTAAATTTATTCAGAATAGATATAATAGCGCTTTATACGAAAAATTAAATACACGGTAACTCACTACACCCCCATCCCCCTTGTGATTTTTCCGAACCCCTCCACCTTTCGAGCCTCACGTGGTTAATGGACACCCCCTTAGGTACCTATCCACATTTTACTTCTGCTTTCGAAGATGCAACATTATCTAATATGTAAAACGTAGTAATACATTGTGTTGTATATGCAATCTGACAGCTAAATAGAACCGGATGTTTTATTTGCAGACAGAGTTTTTATTAAATCGTTTAGATAGGCACCTACTATGATCCAAACCAACCTGAAAACGGCTGAATAATTTCATACATGTACGCGATTGTGAAAGTTGTTACTCATCGTTCTACGCAATCGTGATCATCTAAATGGCTAGATGATAAAAAAAAGAAGTTTAACTTCAAAATACGTGGGGTATATCTACTGAAAGTTTTGCGGAACTCATTAATAAAACAATTTACACGTAAAGTAATATATTTACTGCTTTTTGAGTAATTCTCCATTACATTTTAAACACTTTTTCATTTGGTCAAATCATTTTTGAAAACGTGAGGACTATTGGTCTACGCCAGGGCATGTTTTTCACGTGCTGGTTAAAAGCTATCACGGCCTCTTCCGGCCTTGTAAATTTCATACCTCTATTTCTTTCATCAAATATTTCATTTTTGGCAAAATAAAGAAATCACATGGTGCCAGGTCTGGACTATGTGCGAGATAGGTCACTAACCTTTTCAGAAGTCCAAAATGACTTTGTCTTGTTGGCGGTGTGCGCCGAAACATTGTCATGGTGCAATAGAATGCGACTTCTTAGTCGTTTTTTCCTAACTGTTTCAAAGACTCTTTGCATACAAATGGTGGTGTACCACTCAGCATTAACTGTCTTTTGTTCTTCAAGTGGAATCGTGCAGACAGGACCCGTCCCGTCAGGAAAAAAAACCGCAAATTATTTTTGCCTACGGTTCTCGCCTGCCTTCGAACACCCTTACAGAAGACTGTTGCTTCCTTTCCGGCATGTAACAATATATCCATGTTTCATCTCCTGTCATAATGTCACACATCATTTGAACGTCCGTGATCGTACTTTAACAACGTTTTTTTACACCAATCAACACGAGTCCGTTTCTTAACCGGTACGCGGGTTTTCTTCAATTAGTTGCCTGACAGAAGTCACATTTTCCTCAATGATCGCAGTTGAGGGTTGGTCGGTTCGGCCACGATCAAATTCTGCATACCAACGCCCTAAGGTGCTCAAATGAGGTGCTTCCCTCCCAAAAGCATTTCGAAGACGACCAGTGCAGTCTTGCGGAGGCAGTGAACTTTTAAAATCATAAAAAATCATCACCCTAAAATCTTTCGTCGTTAATTCCATTTTTGCTACGGACGACGAGCTTCGTAATAAAAACAATTGACACGCGATTTCCCGCCAATTTTTTTTTATCAATCAAAAAAAATATAAACATTCGAAATTCAAACATTTGTGGGCGGCCAGGAGCGCAGAACTTTCAGTGTGCCCTATGTATCCAATATAATTTCAATGAAAACCCACAGATGCGTTTGATTTAAGAAGACGGTTTGAAGTAACTTTACCTGATTTAAAGATTTAAAAGTATTTCTGAAACCATACTGAAGTGAGTGTCTAATTCTTTTAATAAACTATTTAGGCGGTACAGTGAGACACACCTCTATGCGCTCACCTAAAATTAGCACCGTATTATACGACTTCTGGAAAGTGTCCCGTATACGCTCAAACTTGAAAACGACACGAGATAGAAGGTATGTGCGATTTTAGGCTGAATCGTCAATCAACTGCACGAAAGGATAATATACGAACTGCAAAATCTAATTTAGTTTGGACACTGTTGAGCATATGGATGTTACGGTTATCTCTAGGAGTGTGTTAGTATTGTTGATATTAATGATGTGATTATAAAACGCTTACGGGAGATGTTCACGATTCAGTATCGGGTCAGTGACCAGTAAAAATAGCGAAAAATAAATTAAATCGTCGTTTTACTCATGATCCATGTATTAGGAGAGCTGGTAAACAATTTTATTTAGGGTAGGATCTTAAGGCACTATAAAAAACTTTGTAATAGTCCTCGAAAGACCCCTGAATAATAAAGTCGAGGTCTGGCTAAAGGGTAGCGGCCCCCTAACAAACCTTGAATTTATAAAAAAATCTTAAGTTAGATACTTAGGAGCTGATAAATAAAAAAGCCAGATTAATTAGTCGGCTCTAAATGTTAGCCAGTCATTCAAAATGTTTTTTTTTTAATTAAAAAAAAATATTCTTGACTCACTTTGAGATTTTGGAAGAGTAATAGACACTTAAAAACAAATAATCCCCAAGAACCAGATCAATTTGGTGGATTTTTTCACCTTAAACAGTAATGCAGCGTAGGGGTACATTGCATTACTGTTGTATGACTTCACGGTTAGTGCATTGTGAAAGTAGTTGCCTTGTCTACTATCAAACTACGAATTGCTGCGAATCACAACTCAAAAAAGTGACGTCCAAATAATCATTTGTATTTTATTCTACCATTATGGTGGTTAATAATCATTATTACAATACAACACCAGTAATCCTGAAACGGAATAGGTTGTTACACGGAGCAAGGAACAGAGATAGCTTCTGGATAGTTTACTCAACGATGAAATCACTACAGGGTATTTGAAAGACAATAACAGAAGTTTGTGAAGTAGTTGTCTTCTTAGTGAGCTCAATAAGTTTAGATAGTAAGTCCATCTCGGGAAACAATTCTCGAAGACTTTTGTCTTTTTCGAAAGACAAACTTAAGTTTGCGGTTGCGATGTACGAGAAAGGCAACCATTCAATCGCAAAATATAAAGTTTGTAATCACAAAAACTATTTTTTTATGTGATATAACAACAAATTAACGACTTTCGGATTATTTCCTTTACTTGTGCTGTCAGACCTTGCTTCTTACCAAATTTCATGATTCTAGGTCAATAGGAAGTTCCCTATAGGTTTTGATTACCTGCGAAATGTTCGAATTTGGTCAAACATAAGACTTAAGTGGTCATATCTTTTGATTGCGTGCGCTTAGAGGCTTGGTTTTTTTACAGCTTCAAGAGACCGCAGACTTATGTATTTGGTATTAATTTCAACTTGATGCGTCTACGGGCTCCTGAGAAAATAAGTGTTGGCAGACAGATAACAAAACAAACGACGAACAAAACTAAAAAGAATGGCCTAAACATAATAAAACTCCTAGGTTTTATTACTCAAACCATAAAGCTAAAACTCCCCAACGTAACTGTGATTAAAGAAGTGTGTGGTTGTTTACCAATTTCTCGAATAAACAAAAGTTTAGCACCTTTAACACATACTTAGTGTTAGCATAAGGGTTCGGTTTTATACAATTTTATGAAGGGCAGTATTATCAAATGGGCATTGCTACTCAAACATACAGTAGGAAATAATAATAATATATAAACGATGAATGTAATAATATAGATCTTAGACTTCACGCAAATTAAAAAAAAAAAAAAAATTTGAGATACAAAAGTAAAGAAGTTCTGCCGTATATTTATTTTTTATGAAAGAGAAAGTTCATATAATATATGTATAATAATAACATTAAAGTCATATAATATAAATGTAATGTTATTTTTTTTTTTAAATGTAAGAATTTATCTAATATTCACATTGCGATTTCCATTTCCTTCCTTTTACCGACCCTGGTAGACTGATAAATTAGTGAATACTGACGTTCGAACGAATAGTGTTTCTGTTTACTTTTCATTACTTTATCAGGTATTTGCGTTTAGTAATCATCATCGTCGTACATGCTGAGCTGATGATGAAAAAAAATCATAAAATAAAAAGAAATTAACAAAAAATTAAACCGACGAAAATAATTAAAAAGCATAAAATAAATAAACCTTTTAAGTCTTAAGTATTAAGCTTATTTACATAAACTATCAAATTTTATAAAAACTTATTTTGCTCCAAATACTAAAATGATTAATGACCTACGTAAAGCCATGTTAGACCAGGGTAGAAGCCTTTAAAAATAATAAAAAGTGAAATTATATTATTATAAGGATGAAACCCATTGGAAAAGGAGGAGAATATTATAAAAATGAAAGGAAAAATAATTAACGGGCGATCTGAGGTCGGGAAGGGGAAGGGTGAGAAAGTTGTAGAATCTTCGAAAAAAAAATATTTCAAATCAAATAAGTAACAGTGTATTTGGGACATAAAAAGGTAAGTTTTCACCAAATTTCGTGAAAAAAAAAATGTTTTGTAAAAGATTAAAATAAAAAACAAAAAACTTGGTTTTTTTATTTTTTTACATAAATTTTGAGGTTATGTGAAAAAAAATGTAAACACAAATATATGTTGTAGATCTTTTTATTACCTACAACTTTGCCATTTGCCTTTTTCCATAGGACTTGTAGTTTTGCCGGAAATCGAGATACACCGTTTTTCCCCCTAAAAACTCACTCCCTTCCCCTTCCCGACCTCAGATCGCCCGTAAATTAATTTTCCTTTCAGTTTTATAATATTCTCATCCTTTTCCAATGGGTTTCATCCTACTATTATTTTTTTTGGTTTAAAAAATTATCGACACTGGTTTATGTCCATTTCTACGTAGGTACAAATAAAATTTAGATAATGAATCAGTTTGTTGTTTGGTAAACTCAAAATAAGTTTATATAAAATTTGATAGTTAATGTAAATAAGCTCAATACTTAAGACTTAAGGGGTTTATTTATTTTATGCTTTTTAGTTATTTTCGTCAGTTAAATTTTTTGTTAAAAAGTTTTTTTTGTGGAAAGTAGGTGTATTTTGTTTAAATATAATATGGGTAGGTCAACTTAACGCACTGCTCCAATGAGACTCTGAGTAAACGAAAACATCATCGATGTATACAATTTTTAGACATTTGTTGATTTTTCTTAAAACCGCTTGATCGATTTGGATAAAATTTAAATTGGACCACCTGGGAAGTAAACCCTTTGAAACAAAAAAAAAATTCCAAATTGGTTCAGGCGTCTTAGAGTAATCGGTGAACATACATAAAAAAAATATTCCGACGAATTGAGAACCTCCTCCCTTTTGAAGTCTGTTAATAAGACTCACTTGTAAGTGATCTTGAGGTGCATAAACTGATTTCTTAATATTCGATGGATGGATTACAACCTTTATCATAATGTGCTCCTTTTTTAACACTCCGATCTTTTTCTGCTGTTCCACTAGCTTTAATGTCGATTTTATCAGGTCTTAAAGTTATTTATTCTATTCCTATGTACATTATTGAATGACATGCACCCTTCTCTTCGTCCTTTTTGTACCCCTAACAACGTGTAATCCAAATTTCATGATGATCGGTTGAGTAGTTAAGGCGTGATAGTGACAAACAAGCAAACACATTCGCATTTATAATATTCTACTTCTACTTCTAGTTCTACTTAAAAAAAATACGGTTAATCACTTAATGTACTAGCCTAATCTTTGTTGTTACATCACTTAATATGGTAATGAGTTTATAAGCACTGCATGTAATTTTAAGTTAATGGATTCCTTTGTAAATTCGTTGAACGGAACTCCTCCACCTGCTTCGTGCCGAAAATATATAGTGACAACTCCAGCACGTGGATAATAAATCGTAAATTATGACACTAGTTTCTGGTTATACACAGTACAGAACTCATGAAAATATATTTGGTGTAAAAAGAACATTTTTCACGTCAACATATCAACATGTTGTCAGGGTAATCAGTCAGTTTCTAATGACTTTCTTTTACCACACTTCGTGAGTCACCTCGTATCTAGACATTATATTATTTCATAGTCTTTTGCGCGAAACATGATTCAATTGATAACTATTTAGTGCATGCTGCATTGAACTGATTCTCCCTTGCTTTTGATTGCAAATGTATTCTTTACCAACTTCACTACACTACACACATGATAATATAATATCCACGCCCGCCATAAACAAAAGCACACGCTTTATAAAATGGTCATGGTTCCGCGTAGAGTCTTTCAAAGCACACACAGCTTTTCTTTTAGGCCTGTGTCGTCCATCAGCATCGATCCCATTTTTTTTTTGTAAAATTTTACATAAAACGATTGGTTTATTCCAATAAGCACTTCACTGTACTAAATTTGAATATTAATTCATCTATTTCAGCTATTTTTTGCTAAAGTGATACCTATTTGATCCTGTTGCCCCTGATCCAAATTATGTCGGTTCTTCCACCGATCCAAAAACCGGCCTAAACCCCTATGCATATGAATGAACTCCATATGAATCCTTCTGAATGAACTTCCTGACAAAATTTCAAACGTTCTTGACATCCAGAGGTCCTTCAAACTCGAGTACGTCTTGTATCCGACCTCATACCGAAACGAGATTCATTGGAAAAGCAAACACTACGCCAGTCTTCTTCCTCCCAATTTCTGTTACGATAGCGTGTCCAGAGGCGGTTTATTACGCTCTGTGTAGTGGTAAGAGCGACAGCCACAGTATCATCATCTCTTTTCGTGTCAAAGGATGTCTTCAGTCTTCGTTCAGTTTCGATGCAGAAATTGTAGTGTTTTATTACATACTTTTATAGGAATCCTGATTGACAGTTGATTTTTTATTTTTTATTCACCGAATTTTATAAGGTAATCTGGACAAAATGCTTCCAAACGAACAGGCTAACGATGCCTAAACGTAACCATATTACACAACCCGTGCCCGATATCTTGGGTAACACATTCCATATTGAATGTTATAACTTTCTACGTATTACATAAATGTGCATTGAAAATGAGCACTGAATCTAATATTACGCATTAACGTTATGAATTACGACGTACTTCGGAGGTAGTTCAAATTGCAGATAGATTGTGAAAAATATTACAATTATTATCAAAATATAAGTTAGCAAGCAAAGATTCGGTCCGTACCGATGTTAAGGTGCAACTCGCAAAATTATCAACAGCTAGTAAATAAAATTATTTTCGAGAAAATTATTCTTCGAGAAAATTATTTATCTTCAGTAAAACTTTAATCTAAAGCAAGTCTCAAATTATATGTTGTGCTATAAATTAACTAAAAAAAAACAAAAGTTTAATAGTAATACTCTGCAAATCTGAACTTATCCTCCTCCAAAACTTATTAAACCAGTGAAGATATTATCGAAATTCCCAGAAAAATAAACATTTCGTTATCATTTGGAATAGATATAATGGAATCAAGAATTTATTTTTAACATAATTATAGAAGCGCAGTGAAATATTTTTAAGATAAGAGAATGATTTCGGAACATGTTTACAATATTGCCGAATGTAGGTTACACTGAAGCCGAACTTGGGCAAACTTTCAGTTGAATGTTACTTGATGTGCCACGAAGAGCTTCATACGGAACTATTTGCAATTTTGTTTTTAAGAATTACTATTATATAATTCTATAAGGAAAAAATAAAATATGTTTATTGTATCTACCAATTTACTTTATAAAATTAGAAGATTCTATAAGTTTATGACGACAATAAGATAAAATTGACGAATGGAAGATGTACTGCACGAATGCCGGTTAGGTTACAGTAGGGATAGTTACTCTCCGGATGTTTTAATAAAAGCTGTTCCCGGATCCCTCCTATTTTAGGCGCAGTACGCGGCACACCGTGTGGTTTTAGTCGGTTCGATTCCTACACACCGCCCCACCGAAAACCCTGGTGGGGTGTCGGCCCGAGGGGGTTTCCACACGCACGGGATAATTACACTCTGCATCTGTTGACAAAAACATTTTTAAACATTAATTTGTTAATGATATAAGAAAACAATATTTTGTGTAAGTATTCGTACCATGGAATAAAATTTTGAAAAAAAAGTTTTTGAACGGACTACAAATCACTTTCTTTCACTTCATAACTTTCTTATGCTTCAGAATTATGGTTTACAGTAGTCCAGTTAATAGTACGATGAACAGGACCGTAAAGATTAAAAAACGATTTCAAATTAAATATAAATTCCCAAGTTATACATAGGGCACACTGAATGTTCTGCGCTCCTGGCCGCTCATTAATGTTTGAATTTCGAATGTTGTATTTTTTAAACATAAGAAACTCATGTATTGATTAAAAAAAAAATTGGCTGAAAATCGCGTGTCAATTGAAACCAAAAATGACTGTCTGACACCAAAACTGACTGTCTTGTTCGCGGTGTGCGCCGAAGCATTGTCATGGTGCAATAGGATGCGACTTCTTGGTCGTTTTTCCCTAACTGACAAATGGTGGTGTACCACTCAGCATTAACTGCCTTTTGTTCTTCAAGTGGGATCGTGCAGACAGGACCCGTCCGGAAGAAAAAAAAACGCAATCATTATTTTGCCTACGTTTCTCGCCTGCTTCAATTTTGTTTTGCTTTCACCTTAGAACACCCATACAGAAGACTGTTGCTTTCTTTCCGGCATGTAACAATATATTAAGTTTAATTTTCAGTCACAATGTCATACACAGCATTTGAACGTCCGTGATTTAACAACAATTTTTTTACACCAATCGACGTGGGAGAGCCATGCTTTGGCACGTATGGGCCGGCTCAACTCCGCTCGATACCACGGCCTCACAGAATCCGGCAGTGAAGCAATGCTTGCATTGCTTTTCGCAGCGTGAGTGAGGTTACCGGAGGCCCTAACCGTTCCCTCTCCCCTATTCCCGTCCTTTCCCTCTCCCCTCTTCCCACTCTTCCCCCCTTCCCCTCTTCTCCCACCTTAAAGGGCTGCAACGCACTTGTGACTCTTGAGTTACAGGTGCCCATGGGCGGCGGTAGTCATTTATCATCAGGTGACCCGTCTGCTCGTTTGCCCCGTATACCATAAAAAAAAAACGAGTCCGTTTGTTCTGGGGTGAGTTCATGAGGAATCTAGCGACAACGAAGTTTCTTTTCAATGTTGATGCTGATGATTTATTGAATTTAGCTCATACCAATCCCCAAATGTCCTCGAATCTCCTCATAGGTGATACGCCGGTTTTCTTCAATTAGTTGCCTGACAGTAGTCACATTTTCCTCAGTGATCGCAGTTAAGGGCCGACCTTCACGAATTTCATCATCACGGCCACATCAACTTCTGCTCACTCTCACTCACGATCAAATTCTGCTTACCAAGGCCTTACGGTGCTCAAACGAGGTGCTTCCCTCCCAAAAGCATTTTGAAGACGAGCAGTGCAGTCCTGCGGAGTCAGTGAACTTTTAAAATCATAAAAAATCGTCGCCCTAAAATCTTATCGCGTTAATTCCATTTTTACTACGGACGACGAACCTCAACTTGTGATAAAAAACAATTGACTCGCGATTTCCCGTCAATTCTTTTTTAATCAATGATTGAGTTTATGTTTAAAATAATATAACATTCGAAATTCAAACATTTATGAGCGGCCAGGAGCGCAGAACTTTCAGTGTGTCCTTTATATCTATTACATTGTATTTGCCTCTGTAAACCTCACGAAATTGACAGACTGGGCAATTTTTTTAATAGTGTCTGGGTGAGTCACCGAAACCCACTGTAATGATTTTCGGAAGATCCAAACCTTAGTTTTATCTTTATTTGATCCTGCACACTTATTGTAGTAAATTATTACAGAGACCTACTTCTTCCATTTCGTTTTACTTGATCTGTTTATACTTCACAATTATATTGAAACTAACTGCCCCCGACAGACTTCATTCTGTCAAAAGTTAACGACGTCAAATTTTTGACAGCTGAGGACCTGTGTTTTAATTATTATTTACTCTGAGGTTTGTATAGGAAAAAAAAATTGTGGTTTTTAATATTTTCCTTGCAATTTTTACGTTTTATCTCTCCATAAGAACCTGTGCCTTAACGAAAATATGAAAAAGAAATTAGCCGAAATGGTCGAGCCTTTCTCGAGTTTTGCGCTTAGCAACACATTTAGCGACTCTTTTTTTATTTATATAGATAGATGTAACTTAATGTCATCTGTAAAACTCATTTTCTTTTGATGTTGAATGTTTCACAAATCGGTTTGCAAGGAGTCTGAACCTACAGACATTTCTAATTATTCCTGATACATTCTTATCATTGTCAATATTTTGTATTTACAAATATGAAACTATTTGAATAGTTTAAAGGTCGACTGCTTACGCAACGATAAGCTTATCGCGTAGTGATTTCTAGTATGCGAATTTTATGAGAGACGATAACACATTAACTACATTATTTCACTTGGCGCTACGTCTGCTAGAAGTAAAAAGTGATGGTAAACGATTTAAAACGTTCGATGTGATCTCCACGGACTTAGGGTCCGTATTCATGTGAATGAACTCACTTGGCCAGCATTAGAAATATAAACTATAGATTTATCCTAGTGATTTAGCAATATTTTTAGTTAGAAATATTAATTTATAATTGTGTACTTCGCCCGGCCAACTATTTCATGCAGATTGTGTGACGTTAACTCAAATTAATAATTATGTTTTGTCTTTAGGGTGCTATGCTTAGAGCAACAAAAGACCCTCTATGTGCCAGTCCCACGGCTTCAGAAAGGGTTCCTTAATCGATCAGAACTGCCTGAAGGAGAGACTGGCCCCGCAGCTATCAGGAAGGCTGTTTCGCGTAACGGGATGGAGAACTATGGAAAACCTGTTGGTAAGATATTATATGTCAAGAATGGCGAATAAGCGTGCAGTTACAATAAGAAGTAAAAAAAAACTATCCGTTTATAAGTTATAAGTTTATAACTGTTTGAATTTCCAGGTATTTTTGCCTATGTTTTTCATAAAATTAGGTGGAATGTTTACAAAAGTTTAACACATTTTCACAGTTCCACCTGCTTTTATGAGAAACGGGGGTAAAAAATACCTGGATATTCAAACGGTCATGACTTGTAAACGGATAAATTTAAAAAAAAAAATCTTATTGTAACTGCATGCTAGAGTCCTTTCACTGATTTAAGTAAGTGTTCCCTTTTCAAATAAACTCTGTTATAAGAAATCTTACTTATACGCTAGGGATGAAAAAAGCAATAGCATTTATTCTCTTAAGGTAGTAATCCTAAATTAGTAAATCCTATTGAGGGATATTTTCCTCGTGCACTGCTCGGCACTCTTGCTTTTCTGGTGGAAAAGTAGCCTTGATATAAGTTTGCCTTCGCCTTTCATGAAAATTTTCATTAAATGATGATATTTGATTCTAAAATTCGCGATAAAGCAGATTTCGTACTGTTAATAACGTATTTGTCACCTTCATTATACAACGAAAATAAAAAACTTCGAATGTTTGAGATCAATCGGGGCTCGTGGCTAAGTGGTAGCCGAGTAGGTTAGCACATTACAAGGTTAAGGAATACTAGCCAGGTCAGTGTAGGATCGGTGACCATTCTTATCACATTGAGACCCCTCGCGTGTCTCGGAGAGCACGTTAAGCCGTCGGTCCCGGGTGCCATACTAACATCTGTGGCATTCGTTACGTGTAGTTGGAGCCCTAAAAAGTCCGACAACCTGGTCTAACTGCAGAATTTCGATATCGCCTAGTACTTGGGTTGTGGTGGTCTGATGGCAGTCACTTCAAATAAAATATCAAAGTTCGGCCGTATCGTAGTGAGACTGAAAGCCCCCAACTTTGTTGGGAAAATGATGAGATGATGTTTGAGATCGATGTTTAAATTTGTTTATGTAGAAATAATTTAATAGTTATTTGGTGTCTCTGTTTACACTATGATAAAACAATAAACGCAGTTACAAATAACGCTATTCTATATTTCACCTAGCAACACAGGCGGTCCATGTTTGTTAGAAATAATAGCAAGAATTTTATAAACTATCAAACCAGACGTAACTGCTCAAAAATATGCTGTCCACAAAGTAAAACAGCGTTCTATAATGACTGTACTCTGTATGGCACCACGCATTTACAACCATCTTCCAAGAGTTAATAGATACCATACCTATTGCCATATTTAAAAAAAAGCTAAAAAATATGCTTGTGGAGAAATGCTATTACAGTGTACAGGAATACTTGACTGATAAATTTTGAAACATATGAGAGGTATTATAATGTGTTATGTAAACGAGCTGTAATTTAATGGAACTGTATTTAATTATTGATTTAATTACTGACATTTGAATACTATCATCTATTTAATTTTGTTGACATTTTATATACCATTACATTATTTGAATTACATAATTGTTATTTATTGACGTTTTTTGATTTTGTATTAAATTGTAGTTAATAATTTGTTTAATAAATATTATATTTCAATAATGTACCCGATTTGCATGCTTAAGAGTGAAAATGGTAAAACCCTTTTTTGACAATCCATCAATGGAACATTATATACTACCCATATTAATGCAAATAAATTACTTAAGACTTACATGTATTATATTGTTTTTTTTTTGTGATCAGGAATAGAAGACACCGTTACGCTTGATTTGGTGGTCATGGGATCAGTGGCTGTTTCTAAAGAGGGATATCGCATAGGCAAAGGAAGAGGTATGGTATTTCTGAGTGAAATATTTACTAACAAATAACCATAACAGAAGTAAACCATACGAAATCAATTTGTCTCGTTGGAAATCTGACCTACGAGAACTGGGTCATACCATAAAAAATCTAATATAATCTTAGCACGCTTGTAGTGTAAAGTAAAATAGTTTTTTTTTAATACCTTGTCATAATGTGGCTATTATTTTAAAAATGATTACTGGATCAAACTTTGCTAGCTGAGTTTTTATTCATTCTATAATGCTTTGTGGTCCAATCGAAATTATGAAGTTGTTCAATTTATATGGTCATTTTGTGTTGATGGTATACAGCCCTCGTAGAATATCTCAAGCATAAGCTTGCATTCTAATTGAATTAAAGGCTAGCAGTACCAGATTTAGAAAAAAATATGATGATGAAATGATGACAAATAATAAAAATTACAGGCTATGGCGACCTCGAGTTCGGCCTTATGATGCATATGAAAGCCATCACGTCTAATACAGTGATTGCCACTACTGTTCACGATTGCCAGGTAAGTTATGTGAATATTAGTATGCCGGATGACATAATAATATATACAAGTCTATGGACACTTGGTTCAAATAGCCTAATTAGCGAGCGATATTGCACTGTTTTATAGAATGGTGTTGTCATATTTTAGAGTCATACAAACAACTTTTAAACTTACGCATTCCCTTATATACTTATGTATTTATACGGGAATTAATGCGATCACGAAATAGGTATTACATACCTACAAAAATTTAGAAAATCGAGTGGATGAAGAACCTTCTACCGCACGATCTCGACGACTTAGGGCGTGCACCACCGAGCCAGTCAGCCGATCAGCCTGTGACCACGGCCAGTGCAACCTGGTCTAAACGTCAGGCAATTAAGAGGTATGTAATACCTATTTCGTGATCGCGTTAATTCCCGTATACATACATAATTAAATATATTTTAGAGTCGTTTAATAGAATCCGTGAATAACGACTTCCTGGATAATGAAAATCCGCGGGCGCCATCTTTTGACGTTTAGAGGAAATCATAAAGGGATACGATTACCTAAATTGAGATGCACGCTATCTTTCGACAATAAACGGAACTAATAGCATATTTATAGAATGTTATAAACTTAGGTTAGAAGATTCCGGAGTGGTTTCGAGTTTTCGGGAAATGTCATCTCTACGAAATAAATAAAGTTCAGAGTATATAAGGCGGAGCATTGCGCTATTAGTGGAGTTCTAGATGAGCGATACTGCGAGTGATAAGTGTGAAGTAAAAGTAATAATAATTTAAGTAGTGAGAATTTATTAGAATTGTGTTATTTGTTAATTATTAAAATAATTTGTCTATTTTGATGATGATAAATTGGTGTAACTTTCTAATAAACCTGAGCTATTAACAATATGTAAAACAATTTCTAATATCCGCAAAAAAATTATGGCTTAAAAATTAATATGTCAATGGAGAGAGAGCTGACATTAACACTTGGGTGTCATAGTATCCAGCATGTTACTGGAATTTTAGGATATATCATAATCATTGAAACTGTCAATGAAATATGTTGAAGATAGTGTTTAAAAGCACAGTGCAAACTAATTTATGGTTGAAAGTTTTCATAATATATATGAATGGAAATGAAGCTTTAGGAAACATTGTCTGTTTTAGGTGTTCGACACTTTGCCAGCGGAGTTGTTTGGGCCGCACGATGTGCCCATTGATTTCATAATTACACCAACCCAGGTAAGAATTACATAGATTTAGTATGAAAATTGTAGATTGTACAATGGGTGTAAGTAGTATTTATCCGATATTGTGTACACACAATATATGGTGTGACAATTACATATATTACAGAATACATTCTGGAACAGTGGTTGTGGTGTCTCCACATCTTGTTTTTATATGCCGATACTTCGTCTAAACTTGCCACTAGTGATGTGCCGGATCGTTAAATATGTATATCCGCGGATAAGGATACGAATTATTAGTATCTACATCCGCGAATACGGATCTCAAGTTTTTTTCTCAGTTAATACCGCGTGATAGTTGCCGTTAATGACTTATATAACATGACACGTTTCAAATTTCACTGCGCGTGTTTTTTTAAATAATTATTTCATTACATTACACATCACAAAGATTCGGTGTTTGATCGCGTTATAAAGATAGTCAAATAGTTCCTTAAATTAAGACTTTCATAAGCGTAATAAAATATAATAATGTAAAAGGTCCGTTCAAGATCCGCCAAAAAAGTGACCGATACGGACGTGCACGTTCGCACACATTTTTTTTCTTTTAAGTCCATGGATTAAAAAAAGTTCCGCCAGAACCACGTTCGCCCAGCGGAATCAGTTTTAGCGAATTTCTCCACAATGCCTGCATGCACAATTTTTTTTTTACCATACACAATTACACGACGTCATACACTAAATATCTGCATAATTAAAATCTTTAAATTCAACAACATTCCGCTGCGCGAACGCACACGAAACGGACACAAATCTTTTTTCTCCCTCAGACATCCACGGATACGGATATCCGGCACATCAGTACTTGCCACCGCATAGCTTGATAACGGCAATAAATGTCACAGAGGCATACCAAGGACGTATTACTTTGTTTTTTTTTTAGTTAATAACTGCTTAGTAACAATATCTGTACAGGTAATAGCAACTCAGCGCATGAGTCAACGACCGGCCGGCATTCTTTGGCATATTCTGTCTAACCGTCGCCTTGAGCTCATGCCCATACTGGGTCAACTCCGAGAGATTGAAATGCTGTAAGTATATTCGGTTTTATATTTGATGAAAGCAGTGAATAATATAGGTTTCAGAATGGTATAAGTAGGGGAAGGTGGGGTAATTGAGAGCGGCAGGTAGTTAGGAACAGTTACAAGTCACATTCTTCACTACATTGCTACATTTAAATAGACGTGCTTGCCTTCCTTTTCAGAATTTAAAAGTAAAAACAAAAATCGTGAACTCAAAGACGTCATAATTATTTTGTTACTATTTTCCATATACTATAGCTTATAAATTGTATGTAGAATTAAACTCACCGAAAATAATAGTGCAAGTAAAGGCCAGTTTGATTGGAATTGCCCATTTCGGCGTCAAGTGGATAAATAGGAATGTTACTAATTACTCCTATTAATTTATTGTTCTAAGAATGCTTCGAAAACATGTCATTAGATTAATCTAAAGTCTCGAAGAGTAAAGACTTCCGTTTGTTTAATTGCAACTGACTAAAGCTTTTGAGTACACAAGTACACATCGATTCAATAGAAAACTACTTCTACCTTGAAAATGTGACCATTAATGCTGTTCCTCCGTGTACTCTTATGCTTCTTGTTAAACTGAACAGTGTACCTGTAGTTCTTAAGAAACAAATTCTAAGCGAGGAAATAAAAATAATTATCATATTTTATCCAGCACATCTACAAAATATCAATTAAAAGAAAAACAGATAATACCAAGTCGAGAGCGAAATTAAAAAAGGTTAGTACAAACCAAAATAACACAAAACAAATCCAAAAAAAATATGAAACTCCACCTAGAGAAGATTGGATCATGTCCGTCATTTGTAACAATTGGGCACATCATAAATGTTACTTTTAATTTAGTAGAGTTTCCGTTAAATAAAGTAATGTAGTACCTACTTAAAAAGGTTTAGATTACGTCGTTTTTGTTGTAAGTTGGTAAGTTGTTGTAAGGTGTTTCCAATTACCCCACTTTCCCCTATAGGCTGAGGATATAATATTATTGTGACAGTTAAAGACGGAAGAGTTAATTGCGTGAGTTACTATATTACATTTTTTTGGGGACTAGAGTAAGTATAAAATAAATGATGGAAAAAAAATACTTAACTGGCTTTTAATTACTTAATTTATGTTATCGTTGTTTTATAAATACATTTTTGACTCTTTATCGTCCAGTGCGGGGCGGACGTGCGCGCTGAAGGAGGTGGACACGGACGTGGAGGAGCGCGCGGCGCAGCGCCCGCGCCGGCTGCGCCGCCGCACGCGCTCGCACAAGAGCCAGAGCGAGGGCGAGGTAACCGCTGCCTCTCCCCACCGCAACCACACAGTCTCATGACATTGATTCCATCGACCTTTCATCGCACTTACACTTCATAGCACGGAAATAAACACCACTATTGTATTGTGTGCTGTGACTCTGTTAAACAACCCTACGTATATTGAAATAGTGATTATTATTTCATAATTTTAAAATTGACATGAAAAGTATTAAAAATGTAAATAACAGTCGGAAAAGGCTGAGATTAATTTATTAATAAATATACATTATGCAAGTTGTAATGTCGTGTGAGTGTCTGTACGTGTGTGCTTCCTTATCAAATTTAATTTCGAATGCGCTTATATAATAATTTATCTAAAAATATATATTATATAAGCGCATATATAAAACGTTAACGAAAAGAACTGTAATACTACCTCGACAAAATATGAAGGAAGATGCAACTTTGCATGAATTCCGACAGGGCAACACCACAGAGGGCGAGGAGGGCAAGGCGGCGCGCTCGCGGCGCTCGGCGCGGCGGCGCAACTCGCACAAGTCGGCCAGCAAGGACAACAAGGACAGCAAGGACAACAAGGACAAGGACGACAAGCCGCGCCGCCCCAAGCGGCAACGACCCGACATCGACTTCTCTGTTAAGGTAATACTTCTATATTCATAACCGACATGAACCAGTCACTAGGCTTACTGTATTTTACTTAAGTTAATTCGACTTATTGTCCTATATCCCATGGATGAGATTGAGAGGAGGTCCACAATCACATCTCCCAATCTTAACTAATTTATAAACGCGAATATGAGTAAACTTTCATGCCTCAGTACTCAACCGATCATCAAAAAAGTTGTCAGAGATACAGAAAAGGACTCACCCCGAAGAAAACCCGGGCAAAAGCAAATTTGAAAACATAATAATATTTTGTAGTACTCTTATTTTCAGTTTTTAAAGAGACTAATAACTATAAATATAATAATTAAAGATGAAATTTAAACCTGTTTGGCCGGATACTGGATATACAACCTACCTTAAAGCCAGTTAGCCGTATGTTCGGCCTAACAATGTTGATTGCCAGTTCTGTGTGTCGGAAATAAAGCCTAAACAAAATAAGGCTATTGTATTTTTTGTTTTAAGAACTTTGTCTATCTGGTTAGGCCGAATACCGGATATCTGTTTCATTTCTAATAATTATATTACCTCTGCAGATATCAAATATCAGTCCAAATACAAGGGTGCGTGATCTAAAGCAGGCGCTATTTGAACGCGGAGTCAAACCGCAGAATATGGTGTGGAAGGTAAGCCATAGATACATTAATGAAATCCTTCTTACTTAATTGCTCTAAGCTG
This sequence comes from Callimorpha dominula, assembly GCA_949752705.1. Lineage (NCBI taxonomy): Eukaryota > Metazoa > Arthropoda > Insecta > Lepidoptera > Erebidae > Callimorpha > Callimorpha dominula. The sequence continues at coordinate 8,499,019 of OX457013.1, forward strand.
CAGCACATACTACCTTTTTTTTTTTTTTTTTGCGTGTGGAAACCCCCTCGGGCCGTCACCCCACCGGGGTTTTCGGTGGGGCGGTGTGTTGGAATAGAACCGACTAAAACCACACGGTGTGCCGTACTGCGCCTTAAGTAGGAGGGATCCGGGAACAGCTTTTATTAAGACATCCGGACCCCCCCTAGCGCGCCTGCCCGCAAAAGCGCCCGGCACCACCTTCGGGTAAAAACCTCTCAATTAGACGACGTCCAAGCACACGCGGGCGCCGCCTCCTCGCGGGCAGCACACACTACCTAAGTCAACCCATGACTTTGGTTGTGTATTGGTTCAATATTCTTCAATGGAAAAATGTTGACTCACTCTTTCATTTTGTTGTTTCTTAAATACTTTAAAAAGACACAAATAAACAAATTGTATTATAAGTTGAAGTGTATATTGATTTTAGAACAATAAAAATATCGAGGCCTGTTTAAATAGACATGAATCTTACTAAAAACAAAACTAACGTTGCAGATAAATAGGAGAAAATTCTGCACAGAAAATAGTCCGCTGCATTGCCTAGTACAATCGAGTAAAAAATTACTAACCCAAATATGACTTGATGTTAATATAGTATTAGATGACAGTTCCTAAATAGATTTTAATATTATTCCATACTAGCAACCCGCCCCGGCTTCGCAGTAGCAGATTAATACTAAATTACTTACGTTCTCATGTTAAGTGAATTGTGTTATAATTCTTAATGAGAATAAATATCTAAACCCAAAATATATGATATCGGTTTCCGGTTTTTTAATAATTATTATTGTCCAATATTGGGCAATTCTTAGCTACATGAAAATAGTGTATGCATCTTTTGATGATACCTTGATCAAAGTTGTCGATCTCAGTCACTCGTTTTTTCCCCAGTTTTCTTACCAGGAATACGGAAAACTGGTGACATTCCCGAACATTTGCGACAATAACGATACGTCTTACGGTTGTCCGCTTTGTGATTGCACTAAGGTCGTAGTGAAGACCTTCGTCAGCCTTTTTTTTTAAAGAACTCAACACGTCATACACAATTTTTTGCGCCTGCGGACGTAAAACATTACCATGCGTGCAAGGTATGATAAAAAATGACAAAAACAAATAATAATTACAAAAACACTAACAGACAATAACAACAAAAACACTAACTTATAACAAATGAAGAACAACGAAATGAACTTGACTGTACTCACAGAGCGCAATAAGCGTGTGGTTCGTGTGCGGTAGCACTCACACTGTCGCGGAGTGTCACGTGGACGCGAGCGGGTGGAAGCCGGGGCGCGCGGGGGTGATCGCATCGATCCTTCGTCTTTTTTCCGTTCATTCTGCATTTTGCGCACCGGTACGCGGCTAACTTCAGTTCGGTCAATAAGTTTGGGGATTGCCATACTTTCGTTTGCGTTCGACGATCGCAGGTCGTTTTGGGTTCGATTCCAGTCTTGGGTTGTTCTATTATCAAGTTTAGGACCAGGCCGAGAGTACCAGGTTTACAACAATATAAGCCCGTAGCTGTGTAATAAATATTATTTTGACATATATTTTTTAGTTATCTCTGCCTCGAATATTTTTAACATGTAAACTATTTACAAAAAGAATATGACAGCTAATTTCTCAGTGTTCTATCCCCAGTAGACATGTGTATCTATACTTATTTTTTCAGGGTTTCCGTGGTTTCTGTTACCTTCATTTCTTCAAGCCCAGTCCTCAGAAAGTAAGTTGTTTTTTATTTACAAAATAAATGTTTTTAATACCCATGAATTTTTGCAGTAGCCAAAATGGGACATTACAATAAAGTTTTTTTTTTCTGTAATATCTGTAAAATGTATATTTTTTCAAAGTGGATCTTCAATTCTCATTAGAACGTGATAATACCTATACGTAACGTGTGTGTGCAGGGTGAGGGCGACAGCGGCGCTGCCGTGAGCATCGACAGCGTGCTGGCGGCGCTGGCGCAGATGTCGCTGGGCGGCAGCGGCGGCTCGGCCGGTGGGGACGAGCCGCGCGACGACAAGCCGCGCCTGCTCTGCGTCGAGCCCGCGCCCCCGCGACACACCACCGCTCCCGCGCCGCAGGTACTAGATATATACACGGTGTGAGAGCGTGCTGGCGGCGCTGGCGCAGATGTCGCTGGGCGGCAGCGGCGGCTCGTCCTCGCCGGCCGAGCCGCCGCCGACGACAGTAGTAGTGATCCATCAAACGACAATAAACATAGCACGCAATCAGCTGTCTTGTTAGTTTAGAACTTAGAACACTAATTGGTTTTGACGATAAATAGGTGAACGATGAACGTAAGCGAATTGTCTAACGCGGAGCGTAAAGGTTAGTTAGTTGCGTGTCTAGACAATTTGTGCAATAAATTGCAACTAATTATTACTACGTATAACTTTCGATAAAGTGGGCATTGTCTTAGTTATTTAAGAACCGGTAACATTCGTGTTTGAAACTGTATAGTATAATTATGTGCTTTCTGATGTATTTGTAATTATATTTTGTTCCAGGTTCACTGATTTCAAAAGGCAATGCGACCGACGTTTAAATATCATTGGATATTTTGTTAACGACCTTATATTTTTTCTAAAACACGCATATATACGTTGCTCGCTTGACTGCACACGGACTGACGGGTACCGTCGCATTCCGACACTAATTCTTTAACGTTAAGGTAGATTTTTCTTTGCACGCCGGCCCCTCAATTGACGCGACACGATGAAACTGCATACTGTATCAAATACTTAATACATCCACCACTATGGGATTTTAGCCGCAGTGCTTTCTTGGATTGTATTTTATTATTGGCTGTAGTTAATGCTACAAAATTGTTACGGTTATCTTATTTGTTGATTTTCATCTTTATAGTATTTAGTTTTAGTGATACATGTTATGTAGTGTCGTACGCGCCTTAACCGAAGCAGAAGCGATATGGTTCGATTTTAGTTTGTGGTAGTTCGGAACGAGGGTTCGCTCTATGGTATTTTGTTATTTGCGTGGGACTGGCGTCAGAGTGAGCTATATTTATACACACTTAACGAAAGCTATATCTATATGAATGTTTTAGTTGTTCTCTAGTCTAAAGTTAGCATGTAAAACGATCGTTGTCTGTAAAATGTTTACGATTCCACGTTTCTCAATGCAGATACTATTTAAGTATTCTTCCATAATTATATTAGGAGAAAAGAAGCTATATTTTTTAGTATATAGTATAGATTGAACTAAAACTAAAAGTTTAATATGTTAAGGTGCTTGTGAAAGCGGATGCCCAACATTGTTTAAAATTAGTTTAAAAGGATTTGATTAGTGTTAAGAGTATTTATTTTAATTGGTATCTTGGGACACCGTGTCAATTGTTGTATATTTGTGCCAACTTTGTATCCGTACTTGTCATTCAACTTATCTGTGGCCTGTGGCCTGCCGCAGCTAGCGTCGGTGTTTCGTCCGGTACTTTCTAGAGCTAATTAACATATCGAGTGAACGTAAGTTGGTACACATAATATTTGAAACCCTCTTAGTAAATGTCAAAGTTACTTTTTCAGTATTAGGTTAAACATAATTTAAGACTTGAAAAGTAATATATAGTTGACATTATATAAGATATATTTAAAATATTCTATTAGAGTCAGCGAACTAAGTTCGCACAACAATTATTGGTCTCTTAGCGTAAAGATGTGTATTTTATATAGAAAAAAGAGTTTTTATTGATGTATTTTTCGAAATTTTTAGTGTTTATTGGATTGCATAATAAAGATTTGTTATTTACATAAAAGGCATCTCTGGTTACATTAAGTAGTTCACTTGCACGTAGTTGTGCTCTGCCTTTACGTTGTCGTCCTTCACTTGCAATAATACTAAGCACTATGAATATATATTTATGTATATAAATAAATTGTTAACATGCTATTTACTACTTTATTTTGTAATTTTATAACGTTGGGTAGCGAGCATGGACGTGTTTTTTGTTTTTTTATTTTTTTTAATAAATTTATTAAACACTTGTTTTATTTTTATTTTATGCCATTTACTTAGTTCCGATTGTACTTTGCTTCAAATTTTAACATACGTAACGTAGTTATGAAAATTTTATGAAATTCTATTAAATAATAGTAATTTACATTTCAACTTCATGTTGTGATTGTACTTTTAAACTTTGCTGTTTAGAGGTTGAGGGAAATTATATTCTATTTTTCTAGCTGACTAGTTATTTCATTTACAGATTTACCCAACCGTGTTCTATAATGTCAATTTATTTTTCTCTACGCATAAGGATGGTAGATATGTGTAGTCTAAGGTAAAGCTTTCGTTTATTTTACTTAAGAGTTAACGTATCTGATGAAGAAACAGACCGGCTGTTTCCAGTAGCCTTACAGAGTTGGTTGTTAGGGAATTATGGGAATATCTATCCTAAAAGAATAGCAGATAGATCTTATTGTAATAATAAGCCTATTCATTATTAGGCAATTTACACAAGGACTTGGAGGCGAAAGTGCTCGCCAGAATGAACTCTCTGCGGATGAATGGGACCGCTGTCGAGCCACACGCTCATTGGTCGTTCCGGCTGGAGGCTCCATATAAGGCATAAAGCGCTTTGCCGGCGTAGAAGCGCTCCCCCTTCAGAGCAAAATGACCAAAAAGCAAAATGAGCACTACAATCAAAATGTTCAATATGCAAAATGTTCAGAACGCAAAATGTGCAAAACGCAAAATGTTCAAAATGTAAAATGTGCAAAACGCAAAATGTGCACCACAAGCAAAATGTGCAGAACGCAAAAAGAGCATCTAAGGCTTTAATCACACTGGCGTGTTTATTTCCCCAATGTTAAAGAAGCACTATTAGGATCACTGCTAATTATTTAACCTTAAACAATAAATCAAGAGAATAAAATTGAAACGGCAAAAGAAACATTTCATTAAGTAGGCTATATAAAAAACACTATTTGGAAAATATTGTTTTAACTCTCTATGGATTAACTCATAATAACGAATCAACTTAACTTAAAACTTTTGATGAAACTTAATTAACTTATTAGTAACTTAACTTTTTTTTTTTATGTCGAGGTGGAAGATCCTCATGGATGTCCTCCGCCTTTGGGGGAGGGGGGGGGGGCGAAGGGGTCTGTCGGTCTCTTACCGACTAAAAACCACTCCGGTGTTCCACTGCTTGCCCATGATCGGGGGAGCGAGAATCTCCATTGCATTCTTCCGCAACCCCCGACAGGCATTGACCCGTCTTACCCAAGACGTCCCGTCACCCGGTGCGACCCTCACCCATCGGTCACACTCCTCTGAAAAGCGCGCGCGGAACACTGCGCTCTGCCTCTCGGGCCTGTATCTGTTCGGACGACGACTTCCCCAAAAGTTCGTCGCCCGCAGGCCGATTCCTACGGTGGCCGGAGATCATTGAATGCCCTCCGGCGCCCGGTGCGTCTACTGCGGGCAGAGAGAGTTGTGCTTCGCTCTCTCTCCCGTTCGGCCGCCTCCTTTGCGGACATCACCTCCTCGCAGAAGGCGGCGACAGCGTTCCATGCACTCTCGCTCCGGACCATAGACAGAACCACGGCCGGCAGCGAGAGACTTCCCGCAGAACCGACTGCCGCGACGAGATCACAACGCTGGTTAGCCCAAGCTGAGCATTCCGCCAGTGTGTGAAGCGCCGTGTCGTCGGGGCAGTCACCATAATGATGGCACCGTGACGTCGGTTCCCGGCCGATCCGACACAGGTACTTGCCGAAGCAACCGTGTCCGGAAAGTACCTGCGTCATCCGGAAAGTAAGGGCTCCATGCCCTCTCTCCAGCCACTCTCGTAGGACGGGTCTTACCGCCGCTACAGCGGCGTGCCCTGCACTGGGTCGCGCAAGTCGCTCCTCCCACTCCGCCACCAAAATCTGGCGGAGCTCACCCCGGTGTGCCTCTATTTCTCGAGGCATTGGAAGGTCGCCCCGATCTAGCGAATCCTTGCGCCACCGATGCTGTAACGCAAGGAGCGTCTAAGTCCCAGGGCGCGGATCCGGCAAATAGGCTGGCCGCCTCAAAGGAGATGCCCAACAGTCTGGGGGCTAGCTGCCGAAAGTGTGGCCCAAAATCCCATCGGCTATCGAGGACTTCATCGTACGCTCGATGCCGATGCGGACACCTCCCACCATGATATGGGACCCCGAAGGTGGCGTCTTCCGAGGCCCGTGAAAACAAACGGCCTCGGATTTGTGCAACGCAACCTCGAGACCCAGCCGCCGGATCCTACCAACAACTTGCGCAACCCCAGCCGTCACCAGAATTGCTGCTTGCCGGTGCGACTTCCCACACGCTGTCACAAGCGTGTCGTCGGCATAACAAATGACGCCGACACCATGGAGAAGCGCACCGCGCAAACTTAACTTACTTGGCCTAACGCGGGTCTAGAATTTACAGCACGAGTCTAGTATTAATCATATGAAGTAAAAATTCAGACGTTGTAATTTCATTATTGACTAGCTTTCGTAATTTATCTTTATATTTCTTGTCAAATAAAATGTCACGTCTTCTACGATTTCTCCTTGCTGGTTCAAATATATTAATTTTGCCATCGTTAATTCCGGCTTCTTTGCGGAACTTATGTAAAAAAAACAACAAACAAAATTTTTTCGGGATTTTAACCTGTAGCCGTCGATGCCAGCCTTCGACAGCGTTTGTTGTCCGATGTCTTTGATAGGCACAACTTAGTACTTCAGCGCTGTGTTGAGGATACCCTGTTTTTGCAAAATATTTTGAAAAGGCTCTCATGTTGTTTGTGTTTGGTGCGGATTCTGTGATTTCAAGCCATGCCACAGTTTTTCGGACAACCATTAGTTCAGAACTATTTCGCTTTTTTGAAAACTGCAGCGTTAAAATGATGGTAACATCCACTCAAAGCACCAATTGGAAAAACTTGATGATATGCATTTATTTGCGCTACTTCATAATAGCACTCGAAAGTATTAAATCGATACCAAGTTTTTTAATCAAGTCAAATAAACGCACATAGCTAGATTGTTTTTGTCGGACATCAAGGCAAATATAACGGGTACAACGTTAGTGGAATTGTCATCAGAATTCAAAACCATATGGATTGTATAAAGCTGATAGTATGGCTTGGGAACGCATTTGAACGTGGCATCCCCAAAATAAATTATTGAACTTGCTGATTTCATCGCACGTCGTGCTACCTTTGTTGCGAAAACTAAAATCTTATTAGTACCATCATCATCGCTAATACGAAAATTGGCTGACAATGCTTTTGGTATATAAACCTCATCGATTGTATTGAAGGACAGTTTTTGGGCTTTCAAATATTTTTTTACTGCTCTGAGTAGCGTGTCTTTTTTTGACGAATAATGAGGTATCACATGTCGATCATCACAGTTTTGAAAATATGAGATTTTTTTTTTCAAATATTTCATGCATCGATCCCAAGGTGTCACAAAGTTCTTTTTTAGTCTTGTTCATCATTGAAAAACATTCATTTTCTAGTGGAATGTGTTGACAACTATGTTCCGACTGTCGTAAAATATTACTTAAAGTTTTGTCTGTAGTTATCGACGCGTAGCAGGATGGCCGCTTATAACACATCGCCATAATATGGTTCGATTTTTATTCGTACACGTACTCTTATTATAACTGTAACCACCATATAATAAAGATGGTTTACCTTTTTGATTTTTTTCTATTTTATTAGTCAATAACTGAATAAGGAAAATTTAGATACAAAACACTTATTCATTGACACGGACAATAAAAGACAATAACAAATTACATTATTTTATTGACACTAAAAGTCCCAAGTGCCAGTACTATTCATTGAAATCTAAAGTTTGCCATCAAGGTTGCATATAAAATATAAAAATATATATAACAATTGGACCAAAGGTTACTACTATTGATTGGACTATTGACCAAATAAAAAAAATAATTCAAAAATGTTGTGAACATGTCCTAAGTATCTATTGTACATTTTACGTTCTGCACATTTTGCTTGTGGTGCACATTTTGCGTTTTGCACATTTTGCATATTGAACATTTTGCGTTTTGCACATTTTGCGTTCTGAACATTTTGCATATTGAACATTTTGATTGTATTGTAGTGCTCATTTTACTTTTTGGTCATTATGCTCTGAAGGGGGCGCTCCAGCCCCTCAACGTTGAATGCAGGTGCTTTTCGGGCATGGCTGTATCAGTATCTGTATTCAGTCGGTAGGAGGCCATTTGTTTATTTCCAAGACATTGTCATTAAGTTAAAATACCCAATATAAACCCAAGGTCGGTATAAAAAAGTGAAAACAACCACTTATCGAATAAGTTATCAGGGAACATGTCACTGCCGGCCGTCATACGCACCATGGTCAGCAGTACAGTATCATATTTTTATCCAGGTCATAATGGTGTGCTAAATAGATTTACACAACGTCAGTATCTTTACAGGTATCCCTAATGCAATAATATAAAGTAAGTGCCAAAGTAACTCGATACATCCTGATAAGTTGTCATGTTATGGACCAAGTGTAGAATTTTCCAAAAAATTCCGAGGAGTCGCCGAGGTATTTATGGCTTAGCCAAAGAAAACACCACGCTCAAGGCGAAAGTGTTTAATAATTTAATACACGCGGAAGGTCATGTTTCCGCGCAGAAACTTAACACCGCGATTCAGCCGGGGGTACAACGCCATCTATCGCGGTATAGGTAAACTATAAGTGGTATAATGGTGAAGACAACACCAAGTGATTAAACACTAATGCCCGGGCAATATGAATAATAACAAATGAAATTAGGCTCTGTGACTAATACTTATATAAACTTCGTAATCAATATCACGTTGATTGGACATTATGAATATTGCTACAAGTTTCTGGCAAGTTGATAATTAAGGTAGGTACATTAGGCAGGGCGCTAGGACCCAGAACATATATGGAACCTCCATGACCAGGTGATACAAAGCACAGGTAACAAAATCAACTAATTAAATCCGGACGGTTGCTTATACTTGGGTATCTCGAATTGAAAATGACTACGACAGTTGGGTTTTATGGATTTGCTCAGTAACTGAGAGAATAGTTCCAAAAGAAAAAAAAATACGTAGGATTTAAAATCTTTAACTTTAGACATTCTACCTACTTTTATGAAAAATGGAGGCAAAAATACCTAGAAATTCAAACGGTCAAAACTTGTAAACGGATTTTATTTCAAAAATCCTTTTTGTAACTGCATGCTGGGTCATGCCCTTTCAGTGATTGAAGTAAGTGTTCCTTTTTCAAATACAACCTGTGTAGATGGGTATGAACGCGATCTCGAATTAGGTACCTATTACCACAGAATAAATGTTGGCCTAGTGGTTAGTGACCCTGACTGCTATGCTACAGGTCATGGGTTCGATTCCCACCTGAGTCTGGGTGTGTTCTTTGTGTCCGTTGTTTGTATGTTTGTAACGTCTCCCGCGACACAGGAGTAATTCCTAATGCGGGAGTTGTCTTTTAAAAAAAAAAACATAATAATACACTATTACTTTCCTCTGAATTGCTAGACGTTTCGACCAGGTTAACCTGGTCAGTGCAGAGTGTGTCAGTTAAGTTTAAAAGGCAGTATTTTTTAAACGGTCTGGATAATGTAAATAATGCTATATTATATTAATCACTTGGTCTACATGTCTATAACATACACTAGGTACCTAATGGTTTAAAGGGATATACACCACAGTAGGTATCTCATGTGGGGATTGCAAACCGGATCTGCCATCATTAGACGTCCACCGGATCCGGTATCTTTTTACCAGATCCGGTCATCGGACATTAGAGCATTTTATTATGCAACTTTAACTCATCTGCGAGTAATAGACCTTTAGCGTCATTTGTCACTTTGGTAATTATGAACTCCATTGGCCCAATACTATTGGCTTAACTCACGCCCCATCGATTAGTAATAAAATGGCGGCTAATTTCTTCAGCAGTGCGACATTATTGACTAGGTGGTACGCTAAAAAGAATTAAAACCGAAGTAGACGGTATCGATTGGTACTTCACAGCTGGGACAATATTGCTCAACATCAGACTGACTGAGCTTGTTTGCCAACATAATAACATAGAAAAGTCTTTGTTGTCACTTGTCACACAAGTCCAGGCGCCTGGATATTAGTCGCAGTTTGAGACAGTACAAATAACCGAGGATGAAAAACGTTTTTGTGTGCCACACAGCGACTATTTCTGTAATTATATCAATGTTTAATTACGTCATAGTAACCCTGCCAGAAAGATTTTCACAATGATATTATTATACCTCATTACGATACACTGATTTATACATCATTTACAATATTACTATTCTTTTTTCGAACCGTTTGGCGTGTGATCATATCAGGTACAGGTAAATACAGTGACATGTTCGTAAATATCAGATCTTGCACGACATTTTTATAGTATTATTAATAAGCTGTTGTAAACCCTGGTTCATTATTGCGCGTAATTTTGTCGTAGATATGGTTCCTATTATACTGTTTTACTTTTTACGATTGTGCAAATGTCAGGGGCCGGAGGCAAGTACTTTTTTTTATAAATATATCTCTGTTTATTTATAAATGCAACTTTCGGACTATTTATTTAATCTTGTGTCGTAAATCTACATTAACAAGAAGTTATTGAACGAAGCAAATACCTGAATACTAGGTATAAAAATACTAACTAAAAAGCGAATCCTGCCTATGTAAATCCTATATTTGGGACTAATCTAATGACACCTCATATGGAAAGATTTGTAAGACAGTGTAGGCTGTAGAGAAGAATGCAAAAGAGAGAAAAATTTACCTCTAGATTTTCGATGTATAAGTCAATTGATTGAAAACGACTGAAAAGATTTTTACCAAACATAGCCAAGAGCTTACAATTTGATCATGTTAAGGATGGGACGTCCGCTGTTGAACATAGAAATCTCCTGAAGATTTCTGCTGAGAGCGGTCTTTTATCCTACAGCCCCTTGTCAGCTCGATTAGGTTGGCGCTAGTTCAGTTTGGCGGGGAATGTTCAAAACTGCTCTTTTCTGTCCGTGGGAGGCCCTCAAGATTTTTTTTTCCCAGCGGTTATCGGCCCTCCAGACTATAGGACCTGTTCATTGCATATTGACCTCTTTCAGTCAATTTTGTTTATACATTGTTATAATTGAAATTGACTCAAAGACGGTGGGTCTTTTAAATATTAGGTACTTATATAAAATACATTTCATACTGTACGACACATCTTATACTCACAGGAGGAATACGTAATAAATTTAGATTCTCAACTGGAGACCTGCGATGAGACAAGCATGGCGTTCGTAGACACTTCAACTGTCCAGGTGGAAAGATTTAATGAAACCATCGCCTATATGTACGGAGAACTCAATTTCCTCAAAGACATTGGTCCCAATACTATGGTAAGATCTCTTCTACTCTAGATAGGGACTTAATGTATTTACTTAAGGACTAGAAGAATGCATAGATCTCGTTAGAGTGTACGAGTATTTTTACATTTAAATTCTTAAGTAACATAACGTTAAAGTATTCGTTAGGTGGTTTACCTATTTATGAAATTATAAGTTATAACTAGTAACTAAAATTATACTATGGGAGGCATGAAATAATAAAAATTGCAATTAAATTGTAATGTTCATTAATTACCTAACTATATTTATAATAAAGTAGAGCATACTTTAAAATAAATGCGTCAATATTGTACCTACTTTAATTATGTAAAATCTTACTTTTAAACGAATGTATATTTTTGTACAAAGTTTATACACAGTGCTTTCTTTCACAAGAGTTGGGGGAACCCTTACACCAATTTTAATTCAGTGTTAATAATAATAAATTGAAAAATTAAAAAACCCCCGACATAAAATAATAACAAAAATGCTTTACATAATTTTGGAAAAGAGCTCATTACACTGCTGAACCGATATTAACCAAACATGCCATAACACGCAAGGAAACGCAAACGCAAAGGAAGGCTTTCAAATGAAAAAAACTGCTTCGAAATCGGTCCATCCGTTTGAGAGCTACGATGCCACAGACAGACACACACACACAGACATCGTCGTCAAACTTATAACACCCCTCTTTTTACGTCGGGGGTTAAAAATAAAATTAAATTAAAAGGAGCGCGTCGTATGCAAGCCCTATTGTCGACGTACTTTATACGCAGCAAGTACCTTCGAAATTTACTTCAGTTTTTATCTAATCTACTCTTCTACTAATTTTCTTTCCTTTAGTCACGTTACACACTCTTTTACAAGACCTAAACCCTCCAGAAAATTTGTTTAATTTACAAATCTAATTAACAGGTAGAACTTCGAGTAGAGAGGGAAGCTTCTGGCAAGTACGAAGTTATGTTATCACACGAGATTTGGGACTTTTGTGATCAGATCTTGCGAGGCCCTGAGAGTGACTACTACGACTACTTGAAATATTTAGGTTTCCCGGAGGAGTGTCCTTTTGAAGCGGTCCGTATGAATTTGTTATGTGAAAGTTTCCACAAAAGTTTAATAGTACATTATCCCAGTCAAATGCAGAAAGGAAGAAATGAATGTAGAATGAGAGACCAGAGGAACATAGCTTTACGTAGTTAACTTACTTTCACTTTACCCATTTAGGACCAATGCTCTCTCTTTGCAAAAATAAAAGTTTACTTAATCTTTAACCTTTCATTCTATTTAAAAAAATCTTTTAAAAGATTTTTTTAAATTGAAATCATCAAGTACCTAGTGTTAAAATTCACTTTTGTTTTTATGGTAATTATTATTCAGAGATAGTTTTTGTAACAAATTCGACAAAAGAAAAACAAAAAACCATAGATTCGATGTTTCTGTAAATAAATATAATGATATATCGAATTGAATAAATATTTTGTAAAACGTCGAAGCAATCCGATATATCGTATGGAATACATCGAGTGAATTCGATATATCGTATGTTAAGTGAATATCCCTATTACTATACAGTATAACTACCGACCAAAATATAGTAAAATTGAAAGAAATTAAAATTGTGCCATCTGTGAATGTTGCCCGAAGTAATATATTGATAATTAGTATTCAACCAACATCAAATTACAGTAGTGGTAATACAGAATCCATAGATGGTGTAAAGAAAAATAAATCAACTCGCGGTCAGTATTTTCTTGGCGCTAACATTTTTTTCCATCTCGCCTGAAGAGTACCTGTGGTAAGGAACTTCTTTCCAAAATACTAACTTCTGCTAATTTAAACCGGTTAAAAAATTTGGTAACAAACGAACAAACATACATTCACATTTATAATATTAGTTAGTATGACACATACCTACTTATAATAATGATACATATATAATTTATATCCATTTACAGGGCAAATACCCCATTAAAGAGATGGTTCTAGACGCGAAAGGTTTACCAGTGAACAGTAACACGTGCGGCAGGTATCAGGCATTCCTCTATCTCTACGATGTTCCCAACAAAGAATGTAAAGAAGAAAAGGAATTTATGTTTTGTGTTTATCTTAAGCTGATTATAGAAATGGAATGATCACTTTGTAATATAATTATATGCTTTATCAATGTCCGTTTATTTCTGTTATCCGTAAGGTCTGATGTCTTTTGCCGGAATTCGGCAAAATCCTAATAATATTATGAACGTGAAAGTTTGTGAGTATGGATGTTTGTTACTCTTTCACGCCAAAACTACTGAACCGATTGCAATGAAACTTGGTATGTAGATAGCTGGAGACCTGGATATAGGCTATAGGCTACTTTTTATACCGATATTCCACGGGATCGGGAGTTACGCGGATGAAACCGCGGGGCGCTGCTAGTAATATCTATACATTGAAATGAATGAGAATATAGTTTGAATTTTTGTAATTGGAATTTCTGAGATCAGTTAGAGCTATAACAATAAAGTATTATTTGTATTAAATTAGGCTCTCGGCAAGTTTTAGGATCAACCCAGGGCCAACAGGCGTTACTTATTTTCTGAGTAACAAAAAGTATACATACGTACTTGCTAGCTTGGGCCGGTAGCCATCTTACCAGGTGCGAAAGGCATATAAAAAACATGGCTTACTTTTCTTATAGTCGAGTGTTAATTTTTATACATATTTTACATTATATAATTAAAATGTAATAATCATTATTGCCAGACAGTTTCTGTGGGCGTTGATTTCCGCCAGACGCTATAAAGTTGTGACGTGAGTTTACCTAAGATGTTTTTATCTTCTATATCTCTATAATATATAAAAATTATGAAACAGAACAACTCTTCGCAAAAAAACTTTGCTAATTGAACAAAATAAAAACAAACTTACTCGTAACACATGCACACGCACACACATGCACACACACTCTCAGACACACACCCATACAAATAGATGTAAGTAGATTTAAGTATGTAAAGAGGCGCCAGTGTCTGTAACACAGTTTTAAACGGTTTATTACCCGTGGTCTACCTACGTGGTTCACCTAGGTGAACCACGGTTAACATTTTGTACCCGTGGTTTACCTATTGGGTAAACCACGGGTACATGTATAAATGTATTAAATGTAGTGCCCATGGTTCACCTAATAGGTAAACCACGGGTAAATGTATAAAATGTAGTGCCCATGGTTCACCATGGTTTACAATCATCATCTTCCTACCCCTATCTCAATTTTATTTGGGGAAGGTTCAATGTGTAGGTTACATTGGGGGTAGGGTTTCGGCTGGTTCTTTTTGTGGCCGACCGTCGATCGTTTTCAGACGGGACAAAGGAAGATGGTAAATTGGGATAAGGAAAACAGATAGAACGAGGGAGCAAGGGTAAGGGATCAAATCAAATGAAAATCATTTGTTTCAATTAGACCCATTATAGGTATTTTTGAATTATCAGGAGTAGTAGTCAGTCAGACCAAATTAGTCGTGAAGCTATTTGCCTGTTCCAATACGTAGATCTTGTGGAGAAGAACAGGCAAAAAAATTCCAAGGACACGCTTTTTCAACATGTTTTTTACAAGTCTTTGGTAACATTGCTTATATGCGCAAATTAAATGTGAGGAAAATGTAACGTATTGTTCTAAACTATAAACAGTCGCGCTAATTACTACAGTATGTAAGTAATAGCAGTTCGGAGATGACCAGCCCCGACCAACGGCACTCGTTCACGAGCATAACGCACGCGCCAGTGTGGCCACACAACTTCTGTGCTTCTGGAAAGAGCTAGGCTGGCTCAACTAGTCAGCTTATTCGAACGCATGATGTACCGCCTATGAGTCTAAATGCGGAAACAGAGCCCTATACCAATACCAATACCAATAGCATTAAAACCTTCCGTAACATTATTTGTACGGTGATGTTGTCCAAAAACACTTAGTATTTTATTACAATCCGCTTTAAACCAGAAACGTTGAATATAATTAAAGAATTAAGTCATCGAAATATTGTAAAAATCACATTCATTAACAATGTATTTCCAGCCTTCTAATATATATTCTTCGGGTAGCAATAGCAGAACCGCCGTTAACGCTACAATCCGCTTCTGTGGTTTCGATTTAAGATTCCACAGTTCGGCTTTTTTCATTTTATTTTATATCTTAAAAATTAAATATTTAATTTGGTTAATGACACGAGAAGTCAGTTAAGATTTTTTTTTGGGTTCAGTATGAAAGATATAAATAATAAAACAGTCAAAATCGTTTGATATTATTATAGTATTTAATTAGTGGTGTTTACTAATGTAAGAAATGGTCTTCATGTGAGAGTGAACAAGAGGTGTCAAGCGGATACATTGCATTACCCATAGAACACTTGGGTGCTCCACGGGTACATTCCATTACCCATAGAACACCTGGGTAGACCATGGATACATTGAATTACCAATAGAACACCTAGGTGTTCCACGGATACATTAAATTACCCATAGAATACCTCGGTGGACCACGGATACATTGAATTACCCAAAGAACACCCGGGTGGACCACGGGTACAAAATGTTACCCGTGGAACACCTAGGTGAACCACGTAGGTAGACCACGGGTAATAAACCTTTTAAACTACAACAGACACTGACGTTCACTCTGTCTCCAAATTTTACAGTGTTGTACTTAATTAAACACTTGTAACGAATTCTTAGACAAATTGTAATTGGCTTAAATTATAAATTATAAAAAAAAAATTAAAAATGAATCCCTATTTCGCTTGGTCACGGCATCATGCGTGAACGGCCTTACCGATTTCGCTAATCCTTTTTTTTGTGTTTGTTATTGTCAGGCGAAGGTTCTTATGAAAGGAAAAATTAAGAAAGTAGTTACAGGAAGCAGTTGGCAGATATATCCTCATAACCTCACAACCATAGGTGTATTTTGTATCTATATATGGTATTTATTTGAATATATATTTATCTGTAAGTATTTATGTATGTATGTATTATGTATAATCAATTATTGTATTTAATAATAAAAAGTTATAATTTACATACGTAAATTAAAACTTTCTTCAAGAAATTTCATTCTTATACACCTGCCATGTCACTCACTGAACCACCCAAAGGTTGACTGGTAGGTAATGCCATGTGGCATTAAGTCCGCCTCGTGCAATGTAAACTGCAGGAAGTTTTAAATAAAACTAAATAAACTTGCGCGGAAAATTAGAAAACTTAACGAGGGACTTACGCGAGTGAAACCGCGGGGCGCAGCTAGTAGGTAGGTATATAAAATGTAATTTGAGTTTATGCAAATATGTTTAGCTTGAGTCTTGACTTTTCTATGTGACATTTATGAAACAATTTCAATACTGTTTGTAAGCAGCCAGACAGCGCGCGCGTGATAATTAGATGGCTTTATAAATAATACAGCTCTGCCCCATTAAATTTGTTTTTTTGTGGTCTAACGAATTGTTTAAATAATAAATAAAAAGATATTTTAATGCTTAATTACAAACAATAGTGTGTTAATAAATAAAATGGTTATATATTATTAAATATACCTACACATTTTTAAATTGGTATAGGGCTCTGTTTCCGCATCTAGACTCATAGGCGGTCCATTATGCGTTCAGATAGGCTGACTAGTTGAGCCAGCCTAGCTCCTTCCAGAAGCACAGAAGCCTCCTGGGGCATTCACAGGCTTCTGGGAGCGACCTCGCTCCCGCGAGGATACTTGTCGTTGTGTGGAAATTAATGTTTTTTGCCAACATTTATAACATTCACGTGTCTTTTATTAGGATCCTAGGTTCAAACTGTAAAAAAAATCATTTGGGTAAACAGTCTTTAGAGAACTTAAGAACTGCTAACAAGTGTCAACTAATCATGTACAAACACATCTATTTTGCTTCGAAAGATCTGATAAGTATAGTAACTACATTGTTAAGGTAAGGATAGTTATGCCTAAGGCTAACATGAAATACCTAATGGCCACTGTTACTAGATGCCCATTGTGCATCTGTTGATGCGCTACTTACACAAAGGTGAATCCCACCCCACCAAGGCACGGGGGGAATAGAAATAGTTTCTTTGCTATTTCTATTCCAATTAATTCGAGATGGAGATAAAAAAGATGCCTTGGTCAACTCCGGGTTGGAACTGGGACATCAACAATTAGACCTTTACACGGTGTCACTGTCCCGGGTCGTCCTGTGAACCTAATGTACATATATCTCAAAAGGAGCATAAATCTTATTTTCATAATTGTGTGTCCACGTCAAAGACCTTCTTTGCTGAGTAGCAAATAATTTTACGTCGTCTACTTAAATCGTATTACTTCTTAAGTCTACCACCAATACCAGAGTGATTATCTCAAACAAAAACTTGACCTCAGATCTTGTTTCGAATTTTAAGCCAATAAAATAAATTGTCCTACCGAATTCCACCATGCCATGTCACCCTAAAATGAATGCCATTGTCCAGGTATGAACCCAACCTTTCGAGACAGAATTGGGAGTTAACGACACAAACAATTTTTGACAATGTAATTGAAATCAAATTTTGGATGATTTATTACGTGTGATTTCATTAGTCTCATTATTCTTATTTTTTTTTTGTGACGGGGTGGATGAGCCTCATGGATGTCCTCCGCCCTTGGGGAGGCGAAGGGGTCTGTCGGACTCTTACCGACTAAAAACCACCCCGGTGTTTCGCTAATTGCCTATGATCGGGGGAGCGAGAATCGCCATTGCATTCAGTCTCATTATCCTCCCCTAAGACTGGCTAACTCTAATAAAATTTGCGATAGCTCTTAATGTTACAAAAAATATAAAAAAGAAAACACCATCCATGTTAATTTTTCAGTGTTACAATGAGACTTTTTATTTACCAGTCTTATAAACAACACTGTTAAAGGTCTTAATTAAACTCCATTTAATATCTCTATGATTTATTGAACCAGAAATAACGAGGCTGTCTATTCACTATCTGGATTATTTACGGTTTCGTCTTCACTTGACTCATAGGAGACCGGGTCTTTGGCTTTTTCAGTGGTCTTCACGACCTCCTCCGCCGAAACGACTTTAACTTTCTTTGGCTTCGACTCAGCCCTCACTTTGTGTTTCTTAGACTTGTGTTTTTTATGTTTTTTTGTCACACTCTTTTCTGAATCATCGCTTTTTGTTGTGACTTCTTTCGGCTCAGGCTTTTCTGTGGTGGTTGTTGCAACATTAACTTCTTCCTCTTCGCTACTGGATGAACTAGATACTTCTTTTTCTACTTTTTTAGACTTCTTTTCTTTCTTTAGGTGCAATTCATCTTTGCTAAAATTTTAAAGATATAAATTGCTATTTTATTCATTACTAGGAACCCGCCACGGCTTCGCACGGATAGCAGAGACATCTTCAACAATCATCAACATATTTAAATGAATTTACATAAAATCTTAACAAACTATACACGTAAACCTTCCTCATGAATCACACTGTTCATTAGTGAAAACCACATGAAAATCAGTTAAGTAGTTTTTCAGTTTATCGTGAACAGACAGACAGACAGACGCGGCGGGGGACTTTTTTATAATATGTATTGTTGATTTTTATGTTTTCACTGTGTTCAGAACCAACGAGTCAATAAATTGAAAAGAGTTACACGTGGACGTCAATAGATATATAAATTCTATTTGATTACATGAAAATATATTAAAAAAACTATAAGATAGGACTCAAAAAAGTTATAAATTTATCACTGTGAATGTGTTTGGTTTTAAAAACTAATAACAGCGTTTAGCATCAACACTCAATGAAGCACTCAAAGTAATTTTAGTAGATATATTTGTAGCAAGCAATGTTCTGAACAGAAAACTTTCATAAAAGTCGTTATGCTTTTTATATATACAACACGATTTATCTTATTATATATCTTATCTAAAATATTGTGTTTTATTGTCATTACCTCTGTCTAAGTACTTCCATGGAGTCATCGTCACTGCTAAAAATAAAAACTGCGTTATAAGTATGAAGATATGTGTAAGTACTATAACTGCGTTATATGTAGTAAGTACTTTTGAATTGAAGCTGGAGGATTAACGCACTATGCTGGTAACAGTTATTTAAGTGAACGGTTTTGAAATAATCACTTGACCTAAGACTACCGATCAGTTATCTGACGGGCTTCACTATCTATCTATGGTTTTTTTTTGTTTATGTTATAGGGGGCAAACGAGCAGACGGGTCACCTGATGGTAAATGGCTTCACTACAGAAATATCTATCTATGGTTATCAGTATTTATTTGAAATATTGTATTAAAAAACACATTTTGTATCGTGTTAATTTGACGTATAGGTTCATTATTTATCTATATATTTGACCCCAAATCACTAGCTACGCATGTCAGAATTTTATGTGAAATAAGATTAAACTACCCGTGATACTAATTGTAGACCAATGTCACATTTCAGCGGCATACTACATGACAAAATTGTACACTCATAATTGTATATATATGTATACAAGGATAAGTTGATACCAGGATAATAGATTGACAAATGGGATTTGTGATACAATAGGCGAATAAATAATCTGAAATGGTAAAGTATACTCTGTCCTGAAATATTATAACAACTAAAACCTCAAAAACTTGAAACTTTTTATTCCAATTTGCGTTTTCTGGAATCTTACTTATCTTACGTATCGTTAACAAGCTATCCGAAGATACCTATAGATTTTGTATAGGTATATAATGTAACTCAAAGATAAATAACCATTACATTTTTAAATGTAACATTTGTACGATACTAAAGAATATTTACTAAATGTACCTGTCACTATTGGACTTTGCCGCATCTTCCTTTTTGCTGCAAAAAAAAATACGCTATAAGGTTATATATTCAAAAAATTTTAGGTATATAAAAACATTTCCTCGCGACAATCGCGACATTTTATTTTGCGTTTTCGCGAATCTTACCTATCGTCATTTGACTAGCGTCCGGTTAAATAAAAACTTAGGTATCGTACCTAGAAGTTTAATAGTTACACAAGAAGGTATAGATTTTATATAAGTAACATGTGTACGATACTAAATAAGAATTAATATACTACAAACAAAATGTACCTTTCACTATCGGACTTTGCTGCAGAGTCAGCCCTATTGCTGCAAAAAGTATAATATAACCTTTATGACATCTTGTTGTTTAATTATAAGTAAATATAGAAAGAAATAAAGTATAAAATGTATAATGCATTCATTCAAAGACATAGTTCTAGCAAACCTCATGGCAGTGAAGTATTCCCTTTTCATTGGAGTAAACGTTGCTGCTGCCGACTACTAGGTATTCTGTAGGTAGTTAGTGACTCACATTTTGGGTCAGAAACCCTTCACTTGATCATGACGTCTGAGAATCACTGAGTAATAATTACTAGCGTTTAACAACTAAGTGCTGAAAATTCAATTCACAAAAAAATTATGTGAAATCCCTCAGCTTTAGGCCAGCCACGGATGTGGGTCTAACCCATAACACTCGAAGTGGTGGAACTTGCCAAAGCGACAACGGCTGCTGATGTCTGGAATCCAGCCGTCAATGACTTCAAAATAATTTTTATAAAGCATAAGATTGATATATTTAATTAAATTTGTGTTTACTTATATACCTACGCCTGTACGTAAGTATATGTATCACCACTTACATTTAAACTTGATACTTTACTTACCTTGTTTCGCTCTCCTCATCACTAAAAAGAAAACAAATGTTGTTAAAAGATACTTCTTGTGTGGGTAACTATTTACGGTATAATAAGAATAAAACTTACTCCACATCGTCCCAACTGACGGACCATTCCTCGTGAGTTATACCGGAACGGAATACTCTTCGGCAGTTTTGTCTATAAAAAATGAATATTAAAGTAAATTAATTTCGAATAAACCTAAAGTATTGCAGTACTATTCTAATTCGTATAGCCAGACATAGTATACACAGTGTCAGTAGAGCGTAGGTACCGAAAAACTTACAAAAACGTTTATCTGTGGATACTTATCACGATGCAAAATTCAGTACATCATAAAAATGCTTACACTCTGTATAAAGCCTAGCGAAGCATTTGCTTCTATCATACAATGTTTTACTACCAGTCTTAGAAGTAACAAAATTTTCGCTCCTCCACGCGTCAGCGTCAAAACTCGAATAGCATTGACTGCTGGATATGAAGAGTCATATAGTATTTGCCCAAAATTTGAGTTTCATACATAGGTTTCAAAGCAATTCAAACAAATTAGATTGATTTGTTCTGCCTACCACTACCTCGCCTGCCACTGCTAAAACAGGAGATTAAAAAACATAACAGTTAAAGACATGTAAAAAACATAAATAAACAAAATTTCTTACTCAATATCCTTGTGTATAGCGCACGATATAAATTGACGATTCCTATAAATTGATGTGTACAAGAAAGGTCCGTGGCAACTGTGACTTTTCGGGTCAATTTTGCAGGCAGATATAACGCCTATGACGGTCTCTACGCCCTTATGTCTCACTATCAGAGGACCACCGTGATCATTCTGGAGTGGAAAAAGTTTTTTTTTTATTATTAAGATATCTTGGGGTTTTCTGTAAGTGCAAGCAGTAACTGCTTTATATCAGGTCGTCGTATCTTTGTATATCTCACAAGTTTTAACAGCAACTGTGGCTTCTCCTACTGTTATCAGTTTATGAACCGTACATACCTTTCACATAGATGTAATCACTACATAGTATAAAACTAAGTCGCTTCCCGCTGTCCTGCTTCCCGAGAAATAATGGCTTATTTACGAAGCGATTTTAAGCAATACAGCATTATTCCTTATCCAATTATATACCTTGAATACATTGTGCATTTAATATAGATATATATGGCCCTTTTCAGCATGTAATTTAATTGAATATTTTCGAAGACATTACGGTTTAAAAAAGGGACATAACTCTAAAGAAAACATGTTTGTACTGTCTAATGACAAAAAAGCTGTGAACGTTTTAAAGACATTCTGTAGTATATTTAGTATCAGCATTGCACCCGTGCGAAGCCGGAGCGGGTCGCTAGTAATACATATAAGACAACAAGAAATAGTTTTTTCTTGTGATCCCATAAAAAAATTACATCACCAAAATCACTCGTAATAACTTCAAGAAAATGATTACAGTCCTGTGGGCTGAAGTTGCCAAACTTGGTACGATTAAATTTATTATTTTATCAATAGAGTTCTAAAATCGACAAAAACAGTTGTGAAACAGACAGATATTGAGCCAACATAACTTGCACGATTATTACACAGCTGCCGGTTTTCTGTGAAAAACAGCAGATAAGCAATGCTTTCATTGTTTTTCACTGAGTGAGAGATTACCAGAAGCCCTAACCCCTCCCTCTCTTCCTCTTCCTTTTTCTCTCCCTCCCTGCACTATCCCTCTTCCCCCCTTCCTCTACTCCCACCTTAAAGACCGGCAACGCACTTGTGACTGCAACTCAAGAGCAGGTGACCCCTATGCTCGTTTGCCTGCTACAATATAAGAAAAAAATCAATAATATTTTTTTACTAGTCACCTCACAAAATCCTCCCTGCATAGAAGATCTTCTCGCAGTATAGTCATCAGGGTCCCTCAAATGCCTTCCAAGATCGATATTGATTGAGTTTCCGGATACCTCAACATCTTCGGGATCGTCGTGACGTCTAGTCTCTACGTCCGTGCAGTTAGCGTATCTTTTCTATGAAATCAAAATTTGGATGACTACATATTTGTTAAACTAAACAGGTGCACAAAATCAAATTAAGTGAATTTGTAAAATTTTCATTTGTTATTTCATCGGCAAGATATACATAAGTCTATAAAAAGAAATGCCGAATTTAAAAACGGTTTTTTTTAATTAATTTAAAAAGAACCACCAAAATAAGATAGAAGATAGGTCTAAAATTTTGTGTCAACGATTCAGATCGCACAGTGATTCATTACACGTAGTCCCTGTGTATAGGGATTGTAAGCATGTAGAATGAGATAAAGTTATTCAAACGTTTCTGTGTCTAGCCTAAAGTAATTTTTGAAGACCGAGTCTAACAATTCATCGATGTGCTCCATGCGCTGGCTAATGTTATTTCTTCTTTGGCGGCTGCTCTATACTTCCTCGTTATGGGCAAGTCATAACGAGTGCATTTTACAGAAATTTTATCAATACATCACTACTTCAATTACCAGCTGATTGTTAAAATCGCCATTTGGTTTCGTTTTGTACAAGGTGTTGGCATTCGCTCCGGAACGAACGCTTCGTACCAAACGGCTTGTCAAAAATGCCACTTGGCTAACTTAGAATAGAGAGTTAGTACACTGGTCTGCCGTTTAAAAATTTTTGTATCATGTTGTGCATCTGATTTCTACAGAAAAAATAATTATATCCATACATTTAATGTTTGGTACGGAAACATAAAATTTTTGGATATAATTATTTTTTCTGTAGAAATCAGATGCACAACATGATATAAAAAATTTTAAACGGCAGACCAGTGTACTAATTGTGCCGTAAAGAACTCATGGATTATTGCTGTAAAAGTATTGTAATAATTCATGTGACTTAAAGTAAGGTAGGACAGCTCAAACCAGATGGACCGATGACCTAAATAAGGTACCTGGTATACTCGTAGATTCTATAGCCCTATGATCAGAGTTTAGTATACCTTGGGATTAGCTAATAAATTAAGATTTTTATGTAGAACTAAACTTCAGTAATGATCGTGCTTGTAAAATTAAGATCAATACTTACATCACAGACTTCACTAAGCCTCTTCATCACGTCTTTGGTGCAAATCATGTATTGAGTGATAATCTCCCTGAATCTTTGGGCCCATTTCTTGGCACATTGTTCATTGTCCATAATGCACACCTTTGCTTCTTGTAGGCACTTAGCATTCTTTGGAATGTGTACTTCCTTTTGACGGCGGTAAACTCCCTGGGTCATAACAATAACCGATTAAATATAATGATATTTTAAAATACCATGTGTCCATCGTGACATTGAAATTTTAATTACCTCTCTGAAATTATTACCGCTACCCCATCCGGCTATCCATCCTTTAGTGCCAGGCTTTTCTAATTCTCTACTGATATTATTGTAGATAATAGGACAAACGCCGAATTCACACCCACTCTCTGTAACCCCGAATTTGAAAGCTCTGTCTACTTTAACTATTGCGATATCATTAGATGACCATTTGATACTATCTTGGAAATCGAATTTGTAGTCTGTAAAATAGAATTTTTTTTTTATAACTGAAATTACTTAACTTAGCAATTATTAGGATCACAAAAAAACATTGAATATGCTCAAATAGCACACAATAGAATATAAGTATATTATATTATAAGTATATAGAAGAAAAAAATGCGATAAGGCTGGCATTTGTGCGATACGTTGATGACATTGCCACAAGCAGCAGGAATTGTTTTTGTGATTAGGATTTTTTACCATTTTTATTATTACAGTAAAACATTTGAGGATCTACGATGTTTCTGTCCATCATGTCTTCTTTTTTAGTAGACCCGTCAGATTGCTATTTTGTTTCTTACTTTGTTAGGTAGAGAAGTGCGTTTAGTTTATTTTTTTCAACTTCTTCACCCACTTCTTAATAGAGTGGTTGCTGAATTCAAGATCCTTTAACTTTCCCATTTCACTTGAAGTGTATGCATGCATGTATATGCGTGGATTAATGTGGGGGAGATAAATCTAAACCTCTTACGGACATTTCGATTGAGTATAGAAGTAAGTATGTAAAACTATCTACTATATATATCCATAAAAAACTTACTTTTAGGAATACACTTCCAAACAACTCTTCGTCGATGCTTACAAACGCATTCGTCATTCTTGTAATCGAAACTGTCGACAAACTTGGTGGTACCGGAAACAATATAGAATCTGTCTGCGTCTTCGACACACGCAGCAGAAGTGAGCACATAATGGGGGTCGACCACGACCCCACCGCATAACCAACCGCGGTATTTGTGAGCCTTTGCAGATTCTTTTGTTAGTTGGAGATACACCTGCATAAAATCTTTGTTTTACATTTTTGTAGATACCATGAATGGAGGATGTAAGAACGTGAAGAAAAATTATAGATAAATTACACCCAGACATGTAATGATCGTGCTCATCACAAATTAATTATTTAGTCCTGGTTAGAAATCGAATCCACGACCTGTGGCTTAACAGTCAGCATTACTAACCACTAGACCAATATGTCCGGTAATTATTGGGTTAGAGTAAAAATGTTGTCTATGTTCGATTAATTAAAAAAAAATCTTTTTAACTGCCAGCCATAACTAGTGGCTATAGCCGGCGCTAAATTGCGGACTCGAACAAAATGGCCGAACTTCAGTGAACGTTTTCTGTGTTCTGATTGTTTATTTTTCGTTTCGCTAGTGAAAGATGCCTAGGACCAATATCCAACATTGTTGAATCGGTTTATTAATGAGCCAGCAGTTCCCTCGCACCTTGCTCGCGTGAACATATTTATATACTTTGCGCGGAACCCTAATGCTTTTTCTAAAATTAAAGTAGCCTATATATATATCTGCCAGTAAAAGTCCCGTGGAAATCCGTCCACCCGTTCCCCAGATTAGCCGGAACAAACAGACAGACAGACAGACAGACAAAAATATTAAAAACTGATTTTTAGGCATAGGTATCGTGCAAATAACAGAATGAGCTTAAAAAAACTATTATTTTGATATTACAAACCAAATATAATATCATTGTTACAAACAGATATTTCAATTTTATTTATTTGTCATTTTTTGTTTATAAGTGTCACTTTGAGTGAAAGATACAAAATGAAAGAAAGTAATGAACGAAAAATGAATCGTCTGATTAATTAAACCTTTAGAGAGTTGCGCGATTTATTGGCGGATTATCTGTTCAACAAGTAGTTGGAGTAGGGAACTATTTCAAGCATACATATGAGCCGCTGCATTCATATGTTAGGAGAGATGGTGCTTTTTTAATATCCTGTCAAGACAGGAGGGACCCACATTTTGGACAGTAATTTTTTACCACTTGACCTATTTGACTGACACTTTTAAAGTAAGTATCACGGAGCAAATAAGTATAGTATGTCGGATACACTGTGTTGTTTTAGTCAGTTGGTATCCGCCAGACCCGTTTTTTTTATGACATTGTGACGTTTTCACAAGGAAAAAATAATGTATGATGTTATACAGCCTATCTCTCCCAGACTCCCCGAATGTAAGATTTTAAACCAAAAATTTTCAAAAAATATAGTATTAAAAGGTATCAAGTAAGTAAAGTTATCCAGGTATGATGAGAACAATGTACTCGTAGAAGTGAAATTTATTTCTTTTTTAAATACGATCTTAAAATAAGCTTCTTCAAATTCTAACTGAACCATGGCGAATGTTCAAAACAAATGTGTAACCATAAAACTTAACTTAAAACCTTGCCGAATACGGCAAGGTTTTGGCAATAATACATACATACAGAATAAGGCAAATATACAGATGCGTCAAACTTATGTACTTGTCCTCCCTTGTAGCAAGTAAGATTGATACACTTTGGCAAAATAAGGCAGTTGCTTATATGCGTTTTAAAAGTGGCATATTGTGACATGACAAAGAAAAGTGGTCACTAGTCCCTGCGATAGTGATGTTTTAATATTATGCGTATTTTCGAGCCCTTCTTCACAAAGTTAGGTACTCAATGTCGTTTATGTAGCCTATTTACCTGCTCAAATAGCAAATTATTAAAAAGACAAGCAAAATTTTAGTAGTAAACAGATGTTGTGGTAGATATACAAACCATATATGGTCTCTTCGCTTTTTCCGTTCTCTTACTAAAGAGGATTCGCCTCGTGTCTACGTGGGTTTTATTTTCAAAGTCCCAACCCTCGTCTGGTATTTCATCTGGTTCTTGAACTGCGGTTGAGTTACCGTGTTTCTTGTGTTTCTTTTCACTCTTTTCTTCCGTTTTTTCTTTATTTTTTCTTGGAGATGCTGATGTCAAACCTGTTATCAAACTTCAAGTTTTGATCTAACTTTTTTATTTGGGCACATATTATTATCATTTATTACTGTTCTTCTACCTTTTTTTTTAAAGGCGTATATGAAGCACTAAGCCGGAGGTATATTCTATAGAAATAGTTGAACCTCTCTTACCTATAATAACCAACAGCGTCACCAGGAGGGGGATAAGCTTCGTCATTTTGCTGCACCGGCTGATCCCAGAAGGATAGCAAAAAATTATTTTATCTAGTAATGAAATGGAAAGTTAATTATTTTTTTAATCTGGACACAGATATGCTTCGTTGAAGTCAATTATTTGGTATCCGGTAGATATGTTACGTACAAAATATATGATTAATTTCGTTCAAGTTAATTAAAACAACGCAGGAAACTATGACGTTTAAATAAAATGAATATTTTATTACATTGTATTATTTATTTTTATGCTATTAACCACCTGATCATAATAATAGGCTAAGAAGTCAGACTTGCGATGTGTTTTACACACAGAATTCAGACTGTATTTTCCTTCTGTGGTCTCACACTTCGTTCAGAAAACTACAGACCGACGTGAACCAACTTCTAACTATATGTTAGTAATATTAGCTTTTAAACTTTCGGGAATAATGCGATCACGCAAGTATTAGATACTTTTAATTTACCTGACGCTTTGACCAGGTTGCACTAAACTTATTTTTTGCCAGCCAACTCATTTGTAAACGTATTTGTATATTTTATACTTTGCGTATACGTATTTTGTTATTAATAAAATAAAGCGCACATGCTTGTGTATAAAATAATTAAAATGATAGCGACTTTCGCGTGACTGACTTTGTTCTAATATTAGTAGAAAAAAATGCTGGTCCGCAATTAAGACCAGTTAAAGATAGTACTTACTGATGTATACCGTGAAAAATCATCTAAGTCCCATGCAAATACTTTAATTTTCCATATTACGAGTCGAACCGTGGTGCTCCGCAGCATTGTGTTGATAATATAATTCATAAATAACGCTCTTAAATGATGAGTAATTGTAGCCAAACATAAGTTGAATACAGGGGATGAAAAATTATGATTTGAAACGCCTAGTTGTTGAATGTTAACACCTAGCTTCCCTCCAACTCAACCAATTAAAGTTGGCAAAAGCTCGAATGAAAGAGCTTGTAGTTGCGAGAGTTCTTAAACGAACCGGGTACCTAAATTACAACTGGAGATATAATGAAAGAAATCTATAAAAACAAAAGAAATGTACCTTCAGGAGGAAATTGCGTTTGAGTAAAACTTGAGAACGGTGAAAGTTAGGTAATTTCCAATGCTTGACGACATAATATATGTGCATCAAATCCCATTTATTTATATTTAAGGAAATCGGTTGGATAGAACGGCCGGAGGGAGTCGTAATTGTTTTCCTATTTTTTTGAATATATTGATTTTTAACATTACGTTGTCTTTTTTTCACCTAACTTTAAATTTAAGTGCGTCCATGGACCCTCGCGGAATTTAAAAACGGGTATCAAAGAAATTGAAAAATCCAGGTTTTTTTAAATCTAGGATAGGTAATTTTTTTCTGGATTTTTTGCTCTCCGATATTCCTTTTTAACCCCCGACACAAACAGCGGGGTGTTATAAGTTTGATGTGTCTGTATATCTATGTATCTGTGTCTATCTGTGGCATCGTAGCTCCCAAAGGGATGAACCGATTTGAGTTCGTTTTTTTGGTTTGGAAGAGGACTTGATCGAGAGTGTTCTTAGACATAATTCAAGAAAATCTGTTCAGTCGTTCGAAGATAATCAGCTCTTTTGTAATCGTTAAAGTAAGTTAGTAAGTTTTGTAATTTAATTTTTTTTATCTCTTACTTAATTAGTGTACTTCGACGTCAGAGACTGTGATATTCCAGTACAATATGATTATTTGATTCTTATAACGTCTTAAGCACGATACACGTCGAACGGGCCGCATCGGAGCGCGTCAAGTTGCGCCTTGGTAGCCGACCGCAAGTGGGCGGTGCCAACCTCCTGCGGCGGCAAGAAGTGCCATGCAAAAATGTAATAATTTTAAGTAATAACTATAATCTTCAATTTCCATCACCGTGCACCGTACTAAAAACACGTTCCGGCGCGGCCTGTTCAGTGTGAATCGTACTTTATAGAAAACTGAAAGGGTCTGAGAGTCTTTTCTCGACATGATAGTCTGTTCTTAACAATATTACAATTTATTACAAAATATGTACTCCCAGATAAATCTACAAGTTGGGAATTGTTGGAAAGTGAATTGTCTTATATCTTCAAATTTTTTTTATTGTTCTCTTTCAAATATAGTGTAAAACTATAGACCGAGTTTTAGTCTTTCCTTGGTTGTCTATCAGAGAGTTATTAATAAAACAATAATTAACTATCTGAAATCACCTTTATTAATTATACTTTTATATCTTTGTAGCATTTACTTTGTGAACATTCTTAGTATCATTCTGAGCTCTCAGAATGAAGCCACTCTCTGCAAACACTTTGTCGTCCATGGGTGCATCGTGCGCTCTCACGACAGGGCCTGGCACAGTTGTGACCACCTCAGTGGTTGGCTCGTAGACATTAGGTACTGGTTTCTGACCAGGCTCCAACTCGTTCTTTGCTGGTCTAAAGAAAAAAAAATGTAAGTTATTATTTTCAGTACTCTTGACCGTAGCTTCAGAAAGTCACTAGCAGGTTCCAGGTAAACACTTACATATATAATGTGTTGTACCTAAGTTAATTGAAGTATAAAAAAGTACAATACACCGGTGTCATAAACAGATGATCTCCTTTCAGATTCATTGTTATCTAAAAATTTGTACATTTCCAGTGGCTAAGGTCTTTGGGACATCTATTGCTAAACATAGGCCCAAATATATTTTTATATTAAAGATACGGGCAAAATTATAATAAATATAAATGTTAAAAAGTAATATAAAAAGATAATAATATGCAAAATAATAATAGTTGAAACTCAATTTTGTTTACTAAATGGAAATTTGCAATTCATCTACCGACTTCATGCAAGCGAATGATAGCACGAAACACTAATATATACTAACCCATCTGGATGATTTTTCCATGAAAGTTCTTGTTCGACATGTGTCACACCTGATCTGAATTGCCGTCGGCATTTTGGCCTGAAGAAATAAAAAATAACTTTATCAGATCTTGGTAATTAATTGTATGATGCCTAAGACGAAAAATATTGTCTGACATTACTAACCTATCTAATGCAAATACTCTAGATATTATAGAAGTTGCAAGTAATAAAATACTTTTGGTATTGCATATACAATTCAAGCACTTTTCTTCTCGAGTGAGAACTGCCGGACTGGGGAAGCACCATAACCCTACAGCAGACGACTTATGAGTATTTATAAAGCTGTGTGCGTCCGCTGCAACGTAGGTAAATTTTGCTAGTTAGGAAAAAATGCGAGATACTGGATAATTGTTTTGGTCTATAGGTTATTATTTCGAGTATTAATGACTCTTTTTACTTCATAAATGTTACTTTAAGACCCATGATCCCATGAAA
Source organism: Callimorpha dominula (assembly GCA_949752705.1). Lineage (NCBI taxonomy): Eukaryota > Metazoa > Arthropoda > Insecta > Lepidoptera > Erebidae > Callimorpha > Callimorpha dominula. The sequence continues at coordinate 8,530,010 of OX457013.1, forward strand.
CATAAAATTCCCTGTTCAACAATTTTACCACCGAAGGACACCTTCTTTTGTCTTCTTCTTTATTCTCATGTTTTCTTTTTTAAAGACTAATAGCAAAATTATTACTGTTAACTTAGCTTTAATGTACTACTACTATAAAATCTCAAATACGTACTCAACTTCCTTAAAAATGGCGCAAGAGATAAACTGTCTATTCTTGTAGACACTGGTGTAGAGGAAAGGTCCGTAGCATTTATTACTTCTTTCCTTGACGAGGCAAGCTGAGATGACGCCGATCACCATAGAGTTAACTCCGCTGCCGTAAACCAAAGGACCACCGTGATCATTCTAGATAAAAAAATATTACGATTAAATTGCAAAACATTTAAGGGTGTAGCGACAGCACGTCATACATAATTGCACGTACTTAGATAAGTCACATTTATAGATTATCTTTAGAGATTAAATAAAACAATTATACACAAGCACCACATTAGTATATAAGTCCTGTCTGTATCTAAAATAAAATAGACTAAAAATCATCTAGAGTCATTACACTACTTGCCAAACACTAGCAAAAAGGGCTCTGTTTCCGCATTTAGACTTAAAAACGGTTTTAAAAATTTAGTAAGTTTGAGTTATCAATAAATCAATGGTCAAAGCGGTAATTGGTTAGTTAACTTATTAAGCAACCTGAACTCCCTAGAGTTTGAGTCATATTCACAAACGAAGTTTTCCAGAACTTACTAATTTTAGGGAGAGAGCATTGATTGAAGATGGATATTTATATTCAGTAAACTAAGTTGCACTAATGTTTGCATGTAATGTAATTATTTTTCTGATTTTGATTTCCAGGTGGAAAAATCGAATTTAAAGTTTTGAAGTGCTAACTTCTTATGGGAGGGTAAGCCGCTTTGTTACGTAACGCCTTACGGCGCCAGTCTGTCTGGCGTTTAAGTTATCACTTCTGTCGGGCGTCACGACACGCACACGTTTTTTTTTTTATTTTAAGAAATTATTATTGTCAACACTGAGTTTGGAAGCATGCTCTTTAGATGGCACTAGCCTCGCCGATGTTACTAAGGACCTCTGCGTTGTTGCGAAATAATTATATAATAAAAATAAATACACTAACTTCACAGAATCCTCCACTTCCACTACCATCCCTTAACCGCCTGGTGTAAGTGGTTTCGTTGTGGTAGGCGGAATGCATAACAAGGTTTGTAGGAATCCTTTCTGTCTTCTTCACCTTTGTGTCTCTTCTCATATCTTCATCATCGTCGTAGCTTATGTCGGAACAGTCTACATATTTTTCCTGTCAAATATAGCGTTTCTTATAATTATGTAATTTCTGCAATTACTTATATCTAGTGGTCGAATTTTTGAAGTGAAAACTTCTTTAGGCACGTTCGTGCACTTTTGATATGGGGACAAGTACTGAAATCGTGACCGTCGCGCTAATAATACATATATATACCCACTAGAGGGCGCTAATCTACTCATTGAGTTTTGTCAGCTCCTTATTAATTAATCTTTAAAAATATATTTATTTCAATAAAAGTGAAAACAATATGCTAATTTGTCTGTGGAAGTGTTATCTTTACTTTAATAAACTTGTGAACTAAATACGTAGTGACAAAGATGAGAGATGTGTGCATAGGTATGTTCCGATTTACACTGAGAACCCTGTTCAGTGCTCGTACTGGGGAGAAATTCGTTACGTTATAGACTGACAGTATACTGCCGCAGTCTGGTAGGGAAATATATGACGTCATAAACGTTGCCATTTTTGTACTGTGAGCACTGAAGTTTTCGAGGTAAGGTGCTCTTAGTGCTGTCACACTGTCACTTTTATTATGCAATTTGACAATTGACTTGAATTGACAACTGACAGTATACTGGACTGCTTTCCGTTATACACAGTAACCAGTATAGGTAACTATAAAGGAACGGCTTCGTAGTATACTGAATTGGCGTCATAACTTACAGTGCTCTCAGTGTATATCAGAACGCACACTATAATTATGTGTTTTCACTTCTGCAGTCCTACAACTGACAGATTTCTTATGGACAGCATTATAGTCGTCTTACTAAATTCGTCAATGGCTACTAAAAAATAAATCATAGAGACACTGGTCATACTTGGATACCTACATCACATTACAGACCAGAAGTTCGAAATTTGAACTGGCAATTCATTCAGTATTTGACAAAAGTAGTCCTAACTCATTTGCTGCGAGAAATACTTTTTGGCAGTAGCCCCGGCAAATCAAGCACAAACATTCTACATACCTTTCACCTACGTTTCTTAGGCGTGGAAGTGGCATTCTTCGTAATAAAATGTCCTTAACGCCTCACAATAATAGTTACAGTGAAAAGATTTCTAAAGTAAAATATTGCACGTACTCAATTGACTGTAATACTAATTAAATGATGCAAATATACTTACATTACAAATTTCTGACATGCTTTGTCCGATGTCCTTGGAGCAGATCATGTAATTATCGATAATATTGTGGTAGCGAGTGCCCCAGCGACGCTTGCACCTGTTCTTGGGGATTATCTCGACCAGAGCTTCTATTAACGTGTGTTGATTCTCCTTCCTTCTACTTATCCACTAAAAATAAATATCATATAAGTATGTACAAGTAAGTGTGACTAAAGTATCGTTAGCAGGTCGGTTAAGTAACTGGCTGTCTAATGTGTAACGGATCTAAAAATATCCATCCATCTGTTAAAAAACTACATGATTATTTTGTACTATCATGTCACTAGCTGATAGACATGTAGTTGGCCTGTGACCACGGCCAGTGCAACGTCAGGCAAATCAAAGGTAAGTAATTCCTTTTAAATACGTGATCGCATTAATTATCATGAACATAATTATATCACAGAACGCGAAAATTTAAAAGTTATTATCATGATGTCTAGTTTACACAAGAGTAAAGAGTAGAGAGTCAGTACAACGTCTGCGTACTATGCAGCACCTTCTAGTTTTGGCCTTTCAAACACTATGGATGTATTTTCTCTACTGGCTAAGAGGAGGAGGATACTATACGATTAATCGATACTGAAGCCAACTCTATAATTTTTATTGGAATTCTGTTCAAGTATTGTGTGAAATTTGGTGTAACATTAAGTATTTGATTGATCGCCATCGGTTCTCTCTATCCCTAGAAAAAAGAATCAAACTTTGCAAGAAATATTTATAAATACGTAATACAACATATAACGGCATCTGTTGGTCCCAAGTAATACTAACTATACAATATTGTAACGTTAAATAGTATATTTTTATAGAACATATGCATTAGGATTATTCCTGTGTCACAGTGGGCACAAACATTTAAATATGTCAAAGAACACAGAAAATGTTATTTCACAACCCAAAAAATGTTATTTCACAACCCAAAAATAATGTTTAATTATCAAATGTGACTTAAAGTTGATACATAATTTTTGAAGTGTGAATTTTTTTGGTGCAAAAGTTATGCGTTCGCGTCACCGACAATGTGACACGTCGTTTTACGTTTTCACTACGACGGCAGCAGACGGCTGCTGACTGTATCAACTCACTTCTGTATTTGTATACACGAACACTACCGTTCAAAATCATAAATTACAACGACATGCCTTCAAAGTACTATCTCTAACAGGTCAGTGAAGTAATTATCCTAGAGAAGAAATGTAAAGATTTGCTTTTTCACTTTGCTTGTATATAAAAATGAAAACAAATTACATAGTATTGAATACAAAGCTAAAAACATACCTTTGATACTTATATATGACATTTCCATTTTATGATTGGACGCATATCGCAATATACTCACCTCATTGTATCGTGAAGTGGTTCCCCAACCAGCAATTGAAACCACAGTGCCAGGATTCTCCAGCGTCTGACTTTGGTTATTATAACAGACCGGTTTCGGTATAAAGTCACAACCCCTAATTCGCCTAGTGAAGTCGAACCCATCTTCAATCTTTACTACGGCTATGTCATTGTTCATCCATCGAATGTTGTCGTTCTCGTGACCGTCAAATACATAATCTAATAATAAGAAAATACTATTATTGAAATATTTGAAATTAACGTGTGTACACATAGCAAATGATTGCCGCACATCTTTAGGAATCATTGAGTTCAAATCTGCTCCTATTAAGAGTTTTAAGTTATAAAAAAAATATACCAATGCGGCCATACTCGACTTCGTTATTTTTATAATATAACCGCCTTTTGCTATAAGTGCCATTACATGCAGCTAAAGTAGGGAGTAGGATTGACGTGGTGAAACCATACTTCTTAAAATACTGTCTGGTGGAAGTTAAGAAAGCAGAATATAACCTAGGTAATATTATCTACGTATTAACGGGAATTAACTAGGTAACTTTATTTTATATTTCATAAATTTACATCAATCTTACTTCTAAAGACATACTTCTATTGTGTTAAATCTATTAAGTACGAGGTGCGCTCCACGGCTTCCCGCGCGTAAGTCCCGATGCTGTGGAATTATCAGGATAAAAAGTAGCCTATGTGTTAATCCAGATGTCCAGCTCTCTGCATAACAAATTTCATCGCATTCGGTTCAGTAGTTTTTACGTGTAAGAGCAACAAACATTCATACATCCTCAAAAATCCACGGTCATAATATTAATAGGACGAGTTATTGCCCGGCTTCGCACGCATTAATGAAGATTGTGTCAATCACGAACAGTATTTTTTTTCCCGTATGGAAGTCCCTACTTACTCTATATCGTTCAGATGTCGTTTTATTCAGGCATGAAGGCATAACAAACAATTTCACTTTCTTATTTATAATATTAGGTAGGATTAGGATAGGAAAATTTACTACAATGCAAGATGGATGGATGAGCGAATCTTAATTGGGTGAATTGTTTAATATTCAGCGCTTGTACTTCCTGGCAACAACCACTTCGAGTTACAGGTATCTAAGCAATAACAATATCCCTTCCCTTCCATTGCTTCCCCCTCTTACCTACCGTTCAGTAAACACCCAATTTTCCCATCTTTAATATCCCAAAGTGTACAGTGACGGCAATGTCCTTGCCGTCACTGTACACAATATTACGTGAGCAAACTGTGAGTGTTTTCTTCGCCTCTGCCTACCTTTCCGTTGATGTAAATATATGTGTATCTATTCCCTACGGGCTATATACAACAGCGTCAACACCTCTTTCTTTTGGTGTTGGTGATAGTAAAATCTTACTTTTAGGAACACACTTCCAAATTGCTTTCTTCGCACCATTCTTAATACAAGGATTAGTGTATCTATCGTCCTCATCTGCGTATCTAAAATTAGATTATTAAAATAAAATTCATTATTCACCTTATTTATCGCTATATATACCTAATCGAAACCGAACAATAATGTAAAACCAAATAAGCAAAAAGATTCAATTCCATTTCTAAGTACATAGGCATTTTTAAAATTTCTTTTTGAGTGTGCCTTTTGACACGAGCATGGGGCCTTTCGAACTATACAAAGAGTAAGTTTAGACAATACGGAATAAAATTTAGACATCAATTGAATCCAAAACCATAGTAAAAATTATGTAGTATAAATTTACATTTACAGCCAAAATAAAAAAAAAACTAATAAACAGTTTCTAAATTACTTCCATACATAGAAAAATATTTAGTGCACTCACTTATAAGTACCGGAGACAACATAAAAATGTGTAACATCTTCAATACACGCAGCAGATGTCAAAATATACTCTTCATGGATAATAGCACCTCCACATAACCATTTGCGATATGACTGCTGTTTTTTGTTTGCACTAGGCAATTTGAGGTACACCTAGAGGAAATAGTATTGCTTTTGAAAACTCAGAATCAGTGAGGTTAAGGAGCTCCGTAACCGTAAACAAAACCGTAAGAGATTGTTGATTGTTGATTTTGTTGATTTTTGTTGATTTTTATAAAAAGACAACTCCCGCATTAGGAATTACTCCTGTGTCGCGGGGGACTTTACAAACATACAAACAACGGACACAAAGAACACCCAGATTAGGGTGGGAATCGAACCCACGACCTCTGGCTCAGTAGTCAGGGTCACTAACCACTAGACCAACAGGCCAGTCTTGGTGTAACCGTTTTCAGATAATTTTAAAATTTGTAACACATATTGTTTAAACATTTTAGCTTTCTGCACTTCTTCTCTACCAAATTTCACGTTCATCGGCTAGTTTTCTTAAAAATGCGTAGGTACAAAGAATTCTCTTCACGTATTTATATTATTGCTAAGTGGCAATGGCAATGGCAACTCGCAGGGGAACCTTGTTTCCAGTGGGCACTGTCAGCACAACTATTCCTTTTAGAAATTTTCTGTTGATTTTACAAGGTTGGTCAATAATATAATATTTGTCACTAGTAGAGCCTTCATCCTCAGGAATTCTTTTCTTTACTTGGCATTTTAGCAACGACTACAACTTCTACACTTCATGAAAATTGTAAATAGTTGTCGTACCGTACCCTCATATTCAAAATATTCAATAACACAAACTGTAAGTGCTTCTAATAAAATTATAACATTTTTTTTTTTTGATAGGAGTGTGTATTTGGAATGGAGTACTAAATTTTTTTATCTCCTAATAAGTAACTGCTCATCGTAGTCTATCATATCTTACCATGATCGGTAATAACCAGCGATCAAGGCTCGTGTATTCCTACGTCGTTAGCTTATCCATATTGATTTATGAATGAGTTGAACCTTCATGTGTAGGTTGTGTAATAATTGCTCATCGTGGTCTATCATATCTTATCATGATCAACAATCACCAGTGATTAAGGCTCGTGATGTGCTACGTCAATTCAAAAAAAAATTCAATTAAAAAAATCTTTATTTCATAAAATTTACCATCAATTATTCGAAATTATTTATTAAATCGTCGATTTAATAAATAATTATTATAATTAAAAATTATAGATCAACACACACAGAGTCACCGTCGTTGGCTGATCCATGTCGTGGCCCGATCTTAAAATTGATCACTTCATGATGTGATTGACCATTCCATAAAATATTCGTATTTCATGAAATGGTCGGTCACATCTTGATGTGGTCTAGCCAGATCAACGACTAATCAGCGTTTGACTATATGAACAGCTAAACGCACGACTACTTCATGCAATAGGCAAACATTTGTAATCATATCGTAAAATAGTTACAATAGTTAGAGGCGCTAATATAGTTTTCTTTTTGTGATGCATCATAGCGGCAGACAATTATTTTGTTTTAAAAGCGACTAATAATGTGCAAATGAAAGAAAAAAGTGCAATGACATGTCGTTACAACAACATAAAAGAGGAATATATAAGTTCCTTCTTTATTTAGAATTTTTACTAAACCTTTTCTATCATCGAGACCCTACATTCATGATATGACCAAATTTTGATTAACATATTATCAAACGTTAACGTTTGAACGATATAGTCAGTTTTAGCTGGCTATATCATGAAATACGACCATTTCATGAAATAGTCGGACACATCATGAAGTGGTCAATTCTAAAGACTGGCCTGTTGGTCTAGTGGTTAGTGACCCTGACTGCTAAGCCAGAGATCGTGGGTTCGATTCTCACCCAGGACAAATAATTGTGTGATGAGCACGATAATTTGTTCTGTGTCTGGGTGTAATTTATCTATATTATGTATGTATTTAGAAATATATAAGTATGTTTATCCGCAGTCTGGTTACCATAGTACAGGCTCTGCCTAGTTTGCGATCAGACAGCCGTGTGTGAGATGTGTGATTATTAAGATCTGGCTACGAAATCCACATTGATTGAAGGATAATTTCTTCATGTATAGACTTTTTAGTAATTGATCATCATGGTCTATCATATCTTACCGTACCAATCACCAATAATTAAGGCTCGTGTATTCCTACGTGGTTGGCTTATCCACATTGATTTATGAAGGAGTTCAGCTTGATGTATTCTCGGCTGTCCATACTTACCATATACGGCATACTGTCAGTGACTTCTTGGCCATTTATGATTCTTCTAGTATCGTTATTAAGATTGCTTAATATTGTGGTAACCTCTGGAGGAAGGGTTGTGGCTACCTCTACAGCTTGGACATCTAAAAAAAGATAAATGTCTTCAGTTTTTGGTAAACGAGTTGAGTTTCTTCTTTCTTCGGCTTTCAAGTCAAACATTATTTGCCCTGGCCTTCGTTCGAAACTGGTATTTGTGCAATGAACAAACCACACGCGACATCAACAGAATCGTGACTTTGGTTAAATTGTAAAATTTATTTACTTAGCATATATTTCAAATTAAGGTAGGTAAGTATAAGTAAATAAAATAAACAAACCTTTATAAACTAAATTTGAAATAAATATACATAAAATAAACTTCATTGTAGAGAGACACAATGGAATAGTACGCCTGCATTTACATAAAGGATTATATAAAAAGTTAATTTTACGGAGGAAATGAAAGAAATAATAATTAAAAAACATGACTTATGAAATTGTATCCGGTCATCTATCTTTATAGCTTTATATTTCTTTGACGTCGCTGATATAAATTTTGATTAGAATTTGTGGATGTACTCGTAATTAAAATGACCACGTAGCAAAACGAAAACTTTTTTTAAATTTGCTTATCACTTTTTAAGATTCATGACACAATCCTTTCTGAAAGTATTCTAAATCTGAAAATTTGTAAAATTGTATTAAATATATCCTAAAATGTTAATTCTAAAATAAAACAAGTGTAAATGCAAATAGCATGTACCTTAAAACATTCTTAAACTTTTAAGAAATATAGGCGAAGATATAATAGTATAACCTCTCATTTTTTATGGTATACGGGGCAAACGAGCAGACGAGTCACCTAATGGTAAGTGACTACCGCCACCCATGGGCATCTGCAACAGAGTCACAAGTGCGTTGCCGGCCTTTAAGGTGGGAGTACGGGAAGGGGAGAGAGAGTGGGAAGAGGAAAGGGTTAGGGCCCCCGGTAACCTCACTGAATGCACCGATTGTAGATAAGGGTGAACTGATGAGAGATTAACAACAAGCGGTAAAGCATTGCTGGTCTCATTCATATTCATAGTGACTTCCTTATATAAGATATTCCTACATCTTAGACCCGTTTCGGGATTGTTGAAATTTATTTTGTCTAATATATATTTGTGTTTAAATACCTAAAAGCGGTAAAGTAAGTAAGCGTCTTTAGAAGAACTACATTGTTGTTGAAATAAGTGATCTTAATTATAAATAGGGTTCCCATTTGGGATAGAAGTTTCATTATGCTGGAAACCCCGGTGAGATAGCACTGTTTTATTCGGCAGTTTACTTCCTTCAGTACCCCCAAACAAGCTTGAAAGCTATACAGGTAATGCTCATAGCCTACAAAAGTGATATTTATCAGATGGGAAATAACTTGCACCCATCAATAACATTTAACAGGGGTCGTCTGGGCGAATGTCAGAGCCAAACGTATGTTACCCGTTAGAAAGTAAGTTAATACGGTGTACCCAAAGGAAGCACATTGGAGCCACATGAAATAACCAAGATAATAAAACATCTCATGGTTTTATTGGTAAATAATAGTATAGGAACATTTAGCTCAATTGATTGACGTAGGCTCGATTAGCATAACATCGTGAAATTAAAGTCTGGGTAGTTAATTCAAAGCGCTGATTCTTATTATCTCTAAGTGACACAAGCATAACAGAAATAATTTGTGCTTCTCTGCAGAGGTGAAACTAGTAGGTAAGATATATTAGACAACGAAAGCCTGCGTGGTCTCGCGGTGATGATCTACCAAACATGGCATCTGCTAAGGTGTAAGACATTTCTCATTCGGTAGGACTGGCACTTGTGTATGTTGGCCGACATCCCTAAAGGAGGTGTTTGTTTACCATCATCATCTTCCTACCCTTTTCTCAATTTTGATTGGTATCGGCGCAATGCAAAGGGTTTTGGCTGGTTTCTTTTATGACCAGCCGCCTGCCTCACGCCAACCCTCCTCGGAAAAGAAGGAAGAAGGTAAATTTGTATTGTATTTGTAAGGGATACTGTAAGTCTCGGAACGGGACTGAGACTGCAGAAGCTCGCAGAGGCCGGGGTTGCGTACCCGAATGTCCTATATTTCCTGTTTATCATATAACGCTATAATGAATTTTGTGGTGGTATCTATATTGACCATCAGCGCATTATATACATTGCAGTATAATAAGAAGTACATTATATAATTAATCACTTCTCATTTAATATAAACTTTGGTAAAAATAGGCAAGCGATGTTTCCTATCAAATTCTCTTCGCTGACTAACTAAAAATAACATAACAAAATAACACAGCGTTTTGTCGCTTACTTTATTCTCAACAGATTAATTCACATTTTTGGTAGAATTATTTATACGTAGTTCTGTATCATTAGAAGACCTGAATACAGCACCACTGTGCTGTGAAACATTATCCTCATATTTTAACGTTGTGGAATTGATGGGTGATATGTCTTGTAATGTTGCATTCTCAAACAGTCTTCGTTTCTGTTCTTTGTCCTTCTCATCTGCCGTCTTTTTCACTTCCTTCCTTTCTACCTTATTCGTCGCCTTCTCAGTGGTCCCATCATACTTATCTTTATCATCCACTTTCTTTGCGCCAGTTTTGCCGATCTCGTTTTTCGCAGGTCTGTTAAATGTTCATACTGAATTAAATACTGTTTATCGGTAGAAAATATTAAGTTTACCCACACAGTTATTTCATCTAAAACTAACTAACTTAAAACTGACTTTCCTTTTAACGCATAATAATATATCATTAATATTCCTAACGTTATTAATCCTTATGTAAAAGAAATCGTAATGACTTAAATGTCTAAAAATTACGACTCTAAAAATTGAAAAAACACATTTGTCTGAATATTGGGTTACAGAGTCGATATATCAGGTCATAGGAGATTAATAAATCAAAATAAATAAATATCAAGGTAGTTCGTTTTTCAATTGCAATTATTTTACTCAGCTACCTTACAGACCAGTCGAGCCATCTTATCAAATGACGAGATCAATTTCTGCTATAATTTATGGAAATGACAGGCACAATGATCGTCAGGACTAAACATAGAATTTTATATATTCAGCGGTGTAATCGAGCAGGCTTTCCTCTCATTACAGTAACCAAATATATTTATTATTTAGCGAAATGTGAGAGCCGTGTAACTTAGATCTAACTTCATATAAATTGTAGACTAGACAAGATTTTGTTTAAATAAATATACTACCCATCAGGATGGTCGACCCAACTCATTTCTACTTCAGTATGTGAGCCACCGGCTCGGAACAATTTATCACATCCTCCTCTGAAACAATAAATGCATTATTTAGGGCTATGTTTTTATTACACTTTGGTTATAATTAATTTAAAAACGTATACCTTATCTCATATATATATGTACTCGTATAATGGGTTGAATCTATACTAATATTATAAAGCTGAAGAGTTTATTTGTTTTGTTGAACGCGCTAATCTCAGGATTTACTGTTTCGAATTGAAATATTCCTTTTGGTTTGAATAGTCCATTTATTGAGGAAGGCTGTAGGCTATATAACATCACGTTACGACTAATAGAAGCGGAGCAGCAATGAGAAATGTAGCAAAAACGGGGCAAATGTACAAACGCAGACGAACGTTGCGCGGGTCATCTAGAATGTTATAAGTTTGAATATCTAATAAGAGTTTAAACTATTAACAATGTAGTTTATTTTTTAACCTATATTTGTATCCAGTTCAGTAAAAACTTTAGTAGTAACAGTTTTTAACTGTAGCAGACCTCAACTTTACCGACGGTATAGTGAAGTCGTCGGAGTCTAAACATCTGAAACGTATGTTAACGCTGGTCTATCATTTAAAAGTAATTATAAAATTATATAAAATTACGAAATTTAGCAAAAATTAAAACAGAGAACTTACGAAGGGTCTTTAAAAATAGCGCAATTGATGAGGATCCGATTCTTCCAGACGCTGGTATATAGGAAAGGTCCGTGGCATTTGTTAGTTCCTTCCTTGACTAGACAGGCCGAGATAATCCCGATGACGACTGAATTCACGCCTGAACCATAGATTAAAGGCCCACCGTGGTCATTCTAGAATAAATAAAAAAAAACTGAGAAGTATTTTAATGACATTTACTTTTTAATACTCGATTATAAAACAAACTCTGGTATTAAATTAACTCACAAATTGCGTTGCCTGTAGAAATATTCAATTGCTTAATGATAGGTTTTGTAAATACGGCTACTTATGACTAAGGGGATAGAAGGGGGGGGTGGTCCTTCTTTGTCTTTAGAGATGAAAACTTAAAGTACTTAAAACTATACATTTGTAAAATAACGGAACACCTATTGTTTAAAGTTAAATTAACTGACTATATTAGTTCAAAATGTAATAAAAAAACTGAAGTCTTTTTTTTATTTATTTAGTATTTAGTATGAACTCAAACAATGCCACGTTTCATTTGAATCCGTTCAGTAGTTTCAGCGTGATGCGCGGCCATGATACAGACAGACAGACAAAAATGAAAAAAAAATTGTTTTGGCTTCAGAATCGATTATAGAGTGCCCCCACAAAATTGACATGTTACAGTTTTATTATAAGTAGGTTGACTAGTTAACATAATATATAGTCCGAAATTACAGAGTTTATTAAATAGAAAGAGAATCACTACTACTTTATCTGTGATATGAATGATAATTATGTTGTAAATAATGCTAGTTTCATTCTGCGAACAGAATGGAAATACAACGGTTTGTTCAGAATATGTCCTAAGTTACCTCACAAAACCCTCCACTCGCATAGTTGTTCTGTTTCCTCAGACTTCTGTGATTAGCAGTATGTACTTGAATATTTTCCGGATTCAAAGATCGCCTGTCTTCACCTGAATCGTCGTATTGTATGTCAGTGCAGTCGACGTACTTCTCCTGCAAATATTTTAGTACAAAATAAGGCATTACTATGTGTATAGTATTATGCTATCGGTATAATATTAATGTATTACGACATCAAATTTAGAGTGTGGGCAAATGGGGAAGTTCTTTCGTCACACATTTAACAGTAGCTTAACAATCGTATTATATATCTGGTGCCAGATATGTGTTCTTGGATAGGCCTATGGTCGAGTGATAGAGTGGTATCTAATTAGTTATTGTTAGAATTAATATTCAACGCTGACTTATTTACAGTTAGCTAGTTGCCTTTTGTAAGCACAAAAACACAACACCTAAAGAAGCACTGTGATAGGACAGAAGTATTGCTGTGGTAGATAGTATGGGAGAATAAATAGCTTAAGCTCCACTTAGTAGTTCACTCACTCTTACATTTCTTTAGAGATAACTTTCTTTCAATATATCTAAAACAATGACAATGCAGCTGATGTTTTGCCCCAAAATACTCCTATTATAAATGCAGATTTTCTGTTAGGACTCCTAACTTACCGAACATATTTCTGTGAGATCCGGTACAGTATCCTTGGTGCATATCATGTAATTTTCAATAATCTGGTGATATCGCTTTCCCCATCTTTTTTTGCATGTCGTTTTAGATATAATCACTGCCGGTGCCTCTAATAGCTTATGCTTCATGTTGTGTGCATTTGCAGCCTGCAAAAATCATGAAGAATTCATATGATTGTACTTGCGAAGGAAATTAGCTGTGCCAAGCGGTTTCACTCGCATATAATTTAAAAGAAAAAAACCGGGCCCGCAGCAGGCGGCAGCGGTTTTTCAAATCAAACAATTCGTAGCTCCGAAACTGTAAACTGAAAGCTAATTTTTTTATTTTACTCTACAATGTAGACTAAAAAGTTTTTAATGCGACTTACATTTTTGGAGATAAAAATTAAAAAAACACGAAATCTACCTCTGCGGGCCTGCTGCGGGACCGCATTTTTTTTATTTTACTCTACAATGTAGACATTTAAAGTTTTTAATGCGACTTATATTTTTCGAGATAAAAATAAAAGAAACAGGAAACCTATCTCTGCGGGCTCGCCGCGGGCCCGGTTTTGTTTTTGAATGAAAGTTACCCTTATAAAAGTTATTTTCTGTACTCCTGACAACGTATAAATACAAAATTTCATGATTGTCACATTCGTGTATAATTTTAATCAGTATTAATGACAAGGAGTACCTCGTTGTACCCAAATGTGCTGCCCCAACCGGCTATTGACCCGACAGTCTCAGGTTCCTCGAACTTCTGACTCTGGTTGTTGTAGCACACCGGACGAGGAATAAATTCGCAACCCCGAATTCTTCGAGTGAAATCAAATTCGTCTTCTGTCTTTACGATGGCAATGTCATTATTCATCCATCTGATATTATCATTTTCATGACCGTCGAAAACATAATCTGAGAACAAAGGATGCTAATGTCCAGATTTATTTACTTAACTTAGGGCCCTATTTCATTAGAACACCATGGGGGCGCGACCAGTCGTGCCACTGTGCTGTCTAGAGCTACCAAGCGAGAAACACCAAAACAAACACTAGGATTGTCAATTTCAAAATGGACGTCGAAAAGTTAACAGTTATTTTGCTATACGTACGACGAGTAGGAGGGATCCCTGATAGCGCAACTGGTGGCAGAGTGAGTAAGATGGCAAATAGCTTGATACATATTAATGGTTGCGCTACCAGCGGGTGATTCGGTCGACGGCAACAACTTGGTTGCGCCACCAAGTTGATACCAGGTGAGATACCCTCCACACAACTATACACATTTTGTTGGTGGCGCAACCGGTGGCGCCACTATGGTGTTCTAATGAAATAGGGCCCTAAGGCTAGGCGCTCACTAAAGAGTTTTTGGCTGTGCCGTGCTGCAAACCAGTTGTATCTTGTTACAAACTTTTTGATGTTGCGGTGATCTTTAAGTTAAATGTGTAAATATTTTGCCCTGTGGCTAACAACTCTTAGTGAAAACCTAGCCGTAATTGTTAAAAGAGCACAAGGCCCATTTGAAATTGCTAGCGTTTCTCACAACCCGGTTGAGAAATCTCAGAGGTAAACCTCGGCAACTTACCGGAAAACTAGGACTGTTATTTGAAAACTTACTTCGAGGAACACATTTCCATATGGCTTTCTTGGCTCCATTTTTAATACATGGATTGTTATAACGATCAGCACCTTCATCATGTCTGAAAAAAAAGAAAATGGGTTATTGCATATATTTATATACATATTATAATATATATAATATTCATTTATTTTGATTAGCATGATTCCATACTTATGAGCAGAATTGTATCTATTAGTATTATAATGGATTTTGTCTACCTATATTCTACTCTAGTTCTGAGGAATTGTTTAGGACTATATGCGCAACTACTTTTTGCATTTCCCTCCAAATAAAAAAAAAAAGATGACGTACCGTTGCGTTGCTGTTCAATGAGAACTTCCTTCCACGCATCCTCAAATTGTCTATAGACATTTTGGCATACAAGAGCGTTCCTACTAAGAGACTACAGTTCTTAAAAATGCGACGACGTCGATAACGCGTTTGAAATTTTCAGCGTAACAAACATTCATAGGAAACGATGACCACTTTATATCAGGCGAACCGTTTGCTTGTTAGCATACATTAAGCCATACATTTCAAAGGTTGCGGTTTATATATTTAAGTATCAGATAAGAGTGTTTGTTGATGCATGATTAATGGTATTCCTTCAAAGTTTGATAAACTTACTGGTATATGTGGTATACGTAGTTACCTGGTATGTCTGGACAGTTTATGAAATACTTACAAGTATGTTCCTGCAACAATGTAAAAGTGTCTAGCGTCTTCAATACAAGCAGCTGATGTTAAAATATATTCCTCGTGAATGATTACACCCCCGCACAGCCACCGTCTGTAATCTTCGTACTTTGCATTGTTTGCTGGCAGTTTTAAGTAGACCTGTGAATATAAAAATGGCATTAAGGACTCCATAAATAATTATTTAGTTATAATTATTCATAAATAATTAGATATAGTTCCTTATAATATTGTACAAAGCCGAAAAAATTCACATTTGGAGAGAAGTTTATAAGAAAGCACTTAATAGTGTTTGAAAATTGGAGATACACTCGTAAAACATCGGACGGACATAAAATTTCACGGGTCGAGTGACTATGACAAAATCATTATGAGTCACTAAATAGCCCGTGTTTTCAAATTAATCTGAGAAACTGTGTTGATTACATGCTCCATTACCATTGAGAGAAGTAAGATAATTTTTGGGCACTGGGTTCATATTCATGTGTGTAAGAATATAGTTTTAGTCTTTCTACCAACATCGTATACCATTTGGCTCTTCCTACTTATTCTCCTATTTTTTTTTTTTTAAAAGACAACTCCCGCATTAGGATTTACTCCTGTGTCGCGGGGGACTTTACAAACATACAAACAACGGACACAAAGAACACCCAGACTCAGATGGGAATCGAACCCACGACCTCTGGCTCAGCAGTCAGGGTCACTAACCACTAGACCAACAGGCCAGTCAAATATACTATACTATAACTTATAGATGTTTAGCGGCATTCATTTCTAGCAAGCTTACCATTGACTGACTTTAATTTTATTTGGTTATATTATGTATATTTATTATAAACACGCATCTACTAATCTGCAGGAGATTCACCTTTTTCATATCGTTGATAATGGATTACATCATATACCTGTATATATAAATGTTCCATTGTCAGGTACACCTGTATATTCTTACCATATAAGGCCGACTTTCTAAAGCTTCTGATCCTATGACAATTCTTCTCGAATTGTTTAGAAAGTTTTTAATTTCAGAACCATTTATATTGTGCAGTATGTGTTCTACTTTCTTCGGAATTGTTGTTGTTACTTGCATAGCATATATTCCTGAAAAAGTAAATTTTCGTGTATTAAACGATTATATTGTTAAAGAAGCGATGTGTGTTGCCTAAAGTTAGGACATGCTACTAAAATGACTAATGCTACAAACTCAATTCAAGATGGAAGCTAATTAATTGCTTGATCATAGAATTTTCAGAAGTAGTCTGTCTCCAGTCTTTTCACGACTAAACCTCTGTTCGTTATAACATTTTTGAAAAAAAATAACCTTAAGGGACTTCATGAGACCTTAACGTAAGTGCATCTAATGACGATCCCAGAAAGTCTGCATCTACGAGTACGTATTACCGTCATGTTTTTTAATTTATAATTTTAAAGATTTCTGTCATAGCTTGACAAGTGATTGCTTCAAAGTAAAATGAGATATATTTATTTTGCAAATACTTATCACATACTTATGTACGTATTTCAATGACGTGAATAGTAATTGAACAGTTTGTTAAATAATATTTAGGATTTTATGTAATGTGTACTGTTTGTTTGTTCCCTAATAGGTACATACGCAAACTTAATTTTTCTTAAGAAAAAAAAACAGAATAGACACCTAAAGCAGCATATTGGATTTTAAAATAATTAAAATTGCATCTAAATGCTTTTCTTAATCTAAATAGTACCAAATTTAAATTAGTTTCAGGTTACATTTCCCTAAAATGTGTCTCTAACATTATTATTACTGGCAGGCCATTTGCACTCTGCACTTTAGGTATGAAGCTACAAGTACACGTACGGGCTCGATTTGTCTTGCCAATTCGGTAGGTTGCCTCGCGCCAGACGGTGAGCACCTTTGCGAGCACATTAGTTCGGTACTAACGCATGCGCCGCCCGTCGCACTTTCGCTTAAGATATTTTTAACTAAATGAGACAAAAGCACGTATAGGTACTAAACTGGTAATTTAGTATTCAGAATAATTATTCCTTAAAAAGAACACCACCCTCACGTCATCAGAAGAGATGAGACTTACGCGTTAGAAAGACAGGCTACTTCTGTTTGAATATAACTGGTAGTTAGCGATGTGCGACCTGAACTGCACTTTATTGTGTCGGAGCAGGAGTCGCTTTTAAATACTTTGGTGAAGTAAGTCTTCTGTATTATTATGTATTCTGTACCTGAATGTATTCTGTAACTGAATTGTATACCATTTTTCCCAACAGGAAGAGCTTCGAGTACAATGCAGTAATGTATTGTTAAAATATCATTTATATTATTTATCCCTTACACAATGATACAAAATTTCTATAAAACATTATGTTATCTCAATACATACTTCTATAGCCACGATTAGGCAGAGAATTATGTTGTTAGATCTGAGTCAGAGTAAAAGACAAAGTGTTTAAGATGTGACTGTTTAATCTAAGGTGTTTTTAAATATATTATAAAACTTTTAATGTGACTGTTGTATAGTTTGAAGTCCAGTCCAGACACTAGTTTGAATTCAATGTTTCATATTGCAAGTCTTATGTAATGCAAAAATATTGCAATTGGTACTGAAAAATATTATATTAATTTAGAAAGGTCATTAAAAACAGTAATATTTTCATATATTATAGCTGTATGGTTAGTAGGTAAAGTTATAGTTGTATGTTAGTGAGATTTGATAGAATCATTCGGTATATTTAGATTAAAGTGCTATTGATTACTATTAATAAGTATTTAAACTTAAATGAGTATTTTTATTTAACAAGAAATGGTTTGTTTACATATAGTGGTTGATAATTGGTGCCACAAAAACGGTAATAGGACAAACCCCATCCAATGGATCAGTAATAGGGACTGGGTACTTTTACTGATTTTCAATTATTTTTATAAACTTTTAGTAATTTTGGTTAGATGTTGTATATCTTTCTTAAAAGATGATAAATTGTAGAACTTGAAAAACAAACAGAATGTTTGCACATCAATCTGATTTAAACTAGCGGCAAAGACGTTTTTTTTTAAACTAGAACTCATCTTAAGTGATAGAGGCTAACATATTCGTAATGATTTACATTCTGAATTTACCTGAAATTTACTTTGGAGATCTAACATATTACGGAATTATATATAATTATTGAAAAATGGAACACTTACCTACAAAATAACATAATAAACTAAAAACACTAAAAATATTTGTAGAAAATATTGTTATCATCTTGGTTCATATCATTTGAAAGAAAGTATTTAGTTACATAAAGTTTACACGGGAAATGTTAAGAAATAAAATTTCACGGTGAATTGAAACAATGATTAGTTACATTTTAATTGGTGGATTTTTAGTGACTTCGAGTTAGATGTGAAAGGCTAAAGCAATATCGATAATTGGACAATAAAGTTTTTTTTTAATGCATCAAATTTGTTCTCCCTTAAGAATAATTCGGGTCTTAACAGCAGAAACAAATTTTCATACATAGATACTTTTTTCATGTATTTAATATTTTTTAATGATTTAAACACGAGCTTTTTAACTCCGTGACTAAAAAGCTACAACCGAATTCCAGTAAGATTCTGCGCAAAAATATGTTTTTTGATTAATACCTATAAGCTCGTTGCTTAATGCATTATTTAAATTGTTCTTTTACAGATAGGCTATGTGCTATTTTCCATGAGTTTATTTTCTTTTTTAATCGTGAAATGATTGTGTACAAAACGCGAACATAAAAACGAGTGTAAATTGAAAATTTTAAATACCCCTCCCTCAAGTAGCTGCTGCTGCTGCTGAACAATTTTTTTTTTAATTATATCTAAGAACACTATCGATCAAGTCATCTTTCAAATAAAAAGACACTAAATAAAAATCGGTCCATCCATTTAGGAACTATGATGCCACAAATAGAAACACAGACGAACAGACAACAGAAATAGAAAATTATAACACTCCCCATTTTTGCTTCGGAGGTTAAAAATTGAAATGATAAAATATTTTTACAATAGGACTTAAAACTGATTATATAGGGAAAATCATTCTGTGTGGTCTTAGGAAAATAGATTATTATTTTCGTCACTTTTCGTAATCCTTTCATTTAAGTGACAGTGCTATCAAAGAGCTATTTAAATAGTAAAACTATTTTAACAGTGAGACTTTCAATCACTTCGTCGTCACCAATTTTTCAATTTTTTTTAGGAAAATAAGTAAGACTGCTAAATCAAATTTTATAAGTAATAAAATAAAATTGTCTGAAAATAAAATAAAAACTATCTGCAAAATAATTAATGAGGAAACTGGTAGGAATATCATATCTAACAACAATTATGAATTAGAGACACGGCCTGGTACTTTAAGCACAATTGACAAGTACATGGCTCAGGAATTTGTTGATTTCTTTAATGATATTCCAATTACAACTACTGAAACTTTCAAGTCCCCCTTGCTCATTCTATCACTCTTCTCCGAAAAAAAATTCATAACTGTCCGGTAGTATTAAACCTTTGATTATATACATTGTCGTAGCAATATAATTGTCACTGTGTGCGTGTTTAGGGATGCCTGCTCTAAATTGCTTACTTACCTTCTTGTATTACGTCATAAGAAGATGATGGGTTAATAAAATAATGATTTAAAAGAAAATTAATTTATTACAAAACATATTAATCAACAAAAAAAAACAATAAAAAATATAATCTGTATTAAAAATAGAGGTGTAAGTGGTTAAATCTGTTTGAAAAGAAAAATGATCGGTCTAATTCCAATTATAAAGGTACCAATGTGAATTAGTGAAAATAATGATCAATTTCAATTGATGAGATGTATTTTGAATTAATATAAGAATAATAGTTCCAAGACTATTATTGTTATTCTTTAAAGTATTTTAACGATTGATGTTAAATGATACAGACGTATCATCTAACATAAATAATTAAAATACTTTGAGTCAAAATCACCAATATCATTAGGTATCATTTTCTTCAGCGATGGACTTTTTTAATAATATAAAACATGAATAGCGTAATGGTTTATGATTACCTATAGTTTTTGTAAAATTACCCCGTAATAAACTGACAACTATATCTAGTAACTAACTGGTATCTAATATTCATATGACAATGACGTCTGTCACACGGGAGTCTACTAAATATAGCCGACTTTATTAGCGCCGATCTGTACGGCCAAATATGTCATCTAGACAAGTATATAATCAAAGTTTTAAACATAGAAACCCCACTGTAGTCTTAAAGGCTTTTAAGGATACTAGGACAAAAATGACAGAACATCTGTGGGGAATGAAAAAACTTGTCAATCTACTATTGTAACTTTTGCTCCCTACTTAGCGTTTATATTTAATTTGTGTGCAGATAAAGGTGTTTTCCCTAACCTCATGAAACAAAGTAAAATTAAACCTCTTTTTAATCCTTAGACAGTAAAGACTTAAATAATTATAGGCCTGTTTCAGTCCTGCCTATATTTAGCAAGATTTTCGAAAAGACCATACTTGTCTTAATGAAATACTACTTCATTTTAATACAAACAACATCCTTCACGAGCAACAATACAGTTTCACTAATAGGCGTTGTACAACAGTACCTAGAGTTGTACAATAGTACCTAGAGCATCTTGAGCTTTCAAGACGCTCTAGGTATCTTTTGCCACCTCAAAAGCATTTAATTGATTCATGAAACGCTACTGCTATAACTTGAGCAGAGACTTTGTAAACTAGCCCTCTGTTTGCAAAAATCTTATCTGAGTGATAGACAATAGCAAGTTTAGATAAATAGTATCAATTCATTAAAATCAAAGTTGAAAACGAGTGTGCCACAGGGATCGATTTGAGGCCCGTTTCTCTTTCTCGTGAATATTAATGATCTCCCCCATATGCTAGGTAGCCAGCCCAAAATAGGATTATTTGCGCCAATAGCTTTGACGATGTAAATCATATTATTCATCGAGTACATGGTTGGCTCACTGCCAATAATTTAGTGTTAGATTGGGAAAAACTAAATGTATAAGATTGTCGTTGCTAAACCTGACATACTGAATGTGACATCTTATTAAATAACGAAAAGTTAAATTTTGTGAATGAAGCTGTCTTTTTAAATATAACGCTAGATTCTAGATTACAATGGGGCCCTTACTTAACATCTCTCTCAAAGCGGCTTAGTTCTGCAGCATATGTTGTAAGGACTGCCAATTAATAGACATAGATACTGCACGACTAGTTTACTTTAGTTATTTATACAGTGTCATGTTTTACGGTATTTTATTATAAGGGCTTTCTGCAGATGTAGAATCTATATCCATTCTAGTCGAAACACCAAAAAGTCTAACGAAACGTTTTAACAGCTCCTTTTTGGTTCTAGTGGCCAAGGTCTGGATTTTTTTTTATTATTAATAAACTTTTTTTACAATCGTGTAGCACCAAATGGAATAAACATTTTCAATACCCGTATTTCAAAACCTGTATGGTTGCCAGCAGCGTCAAGCACGCTATACAGGTAACTATAAAACCAGTCAACATAATGTACTTAGTGAGACATCAAAGTCAACGGTGTTGGAAGCATTACTATAATCCAGTAAAAACAAAGACCGTCAGCTTTCCTTCCTCCATGCCTAACTGTGGTAGTACTATAGCCAGGACGAAAACCTGATTGTAGAGGATTTAGGAGACAATTTTTTTAAAGGAAATGAGCTTAACTGAGTGTGGATACGACCTTCAAGGACTTGAGAGAAAAATGGAAGAATAGATATGGTACGGTAATCTGAAAAAGATGAAGGATTAGATTTCTTTGGAAGGGGATTGATTTGTGCCCTTTTCCAAGTAGATTGAAAAATATTGGTGGATACAGAATAATTAAAAATATGGTCATTCACAGGCAGATTTTGGACGTGATTAACCGACCCCGAATGACCTAAGAAACTTTCATTCCAGATCTTAAATGAGACACAATTTTCAACAGTTTTATGGATATGTCGGAGTTAAGCATTCCCACACATCTTATAGCTGTGATTTGTAATAAGGTATAATTTTTCCTAATTTGAAGTACTAGGGTGTCTCTTGTACTTTGAGGGTGCCCTTCCTTTCTTTCTCTGCATCTACTTTATTTCTTCTATTAGCCAAAGTGCGGGCAGATGTCGTACCTTTATTTACTGGAGCATGCTTGTCACCTACATTAAAATACGCTTATAAATTGCATAATAAATACATAATATTATGTTTGTAAACACAATGTAAAAAAGAAAGACCAAAAGACTAATTAAACAACACGAGGTTAGAAAATAAAACAATGCTTAACACAATTTATTTTCAAAACAGTTATTTGAAACCGGTATTTTCTTGTGTTAGCCCTCTAAAAGTCGCTATCCCATCCTTTTGATGATGTAATTTTCTAACATTCTTAGAATTCGCCGGCCTGAAAAAGATTAACATTATTATTATAATTCTACAGACCGCCTACCCATATGAAGCTGAATATCAGTTTTAAAAGAGGTAACTGCCCTAGCAACCGTTTTATCTTGCCGTTTCAACCTTGGGGATCATCATATATACAGACAATGAAACTAACTATAGATACCATTAAGAACCAAAGGTTAATTTAATATACCACACAGGCTCTGTGTTGTCCATTATCTTCCAGTAATGATGATGCCAGTGTTGCCATTTATAATAGGGATTATCCGTTTACCCATGTTGTAAAAGCTCTTTAGTATTTCAATATATCTATAGTCGATTTGACAACCCTGAAATTGATATTGTCCAAGTCCCGATTTAATCTTCAGTTTGTGAACTATAAAAAGACCCTTCGTTCGTAAACGCAAGAGGGGCCAAGTGTTGATTCGCCTCTTGGATTACCTGACTTAGAGCGTGTGAATATACATATATCCCATAAGCATTTGCCTTATGCAATACTAGCAGCGCCCCGCGGTTTCACCCGCGTAAGTCCCGATCCCGTAGGAAAGTAGTCTATATGTTAATTCAGGTCTCCAGCTATTTACATACCAAGTTTCACCACAATCGGTTCAGCAGTTTTGGCGTGAAAGAGTAACAAACATCCATTCATCAATCCAAACTTTCACATTTATAATATTAGTGGGATTAGTGGGATTATTTTAACATTAATTTACTTTGCAACCATCTTTTCCTGGCTAGATGTATTTACCCAGTTCGCTAGTTCTGGTTTAAACAAAGGGCTCCTACCTTGTATTTCTAACTCCCGCTAGCAACCACAATGAGATAAGGAAAAACTATATTATTACCCGTCAGGATGTTTGGACCAGTCGAACAAGGTCTCAACTATTCGAGTTTTTGAACTTCTTAGCAGCTTTCTACACGTAGATCTAAAAACAAAATGTATTATAG
Organism: Callimorpha dominula; assembly: GCA_949752705.1. Classification (NCBI taxonomy): domain Eukaryota; kingdom Metazoa; phylum Arthropoda; class Insecta; order Lepidoptera; family Erebidae; genus Callimorpha; species Callimorpha dominula. The sequence goes on from OX457013.1 coordinate 8,554,154, forward strand.
GTTAATTTCTTTGTACTTAATGTTTAGAGCAAATCTGAATCAAACCAAAATCCAGCAATCTGACAACCAAAGAACAGGAATTATTTGGGCAACAAATGGCATATTTTAACTCATAGAGTTTAAACGGCGTTAACAACGAGATTGGCAAACTATCCTAGAATTTAGTCTTTTGTTGACGAGATCTCGGTAATGTAACATTGAGACCTGAACCGGGGTTTGTTCCGCCTTAACCTACTTTTCTGCTACAGGTCTGATGTCTTAGGGTCAACCCGGCCATAATTAAGAAATATTAAAGGAAAAAATTGCAATTCTTACTCAAGCTCCTTATCGATCGCACAGGAGATCAGGTTCCTATATTTGTACACACTGGTAAAAAGATATGGCCCGTAGCACTTTTTAGTAATCTCTTTCGTACGGCACGCTGACATGACGCCCACCACCACGGAGCTTTGGCCTCGACCCACTATAAGAGGCCCGCCGTGGTCATTCTTAAAAGAACATAAATATTAGAAAAAACTAAAGTCTTAAGACCAATTTATTTTATGGCGTAGAAAATATATGAAGGTTCATTTATAGGTTTGAATGTGTACAGTGCGTTTTCATACTGGTGAACATCTCAGATGTCAAGAATCAGTACGTGAGATGTGTCAAATTATTATTATTTTATAAAATTTTAACACTTCCCAGGTAAACCAAAACTTCCCATTGACCTAGAATCATGAAATTTGGTAAAATACAAGGTCCCACAGCATAAATTAAGGAAAAAATCTGAAAGTTAATTTATTGTCATGTGATATAAAAAAAATTTTTTTGCTATTACGAACTTGTATTTTGCGCTTGGAAAATCTGGCGAAGTATTTTAGTTTTAGCAAAGTTAAGTTTGTCTTTAATCCGACTTCAATCTTCGTGAATCGATTCCCGAGATGGACGAACCATCTTAATAGAACTGAAGTCTCGGTGCGCGAGTCAAACTGGCATTTGTCCGGTTTTTTTGTTTAACCTTTTTTGCACTTAATTATGAGTAGTACGATGATCGAGTTTTCTGTATTCATTATTTTATCTATACTAATATATAAAGCTACAGAGGTAGAGCTAATCTCAGGAACTACGGGTCCGATTTGAAAATTATTTCAGTGTTGGATAGTCCATTTCTCGAAGAAGGCAATAGGCTATATAACATCACGCTACAACCAATAGGAGCGGAGCATCAATGAAAAATGGTGCAAAAAACGGGGAAAATTTATAAACGCAGACGAAGTTGCGCGGGTCAGCTAGTTCTTTATATAGTATGGGCTCAAACTGATAACAATGAATTAATAAATAATTTTTTATCATTCACTCACTCACTTATATTTTACATACCTAATTATATACTAAGAATGCGTTAAATATATCATATAAATATAAAAAAAAAAATATGAACGTAATTACAAACATTTTATAATGATAGCTCGTTAATGTCTCTCAAATACAAATTTCCAACCAGTCTGTTGCTTGTTGATATTGGTAAGTGCCATTATTTTCAATTTTTGTTAGTATTTCTTAGAACAGTTAGTAACTCAAAAAAACAACTTAAAACTGCAATAGAATTGGCTGTGAAAAAAATCAGAATTTAATGATTTTAATTATCCTTACTTTACCTCACAGAATCCACCACTGGGTACCCTATGTCCTTTTCTCCTGGAATCGAGGTGAGCCGCTGTATCCACCTCCAGCTCACTAGGCTCTAATATCATTCGCCTCCGATCTTCGTTTTCGTCTACGTCCTCGGTAGAATATTCCAGCTCCTTACAGCTCACTTCTCGTTCCTGTAATTATATCAAATCATCAAAAGAATACTATAACTGTATATTCATCCCAACCACTTTAAATAAAATAACTGCCTAATAACGTAATGGGATTAGAACCCAACAAAAATACATTGTTGGCAGACCTAAAAATTGTCCACACTACATAGGACCGCTTTAGCCTCGTGTGTTAGTGCATGGGCTGGTAGCTGAGACAGTTATGATCCTTACTTTTTTCAGCTTTATACTATTTCTGTTATATAATAACAAAGAATAACATAAAATAATCCACCAGCAAGCAGTGGCAACCAAGTAATCTCATAGAACACGAACTTGCTAGGGTTCCCTATGTTAGAGTAGCCTAGTAGCCAGAATGGTGGACTATGCCCTAACATCTTTGGAGACTTGTGCCCAGTAGTTAAATTTTATATGATCTAAATAAAATATATTAACCGCGCATATGGCATTCATGGTTTCCTTCTCATCATTGTCCCTGGTACAGACCATATAATCATTAATGACAAAATGGTATCGTTGGTCCCAACTCTTCAAGCACGCCTTCTTCCCAAGCAGTACAGTGTCAGTTTCGAGTAGATCTCTTGAATTATTTACCTTGACCGTAATGTCCTGCAATGGTATGATATAAATTATTCTACTAATATTTAAAAACGTGAAAGTTTGTGAGGATGTATACATATATGTATGGATGTTTGTTACTCTTTCACGCAAAAACTACTGAACCGATTGCGACGAAACTTATTTTTATGTATTTATTTATAACACTTCCTGCAGATAAATTGCATGAGGCGGACTTAATGCCGTAGGCATTTTCTACCAGTCAACCTTTGGGCGATACAGAGACGTGCGTGGCAGGTGTATAATTATAATTAAAATTGCGAATATAAATTCAGAAAATGAAGAACAGTATTAGAAACATATATATTACATATATAAAACTGCTTAAAATACAATACATAATATAAACTAAATAAAATATTATATTATACTATATAAATACATTCACACATATATCTACATACATTTACAAAGTGTTATTCAGACGATTCTACCAATAAGTCTGTGTAGAGCTGTCGTACTTTGACCTTAAACGTTTGTCGGTTAGTGGACATCCTGATTTCTAGTGGGAGCGCATTCCAGAGGTTTACAGCTTGGACAGTGAAGGACGAATGAACTATGCTGGAATTATGGGAGGGACAAAGAAGGAGAGGATTATTAGATGAGCGGAGATTTTTTGAATGGTTAGAGGACAAGTATTGGAAATGAGACGTTAGGTAAGAAGGTGAATTAGGTGAGTGGAGAAGAGAGTAAAGCGTAGTCAATGCTCTCAAACTGCGGCGTTGCCTTATGGGTAACCAAGACAGTTGGTTGCGATAGGTAGATACATGATCATACTTTCGCAGGTTGAATACGAACCGAATGCAATTGTTGAGAAGTCGGTCTAGTTTGTTGAGTAGATCTGCATTCAAGTCGACATAGCGAACATCACCATAGTCGACAACAGGGAACACCAAAGTCTGTACAAGCAACGTTTTTGTCTTGGCTGGGAGAAAATTTCTTAAACGATAAAGACTACGCAAGGTGTTAGTTACCTTCTGACTTACTTGGGCTACTTGTGTTTGCCAACTTAGTGTACTGTCGATGTACAAACCAAGATCCCTAACTGAAGGGCTAATGGGCAGTAATGATTCATTGAAAATAATATCCGGTACGCTACTAATATCAACTCTACTCATCATTCTTGGGCTACCTATTAAAATTGCTTGCCATTTAGACGGATTGACCGTTAATCCGAACCTGTTGGACCAGTTTTTTATTGCCTCCGAGTCGAGATTGATGCTTGGTATATAGATATCTGGAGACCTGGATTAACACATAGACTTTTTATGCCGATATTACCACGGGATCGGGGCTTACGTGGGTGAAACCGCGGGTTGCTGCTAGTCCTACTAATATTATAAACGTGAAAGTTTGTGAGGATGTATGGATGTATGTATGATGTATGAATGTGTGTATATTTATTACTCTTTCTCGAGGTTCTCAATTCAACCGTATAATTTTTTTTCTTTGACTTGTATAAAGAGACAGAAATTGTACAATTATACAGTTTGAGCTACTCATAATAACTAAGTATTTCCTTCCGAAGGTTCCCTCTAGAAGGACGATAAAAACTAAAAACAACTCTTGTACTACGCAATAAATCACCTCGTCCAACAAATAATATTTTATATAAAAAATTTTATTATTATTATTTAGGTGCTTTAAATCGAAATTACTTTATTAAGCATATAGTTTAAGTATGTAGTGTCATCAAAATCATCTTCTTGCCCTTTTCCACACATATTAACTTTTTGACTGGCCTGTTGGCCTAGTGGTTAGTGACCCTGACTGCTATGCCATAGGTCGTGGGTTCGATTCCCACCCCAGTCTGGGTGTTCTTTGTGTACGTTGTTTGTATGTTTGTGAAGTCCAACGCGACACAGGAGTAATTCCTAATGCGGGAGTTGTCTTTTTAAAAAACAAAAACAAACAAGAAACAAGTATCTTCCGGAAGTGTAAAACCAGTAAATAAGTAATTAGGAATCATCGAAGTCTTAAAATAAATACGGATCCCTAAATAGATGTAGTAAATCCAATATGATAATCTTAGAAAGAGCCCAGAGGATGATATTAAAAATAAGTATATCTAAGCCTCGATTATTCCCTACTACCAAACTGTATGAAGATACTCAAGTGTTGACTGTACGACAACTATATATAATGTTAACCGTCCTTCACAAACACTCAAATAAATTAATACCCATAGTAAACTGTTCGAAGATAGAATGCAAAACCAAACTACATCAGCTACTACTACTCAATCTAAACTATTCAAAAAGGAAAATTTACTAGAGGTAGTAGCGTAATCTGATAATAAGACAATAAATATATATATTACACACACACACACACACTCACACACACACACACACACACATACACACACAAATATCCACGCTTAAACACATAGCGTTGACAACATTACTGTAACATCAATATTGGGGGGCCTGGAGCTCTAAAATACAGGCCAAGGCTTAGTCTCCAGATCGCCCCACAAATTACAAATTAAGTTAAACTTTTGTCAACTTATATATTAAGACGTGTGTAATTTGTGGAGATAAATAAAAACATTTATTATTAAAATACGAATCTTACAGTAGTATACTTATCTGTTGTACCCCATCCAGCCAAGGAGCCCTCAGTACCACCTTTCTCGAGGTCAGCGGAACGGTTATTATATGAAACTTTCTTAGGAATGTAGTCGCAGCCTCTGATCTTTCGTTCGAAGTTGAAGTCATCTTCTACCTTCACAACGGCAATGTCACCCACCATCCAGCGAATATTGTCGAACTCATCGCCGTCGAAGAAATATGCTTATTTAAAAGAAATAATGATTTTTATAAATATATCAGATGAGAATATTGCATGTTTCAGTTACGGCTGTCGAATATATTCAACCTACATAAAACAGAAGGATCTTAAGTAGAAAGACAAGCCGTGGCAGTGACTGAGAGTTATAACATTTAGCACAAATAGAAAAAGGTGAGTCCTTTGTGCTCCCCAAAACCATAATAATCCAATGCAGAAAAGCGTAAAATAATATTTATAAAACTATATTAAACGTTCAATCCATATTACCTTTAGGCACACACTTCCAGACAGCTTTTTTGGCACCGTTATTTATGCAGTCATTGCTCGTGTCCGAGAATGGAACCCATCTGTAAAAAGAGACCTTCCTAAGGAAACTTTTATTTACTATCCACCATACCATCTTTGGAATTTGAACTGCATGTTCAGAGCTAGATAAAGCACTTTAAGTTTTTACGAGGTTATCATAGCATCATGGAATTTTTATTAACTGCAAGTTACCGGTGCCCTTTTGGTATCAAACGTTTAAACCGAACTAAAGACAAACACTTGAAGGCGACAGCTAATATAAACGATATTTTCAGAATAAGTTCAAAGGATTTAACAAGAAGATCATCGAAACTAATAAAAAAATATTTCTAGTAACGTGTTCGTCACCTTTTCATAATCAAAACTGTAAAACGCCTCATTTGGAGCTAAAAATAGTTATTATCCTGAATTAAAAATAATATACGGTATTCCTGGAGTTTAGTGGTTACTACTTTCTATTCTCTTAATTGCTTTTAAAGGCGAGTTAATAAATGATTAACTAGAGAATAGTTCACTGCGGACACAAACTGACTGAGAGACAAATTTGAAAGAACGACATTGAACCACAAATTTTGTTATCATCTCCATACACTCAGCCATCCCACGTCCGCTGTTACGTGAACATAGGCCTTCCACAAAAGACTGCCTTGCACTCAATATAAAATTTAATATCAATTAGGACGAATATATTTCAATAATATTCTGTATCTGTTGCTGCTTGAAGACAAGATCTGCTGATGTTTGTCATCTTCTTTAGGTCAACTGAAATGCCGTGAGCTAAATTAGATCAGTTTTAAACACAATTTTCTTCCATTCTCTAGTTTATATATCTCTAGTCTATTTTCGACAAAACTCTTAAACTTCTGTGCTAAAATATATTGTAACGTTACTGGCTTAGTCCAGAAACTACGTAGAAATTTTTTGCATCTTCAATACAGGCTGCTGAAGTAAGAATGTAATGTTCGTGAATAATGACCCCACTGCATATCCAATTAGAATCTGTTAATTTAGATTCTGCGCCTATAGCCGGCCTGAGGTAAACCTAAAAAAAAGGCAGAAATTAACTTAAACCACATTATAACGTGGCCTTTGGGAACGCCACCAGTCGGGGATCATGTGGAGGATTTTATGATGCATACTAAGAAACGTTTTTATCTAAGCCTGCTGGTAGTTAACTACATATATTGCTCAACAGGCATCATCAGGCTTAGACAAGTGTCAAACATTTCTTAACCTTTCCATTTCTAAATACAAAAACAATTCTTTTCTATTTTACTCTTAATATGTTGTGTTGTAAATGTAAAAATCATGCGAAAACGGCTCCAAAAATCTACTGTGATCCAGTATTTATCTTGACTTGTTTTGGTACGGAAGATCTCATACAAGGACGGTTCAAATTATGCTGGACAACGATATAATACAAAACATTTAAAGTTAATAAATTATGGTCCAAATTCGACAACCAGGCGATCTCTAGTAGTAATAAATAAGTGAAGGAGTTACCATATAAGGTCTGGTTTCACCAGCTAGTCGTCCATTTAATATCCGTCTTAATACTTTATGCGTTACCTTTGCATCTTGAGGCGTGGTTGTTTGATTTATGTTCATTAGTTCTGAAAATATGAAATAATAAATATAGTATATTTTATTTATTTTAACAATTAACTTGCAAGGGGAGAAAATATTATTAAAATAACTGAATAGAGGTCTTGTGAACTGTACTACTTGGTACTTTTATGTTATATCTGAAAGGCCAGTGGTGATAAAATAATAGTTAATAACTTGGAGCGCTTAAAGCTTCTTTGGTTGCGACAACATGGTTGTACAAGTATAAAGAGAGGTTGATTTAAAAGAACAAATTAAAAAGCGTTTATTTAAAATAAGAACACTTTTTTTATCACTGTAATTGAAAAAGTATAAGGTTTTAAGTAATTCAATTTTGTAAAGTAGAGAAGATACGCATATCATACTAACAAAATTTCTAGGTTTATCAGCGTCTAACCTTACTTACCAGCTCTTATTAAAACAAGGCATACTGAAATAGTAGCTGCAATTATATACATTACAATTTATAAAATTAAAAACATTTACAACTCCACATAATAATTATACTTTTCTGAGTTAAAACTTTAGCCATTTGATAACATCAAGTCGATTTTCAATAACATGCTTGGATGAATTTACGACCATTTCGATATTGTATGTCACGCTGAGAATACAATCAGTTTGGTTTATATGAACATTGCTATTTATATACGATAGTATGTAGTTTTAAGTGTATTGCAATCGTCAAATATAAGTTTAAATATCATTCAGTATCTTTAGAACGTGACAAAAGATTTTTATTGATAAAAATATAAAACTTAATGTAAATAAATATATTGTTACATTAGTACCATTTTATTTCCGGACTCGCCAAGGACTTACACCTGCGTTTACTGCTTTGGAAAGTAAATGAAATTAGATGCTATTTTCTGTATCAATCCGGTTACTTGAGTTTAGGTAAACTTTTTCGTTAATAAATTATTGTTGGGTTAACAATTCCAGACCAAAATTTGGGTTAAATTCCGGTGTAAGCTGGAGTTGCAGTTTTGTGAGGGTTATTCATCAATTTTCTTCTTATTGTTTCTTTAAAGTACGTATTTATTTACTGAGTTTCATTTTTTTATCTAAAAATGTAAGTCAACATTCAAGTCTGTAAGATAATATTCCTAAAATAAAAAAATATGTTATACTCTTAATTTAAATAAGATATTATAATGGAACACTTTAGTTTGATGTTTCTGCCTTTTATTGTAACAACGGTAGGTAAGTAAACAAATTTTATACATACATAAACATTTTTGTACTTTGTGTTATGTATGTTTTAAGTTATTTCAATGGGTTCTCGAACATTTCTAAATTCGAGTAACTGTTACCGATAGTTGTAACCCCACTGCAACATAAGTAAATAGCTCTTCAATTTTTCTAGCAGAACAGTTATCTAAATGTCTTCTGTTTTTCTTATACCTAAGAAAATTTACCTAATAAAGTTTGAAATTCAGTAAAACTGGAATTTACCATATTGAAATCAGGTGAAAATTTGGTCAAATGTACTCTTTGATTACAGCATCTCTAAATAAAACAGACATGCGTGCCTATGAAGATTTGTCAGCCGGTGACGACTTGCCTCTCGACAATGACTTGCCTACACATGGTGACATACCTTCGTTATTAACTAGAAGAATAATGAGAGGTCACCTGGTTGGTGATACCAGGCCTTATATGGTAAGTTGTCCTATATTTAGGGCACGTAACTAGCTAATGTGACCTGTTCGATTATCCACAAATTTGTTTGTGGTCGTTTTTATACAAAATAAATGGTAAAATGTCCAATGTTTCTCTATCTTTAAACCTACATAGTTCATGCTTTTATGGATATTTTAAAACCAAATTTAACTTAACAGTCTTTTGTAAGATTTCATTTAATACAAGGCCAGGTGTGATATGTTAGCATGTATTTTGTGTACATGAGTGTTGTATAATAGTTTAAGGGCACGAGCTTCTAAATTATTACGCACTCATGTACACATACACTTAGCTACGAGGCTAAGTGGTCACCTAGTAGGTTAGCACATTTAAAGGTTAAGTAATACTAGTTAGGATTCTGACAGTCTTAGGATGGGTGACCATTCTTAATATATTGAGACCTTTCCGTGCCCCGCAGAGCACGTAAAGCCGTCAGTTCCGGTTGCATTACGAACATCTGTGGCATTCGTTATGGATAGTTGGAGCCCTAAAAAGGCCGACAACCGGTCTCACTACAGAATTTCGATATCGCCTAGTACTTGGGTTGTAGAGGTCTGATTGCAGTCGCTTCACGTAAAATATCGAAGTTCGGCCGTATCGTAGTTAGACTGAAAGCCGACACCAAACTTATTTGGAAAATATGAGTGGGTAATAGGTTCTTCTTAACGTCACGTTTTTTTATTAGGTATATCTCAGGCCAGTTGCGGACGAGAAAAACCGTGTATTATTTGAAAGTCAATGGACTTGTGGTGGCGTCATTATACATCAACGTTATATTCTCACATCAGCTGCTTGTATAGAAGACGCTGGAAATTTCTACGTAATTTCTGGTACCCATAAGTAAGTACTACCACTTATTATGTAAGTATGTTACTACTTTTATAAATGTGAAAGTGTGTGAGGATGAAAGGAAGATTGTAACTCATTCATACAAAAGGAATTTTGGTTTAAACTTTACAGTAATATTGCTCATACATCAGACTAAAACATAGGCTATAATTTATAAAGAAATTACGTAATTTGGGCAGCCCTCGGATGAACGAAATTATATTAATAAATCGTTATGAAAGATAATGTTCTGTGTGATTTTTTTTATCTAAAAGAGCTAAAAAATACTTTGTTTCACCTCTTTTGGAGTGAAATAGAGGTAAGTTGTATTTCAATTCGGGTGGCAGCTAGTTAAGTATTGCAAAATTTTCACATTAAACATTGTGAATACACTAATCCATCAAAAGATTGTCTGGTCGAGGTCGCTTTTAGGGATAAGACCGCTCATTGTATTTTTTTTAAGATCTATTTTAATTCTGTATAGTGTATAATAAATAATATTCTATTCTAAAGTAGATAGAGGTAAGAGTAGCATGTGAATAAAGAAAAATCTACCTAGAGCTACAGCAAGCTTTAAGTATTGAAAATAATGTACCACTATTCTGATAATACATATCAAATGTATCTATGTTTTTGAATATAACGCAAGTAATTTTACGATAATATGGCTACGAAAAAGTAATAGTTTATATCAGCTCCTCAGGTTCCTAGAACTGTGGTAAGTATTCCAAAATACTGTGAGAGTACCAGAACCCGTTAACCTCTGTACTTGCCTTTCATCATTTTACTAGTAAGTTTGTAATGCGTTTGATTACGTAAATGATAAATGTTTCTATCCTAATGGACAGATTTGTACCTCCACATGTGCGTACCAATGAATGCGTGATAAATGGAGCTAAGAAAGCCGTATGGAAATGTATCCCCAAGTGTAAGTAGCTACTTTTGGTTATTTTATCTTATTAGTATTTCGTTAGTACCAAATTTTAGTTCACATTTTATTGGCCCGTTGGTCTAGTGGTTAGTGACTCTGACTGGATTCGATTCCCACCCAGGACAAATTATTGTGTGATGAGCATGATCATTTGTTCTGTTTCTGGGTGTAATTTATGTATAATATGTATGTATTTAGAAATATATGTTTTTCAGCAGTCTGGTTACCATAGCACTGACTCTGCCAAGTTTGGGATCAGACAGTCGTGTGTTAGATGTGTGAAGTTATTATTAGTTATTATTATATTGGAAGTTTATTGCGAACCTGTTGTCAATTGTCTATTATGTCAAGCATCGGCCAAAGTTTATAAACGTCACGTCGTCGAAAATTTACAACCGCTGTTACATAACCTACTCCTCCTGAGTTATGTAACAGCGGTTGGAAATTTTCCCCGTTTTTATAACATTTTTCATCGATGCTCCGCTCCTATTGGTTGTAGCGTGATGTTATATAGCCTATAGCCTTCCTCCATAAATGGGCTATCCAACACTAAAATAATTTTTCGATTCGAACCAGTAATTCCTGAGATTAGCACGTTCAACCAAAGAAACAAACAAACTCTTCAGCTTTATAATATAATATTTATATAGATATATTTTACATATCCATAGTCTAACATAAATACGTAGTAAAAAATCAATTAACTTGACCTTGAAGCCTATTTCTTCGACGGCGATGCCTTCGACAATATTCGTTGGATGGTGGGTGACATTGCTATTGTAAAAGTCGAAGATAATTTCAACTTTGAGCGAAGGATCAAAGGCTGCGATTACGTCCCAAAGATGATTGCTTTCAACAATAGAACCAAACGGCTAGAGAGGAGTGGCACTGTTGCTTCTCTTGCTGGCTGGGGAACTTCCCAGAGATTTATTAATGTAAGTCATAATTCAATTACGCTTTTCTAACGTTATCTCAAGCATTGGAATGTACAATGTATGTACACCCATGGGCGTATCGACGGCAAGCAAGCTTACGTAGTGGCTAAGGTAATTTAGAGTAAAATTTTTGTTTTGCCTGACCCTGGACCGTAAGTCAAATTTCTAAAGTCAAATTTTGCCCTTTCCTCCCCGGGATAACAAAAATAAATTTAGCCTCCCACTGGGCTAAAAAAAACTGGGTACTGTTATAAAAAAAGTGCAGCCATATTTTGGGGTCATTTAGTAGACCCCATGAATGACGTAAAGCGTTAAATTTGTTTCGAAACTAACAATACGAACTTACATTAAATTTAATGAAGCTAATATTTTGAATGAGAGACGGCTGACATTAATGATATTATAGGTAATGTCCCGATTTGTCCGGAAATATCGTTATAAAAAATTTAACCAAATTATTTAGGGATGAAACAATAAGACATTATTTAAAAATGTGCATCAACACGGCAATTATTTTTTATTTATTTTTTAAAGAAAACTAGCAAGTCCAACGCCTTAGCCCATAGGCTACCGCTGCTTAGCCCATAGGCTACCGCTGCTTAGCCCATAGGCTACCGCTGCTTAGCCCATAGGCTACCGCTGCTTAGCCCATAGGCTACCGCTGCTTCATTAAGGCTCGGCTCGCTTAAAACATTTCCACTTTTACAATCATTACTTCTAAAGGCTCGGTACGAGTGTTAGGCTGCGTTACCACCAGAGATGTGCGAGGAAGCTGAGCGATTCGAGGATGCGTAACGAAACTGTGAAACTATGTGAGCGTCTCCACCAGAGATGTGCTAGGACAGTGAACGGTGCGAGGACGCGTAGCGACGCTGTAAACGGTGCACAAATGAGCGGTGCGAGGATGTGTACAATACACATCGACCTCTAACAAACACCGTCTAGAACACATCCCTCGCACACATCTCCCGCACACATCCCTTGCACCCATCCCTCGCTTGTTTTGTACGTACAAAAACCTCGCTCCGCTAAGCCGGTTCCACAGGAGCTGCGTTGAGCGAGGCTAGGTAAGTGAAGCGATTTTATTGGTTCTTGACAAACACATTCTTCGCTACGCATTCTCACAAACTCATCTCTGGTGGAAAAGCAGTCTTATTATTGACACTCATGCCGAGAATCACCCCTTCAACGATTAGAAAAGATCTGATGATGTTCAAACGGCTGAACAGATTTTCTTGAATTATAGCTAAGAACACTCGATCAACTCACCTTTCCAACAAAAAAAAAACTAAATAAAAATCTGTCAATCTGTTTAGGAGCTATTGCTACAGGCAGACACACAGATAAACCCATTAAACTTATGACACCCCTCCTTTTTGCGTCGGATGTTAAAAATAGGAAACAAAAGCATTGAACCCAGAACTAATGAGGCAGTACAGTAGACTTGTGTGTACCGGAACTGGAAATCTCTTACCGTCAGACAGGTTTTTATAGGAATATATTTATTTTATTTTTATTTATTTATACTTCCTGCAAATACATTGCATAAGCCGGACTTATGCCCGGTTCCTATAATCAAGAAACGATTCGTTTTGCTTACGGACGGTTAAATTTCGTTAAATTTTCAACGAAAATTTGACCGATGGGATTAACGCGCTTTTAATGTATTTGAAATGATAAAGTCAAAATAATTTAATGGTTTGAATTATTCACTAAGGCGTCGGACTTGCGATCGAGTGGTTGCGGGTTCGAACCCGACCTAAACCATTACAGACGTGAACCCACTTCTAGCACAAGTTAAAAAAAAACAAAAAAGTATTTACCTTAGTTGGAGGTGTTAACAAGAATACTAGGAATTTGTGACCCAGCGTATACAGTGGTCTTTAAAAAAACATCTTCTCAACTCCTGAAACAGTTGGACGCTGGATCTCATAGAAATCACACTGATGCGGCCAATAATTCAGTGGAACTACTCGAAGCTGACGTCATTGTAATATCAAAGAAAGGTTGTAAAAAACACTGGGATGAGAGATACCATTTTATTATCCACGAGGAAATGATTTGCTCCAAGGACAGCACAGATTATGAACCCGTAGGACGTGAATGTCAGGTAATATTTAATTATTTCTAGTGTCTATAAATTTATACCTATATAAAAATGAATCCCTATTTGTTTTATGGGATAGAAGGCAAACGAGCAGACGAGGCACGGAGGGGTCTCAATATGTTAAGAATGGAACCTATATAGGTATATATAGGTAATTTGCTAACTTACTCGGTTACCACTTAGCCACGAATAGGTATATATTAAGATACCCCCTGATTCGAAAATGCTTTAACGATTCGAAAACAGCTGATGATCTTCGAACGGCTTAACGGATTTTCTTGAATTATAGCCAAGTAAGAATCCCAAGGTTGCCTGGAAGAGATTGCTTTAAGCGATAAGGCCGCCCTTTGTACACTATTGATAAGATACATCTCCTGTTACATATTCTTTGTATAACCCTTCTCCTCTCTTTTTTTTTTTGTGCGTGTGGAACCCCTTCGGGCCATCACCTCACCGGGGATTTCGGTGGGGCGGTGGACTAAAACCACACGTGTGCCGAACGGCTTAACGGATTTTCTTGAATTATAGCCAAGTAAGAATCCCAAGGTTGCCTGGAAGAGATTGCTTTAAGCGATAAGGCCGCCCTTTGTACACTATTGATAAGATACATCTCCTGTTACATATTCTTTGTATAACCCTTCTGTACAAATAAAGTGTAATCCATCTATCTATCTAAGAACACTCTCGATCAAGTCAGTTTTCAATAAAACAAAACTACATTAAAATCAGTTCATCAATTTAGGATTAGGGGTTAAAAAAACATTAAGTCAAATTAAAAAACAATCCAAGTGTTTTTTGGGCAATGGTCAAGACCCCTACGTTTCAAGACCATTTTGATACATTTGATTTTAGAGATAATGTTCAATATAGCTGGCCGGACAATGGATTTATACATTAATATTCTGTGTACGTACCTTTTTGAGTTACATCTCAGTCACGTTACGATTTTCTTTAAAAAGTGTCCTACCTACGACACGTAAAGTGTGGGTGTGTTTGCTGTAGCGTGTAGGGCAAAAAAGTGCAAAGAGAACGACTTAAAAAAATAGGCAGTCATGGGACTGCCGACAGAAGTTATAACTTAAACGAAACGACGAACTTTAAACATCACATTAGCAGGTTGGTGAAATTAATTAATAAGGAGCCGACAGAACTCAATGTTTTTAGCGCTAGCGCTAGCTAGCGCCATTAGCGCCCTCTAGTGGATCTATATATATATTATTAGCGGGACGGTCATGAGTTCAGTGCTTTTTCCCCATACCAAATGTGCACAAACGTGCAAAAGAAGTTTTCACTTCAAAAAAAATTGCACAACCTCCTCCCCCCGAACTGACCCAAGAAACCATGGCTTTTCCTGGACCAAAAGGTGGGTTTGCTCATGCACACATACATATGCTCGAAAAACATTAAAATTCTTCGCAATCCAGTAAAAACTGACTTTTGATAAATTTATGAAATAGGAACACGGAGTCAATTGCAAGGAGGTAGGCCACTCTGATGAAGATTACTATGTAGATACCGAAAAAAGGAGGATGATGCCAGAACGTGAAAACTTAATTGTGCATACAGCCGCTCATCGCAGTCCTACGAGAAGAACTAGGTTGGCTTCTGGTGGATTTTGCGAGGTATGTACGAGAGTTCTCTAGTAGTTAACAAGTAAACTGTTATATCGCACACATAGATCTAAAAGAGCTAACCTCAAAAATATACCGAAAGATGAACGTGATAGGTAAAAATAACTGTATTCAAGAAAGGGGAAAATATCGATGCGCGGCAAATGGTGCGTTAGATTTGTGAGGATGTATGGATGTATGAATGTATGTATGTTTGTTACTTTTTCACGCCAAAACTACTGAACCGATTGCGATGAAACTTGTTATGTAGATAGCTGGAGACCTGGATTAACATATAGGCTACTTACTCTATATATACTCCCACGGGATCGGGACTTACGCGGGTGTAACCGCGGGGCGCTGCTAGTTAATTATAATTGAGTTTCGCTGCGCTTCGATTGCAGCAAAAAACTATAACTATCGATATGTACGGGTTTGCATGTACACCATCGAATTCCTAAATACCTACCGACCAATAAAACATTTAAAAATACCACCACTACTCGACGCTAGACGCTAAATTGACCAACACGGGCTCAACTCAAAATAATTAACCAAAGTACATTGTTAAGCAACAGGGAAATAACTACAAAAATCCAATTTGGAGCCCCAAAACATGATTAAAACACAAGATTCCTACAATATATTTCTTTTAGCTGCATATAAAAAGCATAAATCTATACAAAACAGTAATTAGCTTTATGCCTTTTTTTCTGTTTAGATATACGTGTGCGATATTAAAACGAAGAGGTTTATACATAAAGAAAAGATGACCTTAAAAAATCAACAAATTTTGGATTTCTATTTTAAGTAAATTTTCACTGGGTCGGTTTCACTATCAGCTCCTTGTTTAATTATTTATAATCAGATAAGTAACTTATGTATTTAAATTGATCAATAGATATAGTTATCTAAAGAGGATAGCCGTGGTCACATACCACATTGCTCTTTTATAAGTAAATAAGCCAAGGTCTAGTGGTTAGTGATCCAGACTACTAAGCCAGAGGTCAAATAATTGTGTGAGCACGATCATATTTCTTCTGTATCTGGGTGTAATTTATCTATAATATGTGTGTATTTAGTAATACGTAGGTAGGTGTATCATCATCGGATCAGACCGCCGTGTGTAAGGTATTTCAAGTTATTATTAATTTTATTTGAATTTGTCCAGAAATGTTCTTAACCGTATACTTTTTTTTTAGAACGACCACGGCGGGCCGCTGATTATAGGTCAAGGCAAGAGCTCAGTCGTGATAGGAATAATGTCGGCTTGCCTGACACGGGAAATAAGTCACAAGTGCTATGGACCATTTCTCTTCACGAGTGTTTACAAATATAGGGGCCTTATCTCTTGTGCCATCGACAAAAGTTTGCAGTAAGTTGATCCCAACCTAACTCCACCAGGACCGATTTCAAGATGACGATTTCTACTAAGCACCAAATCTTGGCTTTTCCTGTACCTCTGAGAACGTGTAAACAAACTTTCATGAAGATGCGTTACAAACAAACTAACTTTTAAAATATTATTTTATAAGTTAGGAGTTAGGGTTATAGTGTAGCAATTTAAACCGCGCTAAATGATTTTAGCGAGCAAATATAATAATAATTATACTGTTTAATGTACTGTTAAAGAATATTTTCGTTAAAGTCCCACGAGAGAGAGAAATAGGAAATGATAACGCATAATTGGCAGGAACGACAGTTTATTAGCAAATGATGGTGAAATTCACATACAGCACTATATACATCAGCGCCATCTAACAACTCATCAAGCAACGCGCAATGAAATTTCTCGCGCTAATTAGTGTAATATGTATGTTTAAAACTGCCCAACATCAATGGTTGGGCCGCAGTTCGCCAGACATGATCACTTAGCCGGGTCGAAGAAGCGTTTGCGTTAAAGGGACATCACATACACTAAAGATATGGTGATCCTAAATGCCGCTAACTCGACAGTACTACAGTACAAAGAGTAAGTTATATAGCCCTCCTCAAGGACCTTTTCTTCAAGCTCTTAATTGATAAACTCGTTTTGCTGTACTTCTCAAAACATTTTAGAATAAAGGTCTAATCCGCTTCAATGTAAACGGACATAGTATTGGTACAATTATGTCACATTGTAGCAGCATAAATGATCTGTGTACGGCGCGAAAGCAAGCGAAGCAAACGGTTTTGCCTAGTTCCGCTCCATCGACCTTACCTTTAGTTCAATGTGAACTCTTCTTATTGCTCCGCTACACTCTTTGGTTTATTGCGCTTCTTCGCTTACTATCAAGCGTGCCGGGAGCTTGCAGTCGCCTTCATTAATAACTTAATATCTCTTAACGTCTCTCTTTTTGTTTACAGAGAGGAATGCCGAGTATTACTAAGGTCTTCGAACACTCAGTTGAAAAAAGAAGTCTTCGATTGGCGCGGACGTTACTCCATGTAGGTTTTAATAATATCCTTTAAATAATTTAAAATACTGGCTGTTACCTGCATTTTCATATAAACTTCCTCAAAACTTTATTAAATGCATAATTTTTATGAAATGCAACTATTAATTACAGAGGTTTATGCCGCGTTCTAATAAACAAAAAACGATTCGTTTTGCTTACGGACGGTAAAATTTCGTTGAAAATGCAACAAAATTTTAACGTCCGTAAACAAAACGAATCGTTTCTTGCTTATTGGAACGCGGCATTAGTAGAGTACGACTCGCACAACGAAGGGTTCCGATCTTCCGTTGCCATAGATAACCATATATGGTTTAACAAAAACGCGGAAAAAAAAAACACCTTTATTGTATGGGTTCCCCTCTTCGGTACCTATTTAATTTTATTTTGGTATTTACAATAGCGACAAAATATCAACTGTCTACCTATTACATAAAATACAGCCCG
Source organism: Callimorpha dominula (assembly GCA_949752705.1). NCBI lineage: Eukaryota > Metazoa > Arthropoda > Insecta > Lepidoptera > Erebidae > Callimorpha > Callimorpha dominula. The sequence continues at coordinate 8,572,257 of OX457013.1, forward strand.
CAGACAGACATTTACGTAGGGGTTCCGTTTTCATTTCCCCCTTTGGGCACGAAACCGTAAAAACGCACTCTCGGGTTTTATTGTATAAATAATAAATGTAGATAATCACTAGTGTACCTAACTCAAATTAAACAAAGTACCGACGTTATGTAACCTTTTTTTTTTGTGCGTGTGGAACCCCTTCGGGCCATCACCTCACCGGGGATTTCGGTGGGGCGGTGGACTAAAACCACACGTGTGCCGTACTGCGCCTTAAATAGGAGGGATCCGGGAACAGCTTTTATTAAAACATCTGCTTTAGCCTGTAACTAACAGTATCTGGGATCAATAATTATATTTCCACAGACAACCTGATCATTTAATTTTGTTGAGCCTCTATATGCTTGATTTGGTTCATAAATTAAGTATCTATTTCCAGTCAACGAGACTCTGATGAAACGGAAAGGCAACATTGGCAGGTACAACGGAAAAACAATCAGCTCCCAACTGACGACATCAAAACACAGTCATTAGATAATAATGAGAGAAATAACACGATGGGGCGGTCAGAATTAAACAATGAAGAGCATCCACAATATTTAAGAGCACACTATAACAGCACAGAAGATCCCTTTGGGGGAATCAAGAATGTCATCAGGAGAAGGTTTTATAATTAAATGTATAAATAATAAACTTTACATTTTTATTATTAGATACAATCGTTTTAAATGTAGAATGAATTAAAAAAACTGTCAGTCGTGGGACTGGACATTAGAAGTGAAAAGACACGATAAAGCGAGTTCTGTGCTTTTTCCCCATATCAAAAGTGCCCAAAGTGCGTAAAGAAGTTTGAGTATTTAGAACACTATACTTTTAACTCTATCTGGCTGTTGTCGTTAATTCCGACCCTCTAATCTTCTAGTTCAAGAGAATTGTGAGAAAATACTTTATAATTAAAATTACCTGATATGTTAACGATTCCATCTAACTGAACGACGCTGACGGCGCAGTTGTTTAAGTAGTTAACTCGCCACAGCATGGAGTATAGGTTCGTTTGAAGTTGCTTTTTAAAGTAAAATTCATTATCAAGCATCGTAATCAGCGCTCTCCAAAATGACGCCATTCTGGTGGCGAAAAAATTGTGGATACCCCATTGATGTGCTATTTTTTTATCATAAAGGAATTCCTATTCGTCTTCTGTATTTTTTTTGGCAAATCTAGATCAAAAAAAAAACTTCAAGTGTGCACAAACTATAGGTGGCAGCACAAATCGACACGAGAGCCACAGTGTGGTGAAAAAAGAAACTTTTTAGACGTGTTATTGTGTTGCCGTCAATGTTTTAATTATATTTAAATAGTTTTTATTATTATTATGATTATATTTATAAAATATGGGTATTCTGCTGATTAAAATTTATCGTCAGCTTAGCTAAAATATGTCAAAAGGCCAAAAACTATTCGAAGAAATAGAAGAAACAGCTAGGAATCATGAAAATGCAGTAATAACTGACAAAATTGTACCTCGAACGAAAATTTCTAACGTTTATGATGTTAAACTAACTGTAAAGTATTTTCACGTAAATATCAATTATTTGAGGTAATGTTTACTTACAGATTTTTGTTTGCATTGAATAGTACTACTAAACCTATAAAACTTTTACGACATCGTTTGAAAATGCAACTTCTATAATGATTCATTTTATCAGTATTTCGACTAGGCACTGACTGCATATATATGTCGTAAAAGCCATTGAAATAAAAATACCTTGATTAAAAATATACCCATAGGTATTCCTACATTTATATCAAAATACTATTTCCTGTCCTGACCTCTAGCCACTTCATCTGAAACTTTTGTCTGTTTACATTGATTTTGATTTTAAACAAATTATCGCATAGAAAATTTTTCCTACTATGTATTACTAGACTAGACTTTTAATTACTCGTATAAGAGTTCTGAATTTCATACATATCTACAATGTTTATGGTCGGAAAAACAAAATAATTGCATTGCCATCTAGTGTTACTACTACGCAACACCGTAGTGGTAGCTAAGAAGACATCGCAATTATTTTGTTTCACCAATATTTTGCTACTAGCCGCTAGATGTCACTACACTTAAATTTTACAAGAGTCAGTATGTTTATACTTTATTTTGAAAATAAAATCATAACCTAACCTAGCCCTAAAACAAAGTCCCCCGCCGCTTCTGTCTGTCTGTCTGTTCGCGATAAACTAAAAACTACTAAATGGATTTTCATGCGGTTTTCACCAATAGACAGTGATTCATGAGAAAGGTTTAGGTGTATAATTTGTTAAGATTTTGTGTAAATTGTTTGTTGATTTTGCGAAGCCGAGGCCGCTTTTTATTATGAACTAAATGTAATTATCGTGTCTCACTGAAAAATGTATCTAGGTGTCTCGAGAACTGTTTGATGGCATTTATTTTACGATTTCAACTTTTGACGTCTGTTAAGAAAGAAAACGTGTTATAAATGAAAAAAATCATCGAAGGGAATTGACGAATCATATTATTATATAAGGAGATTCAGTACATATTGAAGATTGTTAACAAGATTTTACATGAGCACCTTCGCATGAGGAGCATAGTTTCGCGCTTAGTACCACACAACCTAACCGACGCTTAGAAGTAGGCTTACGTAAAATAGTGCCATGATACGATGGGTAAGTTTGATGCAGGCTTGTTTCTGCACGTTCATGGCATTGTGACAGGTCGTCTTGGATTTATCGATCCAGAAACTAAGCGCCAGTCAACAGTCTGGCTGTTTAAAAATAGGTCAAGGCCTACCAAACTGAAGCGATCAAAAAGCGCAGATAAGATTTTGGGCGCTACTTTTTACACTATGACATGATATCTGGTGTAAATACATTCAAAGGATCAAAGTAGTATTAATGCTAATTGGTATACTAGACAAATGCTTGCCAGAAGTGTTCGCTGCTCTCAGTAGCAAGTGACCGAATACGAGACTCCGCAGGCTGGTGTTTCACCACGTCAACGAGCCCGCTCACTCGGCGCTCAAAACGAGGAACTTCATGGACAGCACACCGGTCAAACTTCTGAGTCATCCTTTTTACGGCCCTGATTTAAAAGAACCCAAAGGTATGTATTTATCACCGGAAGATGCGCCAGTTGCGTTCGAGGAGGCTTTGGAAGAAGTGTTTGAGGCGCATTGGAAAATATGTATTGAAAAGTTTAAAAAACAATATAACATTTTTTTTAACTAGAATCCGTATCCGATATCTGTAGCATCCCTGATGTGAACCCATTCCTTAGAAAATCATTTAACTTTAGTTCTTAGTTCTATTTAAAAAAATAAAGTCATCAGCGATGACTTTGAGTCTTTCCCGAAATGACCTGATGTAATATTAATGGATTTAAAATATCATGTAATTATATGTAATATCAGTATCATCGCTTATAACGGTTTATAACTATTGTTAAACGTAAAGATGATAATTATAATGCTTTTAGAACAAGACATGGATATTTTGCGTTTCGTGCAAGTAATGTTTAACACTATTGTTCCCTACTGGATCTAAATACATAACTAGCTATTTTATTATTTTACACAATAGAAAACGATCCATCCGTGGGATCAAGAACATAACAGCAGAGTACTTCCCCAGTCAGGCAGGTTCAATTAAAGCAGATATCTGATATTTACTATTATAGATCAAGTGTAGAATTGTTATAGGACTGTCTTGCAGATGTGGCCTTTAAAAAAAACATTAAAATTGGTTTCAAATAGCAAAATGTCGAATCACAAATCCAAAAAAAAAAAAAGAAAATTTGGTCTTGGAGTTAAAATAAAGTAATGTGCTCGCTTTGCTGCCGAACATTTTATAGAGAAGAAGACATGTGGCGAAGTTGTCTTACTTGTCAAAATCAAAACCATTTATTCCAATTTAATTATAATTTGAATTGTCAGGAGTAGGTCGGTCGTCAAGCTAGTTGCCTGTTCCGATACGTAGATCCTATGGAGAAGAACAGGCAAGAAACTCCAAGGACACTCTTTTTCAACATGTTTTTTACAATTTTCTGGTTACATTGTTTATAAGCATTAATTAAATTTGAAGACAATGTAACATATTATTCTAAAATATAAACAGACGCGCAAATAACTACTATATTTAAGTAACAGGAGTCCGAAAATGACCATGTCAACTATAACATTTAGATGTAAGAGCATTTAGGACTATCGTCTTGTTCCGAATTAAAACAGTGACATTACGAAATTCATCCTCTTCGACATTTTAATAAAATTGTGCTCGAAGTGGGAAAGTTTCACTCATTGCCAACGAAGGGTTGCAACTGTTATAAGGCTTATCTTATATATATATAGAGGTATCTTCTACGTCTGATAAGCAAACTTTTTAATAAAAAAAAAGAAAACTGCAATTTTAACACCGAAGTAGTTACTACAGAAGGAAAGATGACAATAGCCTCATGTAAGATGCTTTTTTGTTTTATTTGATCACGTACCTTATGTTCTAAGACATGTTTTAAGACGACTTCAACATTCGGCACTTGCTGACGGACATAAAAATCTAATCTTCAGAAGAATTATTTGCAAATGTCACAAAAATTACGGGTGGCCCACAAATGACAAAAGCGATCCGCCTTACAGCAGAAAAATAGCGTCACGTTATTTAGTAGTTTGTGTTTCTCTGTCCCACACTGTTCTGTTTTAACACCACTTTGATAACAAGCATGAGCGTGTGCGTCTGAAAATCTTTTCCAAATACGTGGAATCACCAGTTCAAAAGTTATAAAACTGCTCTGTACTACTCTGTACCAATTCGTGTCGTCTGTATATCTGCATATGTTTAGTCTAAAGAGCGATAAAAATCTTGTGGTGGATAAAAGGTGCAGCTGCCATCTATCTGAAAGTTAAAACCGGGACAGATATTCCGATTTCCGATATTCCCACACTGTTCTAACACCACTATGACATACAAGCATGAGCAGTGTGCGTCTTGAAAGCTTTTCAAAATACATGGCTACTATACCACTACTATAATACTACCTAATACACATAGATATGATCATGGATAAGATTATAATCGAAAAAAACATGAAAATAAAATTACGACAATCTGTTACTCCAGTGCTTCCTGATAAAAGACAAACCCACCACAAGATCCATCACTTTTCCCCACTACTAGATTTTCAGCGCTCTTTAGAGTAAACACATACAGACGACACGAACCGGTACAGTGTACTGACTGTAGTGACTTTTGAACTGTGTGTTTTGTAAGACAATTTTGTAACAAATTGTAACTTTAAATAAGTATAGTAGATTGCTTTTATAATGTCTTTAAGACTCGAGACCCTATAGAATACAAGGTGTTTCTAGTAGTACTCTGAAAATTATGAAAAACTTTCTGGCGATGCCCTAAACGAAAACAAGTCTTGTTTTTTCATATGGAACTGACAACCTGAAACTGACTATTTGTTTTATATGATGCATGACTTTTTAAAATCCGAAAACATTTAAGTAAAAAACCTTTGGATTGAAATGAAAATTTTAAAGTTTTTGTTTTAAAATCAGAAGTATTTTTATTAAAGCCTTTTTTTTTTAATAATTTAGGTTTGTGTCTTTATGTTTCAAATTTAGTGACTCTTTTGTCTGCTTCCTTGTTGTTTTCATTTTCTTCACAATATAGAAAACTTTAAATATCGCTTTATTTACGAATACGAGTGCCGCCGTGGTACTTAATGAATCGAAGGATTGAGTATGTGTATGGGAAAGCTACTGTAAAAGAAAACGCGGTACGTTTTTGCTTCCAAGCAACGTTGTTGTTCTGGAAATTTTAACCTGCAGAACAAACCTCGTGGACGGAAGGAGGATTTCTCCTCTGTTTGTTAACCAATTTTGCCTTTTTTTTTGGTATTCATTAACGAGTTTTAGCGTTATCAAAAAATAAAATGGAATAAGTTTTTTTTTCTTAGCTTCACCAGATCTTTATAGTTGAATTACGTCGAAGTTTGACCTCTAGTCAACCACAAGATTTTATGAATATATATTTTTAGATAGGTTAAGTACGTAATCAATTAACTTGGCCAACTTTTAAGCCGGGTTTATCTTCGACGGCGTTGCCTTCGACAATATTTTGACTATGGGTGACATTGCCACACTAATGGCAATGCTAAACAATTTTTTTTACTAAAAAAAAAACGAATCTTTTCTTCTTATTAGATTAATTTCGATTACTATTTCTAATGTTATACTTAATACCTATTATATTCTGTCATCCATTGTCTATTAAATATTTAGTAATACTAATAAATAAATATCCATTAACATTAATTAAAATATAAATGACATAAAATTTGTATTCAAGATTTATGACTAACCTAACCAGTATTTCTTTGTAAGTACCTAATGCATAGTTTTCAGTTTAACGTATAATATCGTATTTTAAATTAGTTAATTAATAATTTAAATAACATTTTAAATTATTAATGAACAATGTTACTGTATGAAGCGAAGTCATCACCCACTGGGCAAATACGCATAACTCCAAAATAAACCGAATTCCGTATCCCCATTCAACTCAATTACCTACGTGATTCCATTTATTATGATTGGGCATTACAGTAAAAGGAATATTCATTGTCGTATCACATAAAACCATAATCTAACACCCTTTACCACTCCGACTGTCGGATACAATACTATAAAGTAGCTATCTTCAGCAATACATTATCCTTACTTATCTATGGCCATAACATGAAACTTGGGATCTATTTTATTATAAAGTGCATTGTCTACTAGAGAGGAGGTCGGTCGACCACCGAACGTAAATAATTTAACTGTCTTAAAAGATTCAAAAATAGTTTCCTAACATTGCCCCCCTTAATATGTACACCATTTGTCAGGCCATAACTGGATTTAAACGACGCGTTACACAAAAAGGGACACGCCCTCTCACAGATATATAGCTGTCTCTTTCTATCGCAAGTAAGCTGAACTACATTGGTTGTATCTGTCTTTGTTTTACAAATGTTCATAGTCATGTTTACCTTGTTACAAGACCGCTAAAAATGTGCCAAAGACCAACATTCGCTCCGTGATTAAAGGCTTTATGTCCTACAGAAGAGGGTTTAATATTACTTGTTTATGGTATTATGGGGGGGACTCAATTGAAGCGAGACGAGCCACGAAAGGGACGCAGCGAATCGTTCTGTTTAAGTTAGTGAGTCCAAACGAGTTTTTATGTTTGGAAATCGTATTAAGCTTTTGTTGGAAACTGTTCCACTCAACGGGCATAGTTGAGGCGTTTGTGCGGTCAAACTATCGCGTTCAAATTTCGAAAAGCGGTGGGGATACTGCTGATTGGCTCGTTTCGGACGATACACTGTGTAACGATTCGGTCGCGTGCGGTCGAGCGTAGCGCGCCAACTTAGATTTTTGAAATAAGAAACACGACTTCGCATGTTCCATTCTTATTTTGGATTTCGAATTAAGTTGATCCAAATTTAAATTAGTGCTGTTAAAAATGTTATACGGCCTAAATTGTCGGTGAAGGCGAAAAAAATTGTGTTAGTGTTTTAATAAACAGTTACCGAAACTTAATTAAAATGTCTTCAGTGCATTCTGACGATGACCAGGAGGAGATCAACGTGGACTCAGACAGTAGGCTATCTGGTCATTGCGACAGAAGCATTGCATCTGAGGATCGCGACTCTGAGCATAGCTACCATGACAGATATCACGATTCTCCAAACGAGCATATGACTAACACGCAACAGAGGGTGAGCCTGCCTTTCAGCATATCCCGACTTTTAGGGAAACAATTCGAGGATATAGACAAGCGTCGAAATTCAGGAGAGAGTGATGACAGAAGTGATCAGGACACTGAATCGGAAAGTGCTAAAGATGAGGGAAAAGACAATTCTGGTTTGCCTTTGAACTTTTCACATACGCCTGGTTTATATCCTAATACTGGATTGTTATTGAGACCGGGGTTAGGAATCGGTGCTGGATATGGGTTTTCAAGTAATCCAGGGGTTGTTAGAGTACCTGCTCATAGGGCTCTGGGTGCTTTGGGTGCCTGGGGTGTCACAATGGATCCAATGCGGCAGGCGGCAGCAGCGGCTTTCGCACACCAAATTGTTAAAGACAGATTAAATGGTAAGTTGAACATATTAAGTGCGTTTAATGTTTTTGGAAGTAATGTATTACAGTAATGGAAATCAATAAGACAATCTTTAAAGAAGTTGATTAGAAACAGGTACAGGTACGCAACCCTGACCTGCTCAAGCTATTGTTTACAATCCAAAGTCCGCATAAACAATATCCCTTTCATTCCTTTCGTCTTGCTTGTCCCCCTTGCGTGCCCCCCCATATTACGTGAGTGGAGTTTGATACGCCTCTGCTTACCCTTTCGGGGATACAGGAATGATTGTATGTATGTGTATGCATATATGTTTATAAGTTGCACCTAAGGTTTTTTTGATTTGTAGTTAATGTTAGATTTATATACTGAAATCTATCCACAACGACGCCCAGTGCGGTAAGTCGAAATATCCAATCGGAAAAATAGTTTTGACGTAAAAAAAAATAATTATTAAATTTTATTAAGGGTTCAAGCAATTAAGCTACATTGTTTTGTACATATTTCGGAAAATAAATTAAAGCAATGTATATAACTTTGTTCGCATTTGATATTTAAAATATCTAACCTTGATATCCATCTGATAGGTATCTACATGCAAAAGAACATAGCACGTTATTAACGCTTGAAAGCAGATATAATATTATTTTTGTTTTATTCTATAAAATATTCACTATACCAATATCACACATTTTCACCTCACAAATACAAAAGTAGGAAACCCAAAAAAACGTTTTTTCCTCCTTTGTTTATAAAAAAGGGACGAAATTGGGTGCCAATGTCCTCTGGCCCAATTACCCTCGCGTGCGATCCGATGACACAGCTAGGGAACAATTTTTTTTTTTACCCTTTTTTTTGGTTACTCGGAGGCGAGATTGCAGGCGCCTCGTTCTGTAATTTGTCGTCCGCCGCACCGGTCAAAATGGGGACTGATTTTTTGTTATTACTTACTCATCCTGACAAGAAATAGCTTGTTAAGTTCCACTTCTCTGGTGTAATTGAGGTTTGGTGTTTCTTGTTTTATTTGCAGTTCATTTATTTGGACATGTGTTAAAAAAATGTGGAAGTTTTGGTTTGTAGATTTCGGTAATTTGCATATTGGGTACTTTTTAATTTGTGCACTACGCACATACCTACATACATCAGATACACCTCGTCTCTTATCCGCTTTATGTTTCTCGAGAGGGAAAAAGCTAGTTCTCTCCTCCAAAAGTTCAGGGTCACCAGAAATTTAAAACTAGTCCCTGTTTTCGACAAAAGAACCGATGTTGGAGACATTGTGTAGTTTTATTCGATTCCACTACGAGATGACTGGTTTATTGTTTCCTATAGTCGTCGGAATATTCACCGGGAGTCTCCATACAGAATCAAATTTCTTCGTTTTTTTTTAGTTAGTTTTTCTAATATTCTTTTTGGTTAGATTTTAATGGTTTCCGTTGTTTTGGTAATCATTCATAAGGAATATAATAGCTAGCCAATTTTCGTAGTTCTCATTATGTTATTATTGTTTGTTGTTATTATTTATTCAAATTATGTTTTCAAATTTTAATAAAAATGTAAACATATTAAGTTGCATGATTTAAAATTATATTTTAACTAGCAACCTGCCCTGGCTTCGCATGCATACAAATTATACACTTAAACCTTCTCCATGAATCACTCTGTCTATTAGTGAAAACCACATGAAAATCCGTTCAGTAGTTTTTCAGTTTATCGCGAACAGACTGACAGACAGACGCGGCGGGGGACTTTGTTTTATAATATGCAGTGATGTCAATAATTCTGTCTATATCTAAAAGGTTCATTTGCAAAGTTAATAATACAATTTCAAATGAAAGAGATAATATTTACAAGGTCTATTTGGTCCCTTTTATTTGCACAACACTATCTTTACATTTCTCTAAGACACTCATTTTGACAATTTGCGTAAAACGACAAAAGCCATTTGAAGACCAAACGCGTGTAGGCACCAATTTTTTGCGACCACCGGCAAAGAGGAAGCGGTAAACAGCCTATAATTGAGACAATAGCTACCCGGAATCGGACAATCGTACGTGCATCGGAAATACTTAAGCCACGAGAATCGTAAAAAAAAACTAAAATCTTTGGCGCCAATGACCAATATTGTTTTTTTTATTTTCCATTAAAGTGTTTTTTTAAAGGACTTTAGTCGTATATATATTTATGAGTAACAGCCTATTGAAATCATGGTTAGAATTAAAAAGTTTTTGTTACTAAAGATTATATTAGTAACAAAAACAGGTTTATACATTTTGCAATTTACATTTTTAATCTAAATTGCCAATAAATTGATAGTAAAATATTTTTAATAGTTAAATATGAGGTATAATGTAATGTTTCTTATAAACAACCTCAAAATATAGTGATAAGGTCATGCGTAATTATGAATTTTGTTACGTAAATGTGACATGCTAGTTAGTCTCATAATTTTTTTTCTTAATTTGTTTAAGTTATAGTTCTCTATATCTATTTAATGTAAAAAGTATTCAGACTATGCCTCGACAAAAGTACTTTTTAACCCCCGACGCAAAAAGAGGGGTGTTATAAGTTTGACGTGTCTCTGTGTGTCTGTCCACAGTCCACCAAAATGTATCTGTGTAATTTATCTATAATATGTATGCATTTAGTAATATGTTAATATGTTTATCAGTAGTCTAGTTACCATGGTACTGGCTCTGCCTAGGTTGGGATCAGACGGCTCTGTGTAAGGTGTCTCAAGATATTAATATATTATTATTATCATCAGGAACAACCCACAGTAATGTAAACACAAGCCGCCCAACTCGTAATACACTGTTCTACCAAAGATTGCAATTAAAGACCACTTGCATATGAATGCATTTCTGATTTTGAATAGAGTCCGCCAGAACTTAGAAATAGGCATCTTCTCATACCTTCTTTAAATCACATGTGTGTACTTTCCATATCTTAATACCACATTTTCCTTTTCCCCAGGCTCTGAATCATACTTGAAGCCTGTGTTTTGTTTTATAGAAACATATTTTTTAAATATAGAGCGTTCCGAAAATCTTAACTTACATGCCAGTCTTGTTCATTGTCTCGACAAGTCTAAGACGCACTCATTTTTTTTTTATTTAACATCTATTATGACAATCTGTCAACTAAGATTATGCTACCGACGCGACGTAAGATTATCTAGCAACCAATTGCATTGTTTAACCGAGTGATCTGAAGCATGTCATCTTACTTCAGTTATTGGTAAGATCATTTTGCACTGTTTGCAAATTTGCGGTTATTACGCTTTGCTTGTTGGCATCGGCCGTTGAGCGCGGTCCGCAGATGCTTAATTTTTTGAAGTGAAAACTTCTTTAGCGGCGTTGTGCACTTTTTGGGATGGGAAAAAAATGTAAAACTTGCGTCAGGACACCTGACCCTGATCGAAAATGTGTCCGCGTCAGGACACGTGACCCTGATCGAAAATGTGTCCGAGTTTCATATATTTAAAAAAATATTTTTACGCCATCTGTGGATTCTGCGCGATACTACTGTAGTTTGATATATACTAATTATCCATATATTAGTTAAGGCAAATTTCACAGATGGCACAATTCGAAACTTTTTACAATATTTACTATAAGTATTTATTTTCACTTCTGTCGGCAGTCCCATGACTGCCTATTTTTTTCTACGATTGAATGTAGGTAGGTGATGCAACAGAGCTGAGTGTACTCATCGGACTGGTACCCTAGAGTATCCCCAAAAAGGTTTATAAACTTAGAGACATAAATAAACAATAAAAAACGTGTTATATTTTTTATTCAACTTAATTGGCCAACAACGTAACGCCTTCCCCTTTTATCACAATAACTAGTCAATTGTGTTAACTAAAGATGATAGTATTTTTATTTATTAAACGAGTACTCATTATAAATATCATATGATAAGAATAGAGATATATGATTGTACTCACGTGTCAAGCGGGAGGCGGTTGCGTAATTGCTGAGACGTCGTACTTGCGTTCAAGTGGTTGCGGGTTCGAAACCCACCCAGTGCACCATCGACGTGAACAGCAATTTAGCTTAGCTGGAGAGGTTAACAAAAATACTTGCCTGCCTTTAAGAACATGGTAAAAGAACATTACATGACTTCTAAATCTATTATATTCTTTGCCTAACATATATATTCTATCTGTTGTGTACATTAATATTATATATTTATATGGGTATGTTTGTATATATTATCTATATGTATATGTTTACATAGACTGTATATATTATGTACTAGTGTGGGTATATGTATTGTTAGGACTGACTGCATATACATATATGTTTAATTATTTTTATTATTTACTTTTATCCATATCATATGATATATGTTATATTATAAGCATGTTATGATTCTTTAAAAATATAAATATCTCCAATATCAGCACTTCACACCACAACTACCCATGATTTCATGGCCATCCAAAGGTTGCCTGGAAGAAATTGCTTTCAGCGATGAGGCCGCCCTTTGTACACATTCACCTGATGTATTTCTCGTTAAAACATTTTTGTTGAAATACAAAAAAGTTCTATTCTATTCTATTTTCTCATCTAGTCATGGGTAACCCTCGTCGCCAATACAAAAAGGAAATAGTTTGACGTCAAGAAGTAAAACTACCTGCCGCTGGTCGGTTCAATTACCGATAAAGGGCTACTGTGGTACCTTTATCGAACATCTGTACAAGCGTAAAGGGCTACTGTGGTACCTTTATCGAACATCTGTACAAGCGTAAAGGGCTACTGTGGTACCTTTATCGAACATCTGTACAAGCGTAAAGGGCTACTGTGGTACCTTTATCGAACATCTGTACAAGCGTAAAGGGCTACTGTGGTACCTTTATCGAACATCTGTACAAGCGTAAAGGGCTACTGTGGTACCTTTATCGAACATCTGTACAAGCGTAAAGGGCTACTGTGGTACCTTTATCGAACATCTGTACAAGCGTAAAGCTCAAACAGTCCCAAAAATAAAAAATAAACATATTGAAGTCACTTCCACGTCACCCTCCACAGAGCTCAGTTAAATACAGTTACTTAACGGCTCCATCCACCAAACTGCGGTTTGTTTACCAAACAAAAAGCCAACTATTGATTGTCAAACATTTAGAAAGTACAACGAAAACACCGATCACTTTACGAAATCTATAGCGAATGTAATAGCGCTTGTAATCGCATTTTTTCTAGTAATGGTCCTTACCATTTCCGCTTTACCCCTCATTATTTGCACCGCAGACCTTTACACAATGAGCCTTTTTGTATTTATTAGCGGCCATCGATCCGCTTTACTATTATATAGCTCTTATACAAGTTTCAGCAACTTAAGACTGGCCAGTTTGTGGTAGAATAAAAAAATGTAAAAAATCAAATGTTTGGTAGAAAATACATTCTAAAAATAAAAATGTAAATTTAAACAAGATTAAAAATTTGTCATGGGAGAGCCATGCTTCGGCACATATGGGCCGGCTCGACCGGAGTGATACCATGGCCTCACAGAAAACCTGCAGTGAAGTAATTTTGCATTGCTTTTCGCCGAGAGAGATTGAGGTTACCGGAGGCCCTAACCCTTTCTACCCCTCTTCTCTTTTCCCCTACTCCCACCTTAAAGGCCGACAACGCACTTGTGACTCTTGAGTTGCAGGTGTCATTTACCATCAGGTGACCCGTCTGCTCGTTTGTTCCCTATACCATAAAAAAAGGATTGCTTGATTTGCTTTTAATTTTTTTTTTATAAATTATATTGTTACTATTTAGATTTTTATTTAGAATTATGTTTGTCCCCAATATAATTGAGTATCGTACAGCCACATGTGGCAGACCTGTAATTGTCCCTACCTCCGATGAAATTCAGGTGACTATATTCACCAGCTTCTGTTTTCCCGCAGGTTGAAGATTTGTTCAAAGTTGGGCGGCTTTATTTTGAGTACTTTAATATAATGTAAAATGTAAAACGAGTACACGGCTTAGCGTAGCAACTAAATCCTGTTTTATAAGTAGCCCCACTCTACAAATTGTTTTAATTAAGTAATGATTTGTAATAATCTTTTATAATCATTTTTCAAGAACAAGTTGGAAGACCCGCTATCATGGAACACGCTGTATAATGGTAAGCTTGAATAGAACCAGTCATAGATCCGGTTTATCTTATCATGTGTACGACAAGAAGTATCTTAAAGCTTGGTTTTAAATGTCAATCAGTGATCTTGGCTTCCATATAACATTGTAAACTAAACACACTGTATAAAGATTGCATTAAGCTTAAGAATGTTGTTGGATGAAAAGGATTCTAGATTTTGCCTGACTGTAGCACCTCATCCCTATTAGGCTAGGGTTGCCAGATCTTTATTTGAGGCAAGGGACAGCGTTTTAGTGCCGTACAAGGGACGTACGACAGTGGTGTAGAGAGTGTAATGGTAACTAATAATATTATAAACTAGCAACTCGCCCCGGCTTCGCACGGGTAGCAGAGACATCTTAAACAATCATCAATATATTTCAATCAGTTTACATAAAATTTTAACAAATTATACACCTAAACCTTCCTCATGAATCGCTCTGTCTATTAGTAGATTCGGTAGATTTTCAGTTTTATACCAGAACTGACGCGGCGGTGGACTTTGTTTCAAAATATGTAGTGATGTGAGTGAGTTTATTTGTTTGTTGCGGTTTCACACCTTAATTTAGAACAGCTGATAAAAATAGTTTTTATTACAGTAGTGCTGGACAAAAATTATGAAAAGAAAGAAACAAATGCCATTTAATATTAAACATTTAAATTTGGAACATTAAAAGTACAAGTAGTTACAGCGTGGTAACTACTAGCGTTTTGTTATTTTGTCCGTCAAATTTTAAACAAGCGCAATTTTTAATTTATTAAAAAAGACAACGCCCTCGCTAGGAATAATTCATGTGTTTCGGAGGACTTTACAAACGTTGAAACAACTCGGAACAACTATTTGTGGTTCACACAAATTTTTGTCCCATTTGGGACCCACAACTCGATGTGGCTAATGCGCGGTTCCTATATTCAAGAAACGATTCGTTTTGCTTACGGACGGTAAAAACAAAGTAAATTTTCGTTCCGTAAACCGTTCGTAAGCAAAACGAATAGTTTCTTTTCTTGATTATAGGAACCGGGCATTAGTGGCAAGATGACTTTACCCAATGCGCCATGCATGCAATCAACTGGAGCTGGACTATATTTAAACACAACGAACGAACGGTAACTCAACTTTAAATACTTCAGCTTTCCAGAAAAAGCATTTCCACGACCTCTTCCTTAGAGAAAACAATCAAACAACACAGACATGTTATGTACATAAAATCTGTTAAAAGTAGTTAGTTAAACCCTAAAATTAAAGTTGATACTTCTCTTGTAAGGACATCTACGAGTACTTCTCTTATAAATCTTGGTGGCCACACACTTGAACCAAACTTGCTTATTATATAATTAACGAAAAAAGGTAAATAACTACTGTCTTTTAATTATAAGCATTGTTGTCATTTGAACCCACTACACTTAACCGACACCACGATCGGTAATTGCGTGGTATCTGGATTTGTATGTTAATAAATATTTATGTGTGTTAAATCGGGCAATAAAATATAGAAATAAAAAAAAACATTTTTATCTATGGGATTTTAATGTAAAAGATAACTTAATTTCTTCGCAGTCAAAGTGAGTTTATATATAATGATTTTTGCGTCTATCATGTCATGCTATGTATGCTATAAAAAACTTCTTAATGACACTTGGAATACATAAACTTATTTACAACTAGCAGTTCCCACGCGGCTTCGCTCGCGTGTACATATTTTTATATTTTGCGCGGAACCCTTATTCTTTTTCCAAAATAAAAGTAGCCTAAGTTACTCCTTATAACACCAGCTATCGGCCAGTGAAAATCCCGGGGAAATCGGTCCACCCGTTCCGGAGATTAGCCAAAACAAAACAGACAGACAGAAAAAACCTTTAAAACTGATTTTTAGGTATAGGTATCGTGCAAATAACTGTATGAGGTTAAAAAGAAACTATTATTTTGACATTACAAACAGACACTTCAATTTTATTTATTTGTATTGATATAATGCGAATAATTCAGGATAGGTCATAGCTGTATAATATCACGGTGTTATCCAAAAGCAGTAATGTTGAAAGTCTACAAATATTAAATTAAATTAAAATAAAATATCATGCACCTCCTGCGTATGCATGCAATCTACTACCTGCATGATTAAATTGCAGTAAGAATACTTTGACTGGCCCGTTGGTCTAGTGGTTAGTGACCCTAACTGCTACGCCATAGGTCGTGGGCTCGATTCCTACCCGAGACTGGGTGTTCTTTGTGTCCGTTGTTGGTATGTTTGTAAAGTTCCCCCCCGCGACACAGGAGTCATTCCTAATGCGGGAGTTGTCTTTTATAAAAAAAAAATTAAAAAATACTACACCAGCTCAGATACCACCACCCACGCAGTATACAAGGAAGCGGTTATGTTAAACAGCATCTTGTCTGCGAAATCGAGTGCAACAGCATCTTGTCTTATTGCCGAGGGAGACAACTTACTAACGGACGC
Organism: Callimorpha dominula; assembly: GCA_949752705.1. Classification (NCBI taxonomy): domain Eukaryota; kingdom Metazoa; phylum Arthropoda; class Insecta; order Lepidoptera; family Erebidae; genus Callimorpha; species Callimorpha dominula. Next base: position 8,588,975 of record OX457013.1, read on the forward strand.
CGTGACTGACCCGCTAACCTGTCGGTTGTCTACCCCAAATCTTTCATTTCTTGCTTTTTTATTTTGTGATTTTAATGGTTTTTGTATAAATTTTAATGTAAAATAAATCATTTTAGATCTTTGTTTACTAAGACTAGCCAACCGCAATCACATGACCTTAGAAACGGAAATATGATAATTTATTCTAATTCTGCACAATTTGCCAGTCAGCACGAATTCACTTTACTTCATTATTTTATTTTAACGTTTGTTAAATCAGGTCAAGGCAACAAAAGTGAACGCCTCCACGATGGGACGAATCATTTGCAATTATTTTATATTAAGTTTACATTAGAAACTGATGCCTTCTAGCGTGAGAATTGTAAGGTTGTATTGAACTAATAGACGGTCCGGGCTCAACCTACCTGTTATTGACTCAACTCTTCTAGATGCCATTGATGAGTGTTTAATTGGGCTGACGATAGTGTTAAGCTTAGATTCCGGTGTTCCAATTTATTCCGCAGAGTATGAAGATTTGGTTGGTTTCAATCACTCGTGTTTAGTGAACGAAGGTTCAACATAATTATTTAGTAAAGCAATTTACGATGATGATGTTCTCGTCGTCAAAGGAAGTTTTTTTTTTCAACGTATCACATTGTTATCAATAATACCGTTCACTAGTTGTATTCTTTTCTAATTTTTAACCGACGAAAAAAAAAGGAGGTTCTCAATTCGACCGTATTATATATATATATATTTTTTTATGTCCTGAGTCCTGACTTCCTTGACATGGGACCACCCTGGAGGTATACCCTACCTCCAGGGTGGTCCCATGTCATGTCAAGGAAGTCAGGATGGGATCCTGATAAAATTGAGAGGAGCCCTCGAAAATTGTAGAAACGAATAGTGTTTCTGTTTACGTTTCATTACTTTATCAGGTATTTGCGTTTAGAAATCATCACATCATGTAGCTGAGGTGATGATGAAAAAAAATCATAAAATAAAAATCTTTTTAACAAAAAATTAAACCGACGAAAACAACTAAAAAGCAAAAAAATAAATGAACCTTAAGTCTTAAGTATTGAGCTTATTTACATAACCTATCAAATTTGTTATAAACTTATTTTGAGTCGGCGCCAAATAATAAAATGATTAATTACTTACCTAGGTACATATAAATTTTTGAAAATTAATTAGTTTGTTGTTTGTTGCATGTAACTTTAATAGCTTGTATTGAGACAAGCCAGGAGTAAGAAGAAAATACAAAAAAAAAAACATCCTATGAATGCGATAAACCGTCACCGCTGCTCCCGACGGCGAAGCGTTGAAACAAAATGATTTGCCGTAAACAGTTGAAGAATGGAGGCCAAGATTTGACACGTGTAACTAAGGCAAAATACATATATATACATGTATGTAGTAATAAACAACAAACTACCTTCAATGGTATGTAAATTAGTACACCTATTATCTAGGTATCGGTCATGGAAGTAGAGGTTCAAATATTCAGACAGCTTTTTTTTAAAGGGAACTCCAGCGTTATGGATTATCCTGTATTGTGGCTTCACAAACATTTAAAGAACGGACACGTGACACCCGTATAGGATTTGAACACTCAACACGGCGGGGCTTAATGGCGAGGTGGCCATTTAAATCATTCCGCCATCCGTGCAGTTGCAAAACCAATCGTTACAATATCGTATAAAATCATTTTTGACTAGTGCTTTTAACTGGCAACACTGACTTTTAATTTATAGTAACATTAGATAAAACATAAATTTTATTATGACAGGTTTGTAAGCCATTATTACGACAGGTTTGTAAACTATTATGATTGGTTTTAGTTTAAACTAGCAACCCGCCCCGGCTTCGCACGGGTACAAATTACACACCTAAACCTTCCTCATGAATGACTCTGTATATTAGTGAAAACCGCATGAAAATCCGTTCAGTAGTTTTTCAGTTTATCGCGAACAGACAGACAAACAGACACGGCGGGGGACTTTGTTTTGTAATATGTAGTGATTTATTTGTACAGCCAGTAGGTGTTACGTTATTAATTTACACAACAAAGTAAAAGTGTATAAATACCGAATAAATGGACAACATTTTAAAGTGTCACACTTCGATCATATACACAGTGGTATATTTGATCGAAGGTGTTACAACTTTCGTTAAATATGAGGTAACATCGGAGAGACATATTTATATCAGACATATATTTATATCAATAAAGAGCCTCGTGGCTAAGCGGTAACCGAGTAGGTTAGCACATTACAAAGTTAAGTAATACTAGCCAGGTCAGTCTAGGATGGGTGACCATTCTTAACACATTGAGACCCCTCCGTGCCTCGGAGAGCATGTTAAACCGTAGGTCCCGGGTGCCATACATACTGTGGCATTCGTTACGAGTAGTTGGATCCCTAAAAAAAGTCCGACAACCTGGTCTAACTACAGAACTTTGATATCGCCTAGACCTTGGGTTTTGGAGGTTTGATGGCAGTCGCTTCACGTAAAATATCAAAGTTTGGCCGTATCGAATTTAAACTGAAAGCCGATTCCAACTTACTTATATTTATTTTAATAATTGTTTATTTACACTACTTGACAAATAACCGATGGTAGGGCGACCGATTTTTCTGTATTACTACGAAATAGAAAAGTTTATCGTAGACAAGATAAAAATTTAAAGTATTGTAGACCTAAGATATTATTATTGTGGCTACGATCTATACGGCCTTAAAATTGTCTATTAAAATAATCTATTATGTAAAAAAACACAACATTTAAGATAATAAAAAAATATACGATGTTTTAAACGGCCTTAAAACGAGTTACAGACGTAAAGATATCAATGTACTTAGAAAAGATAATAAAATATCAATAAAATACTAATGATAAGTCGATTCGGTATTTTGAATTCTTTAAAACATTATTAAGAATATAGCTAGACATTTTATAGTCAGATTAATAACTTCATTCATGTAAAACGTTGAAGAATGTCCATAACGTGTTTTTTTTTCTTTATTAATTTATTTATTTATAACTTGTTTTGCCCGCGGCTTCCATAGTGTTAATGTAGTTTTCGTCCGCTTCTGTATCCCTGACAAGGTGTTTACAAAATTTCATGAAGATCCATAAACAGTTTTTCAAAAATACCTTATACATTTTTTTTCTTTTTATTTAAGTAAATTTCATATTTGTCATATTTACTTACTTGGTTAAAATTATGTCTGTAGGTAGTATGTTTCCTTTAAATGTATATGTGGTACTTTATAAACATACTATTGTGTTGTTTGTCTATTATATAATATACTAGCAACCCGCCCTGGCTTCGCATGGGTAGAAATTGGGTACAAACCTTCCTCATGAATCAGTCTGTCTAATAGTGAAAACCGCATGAAAATCCGTTCAGTAGTTTTTCAGTTTATAGCGAACAGACAGACAGACGTGGCGGGGGACTTTGTTTTATAGTATGTAGTGATTATATTTCCATCTTCATTTAGTACATTTTTGTACCAATATCAATTTAATTACGCTCAACAGTAGACCGAATTTCTGTAAAGACGATGGTAAAGGAAATTATGATTTTGATAAAATTAAATACCTCTCTCTACCTCCTCTACGAATACATAAGTAAGACATTATTTCTCTAAAGAACAAATATCTTAATCTTTTTTGCAGTACCCTAAAATTGAGTTAGCTATTGTTCTGCTAGATTATATATTATATAGCTAAAAAGTTTCAAATAAAAAAATGAAGAAAAAAGTGCTTTTTATTATCATTTTACAGCAGCATAAACACAAAAACACTTAACAAAATCCAATAATATTGAAGGCGCTCGTCAACAGAATTTTATTTACGCGTCACTCCACCCGCAACTTGCCACACCTTTCTTTTATATATATCCTCAAAATGTGCCGCAAAATCATCGATACACTAATACACATGTCTAATATCAGCCTCCCTTCGAAGGCTTTTTCGCCCCATTTCCCGCGGGGAGAAACGGCTTGCGTTATGAAAATTTGACGGCTACCGATACGCGATGATATGTACTGGGGTTAGCTTGCGTATATTATTTTACATGTCCCTCCCCTTGTACTCACGAATATGGCATACTCATAATCGGTTAGATTTCGTTTAGTACAGTTGTTTGAATGTTAAGTTAAAGCAGACCTTTCTCTAAACAGTTTAATATTAATTTTATGCATAACTAAGATAAACAAGGCTGTTAGAACTATTAAGTAACCAATTCAGCAAGAATTATATTTAGTTTTATGAGTTTTGAAATGAAATTAGTGTGAAATATATTCATTTGGGTTTTAGTTTTATTAATTGAAATATTGATTAGTTTATGCAATAGGTACATTAAGTTGGAAAAAACGGACTACAAACACTGTGACACATCAAATATCCTACTAATATTATAAACGTGGAAGTTTGTGAGAATTTATGAAGCAACAATCATCCATACGAATGTTTGTTGCTCTTTCACGCAAAAACTACTGAACCGATTACGATGAAACTTGGTACGTAGATAGCTTAACACATAGGGTTTTTATTTATTTTACTTTTTATTCCGCTATTCTCACGGAATCGGGAGAGTGTGAGCGGGCACAGCTAGTTCAGAATAAATATTTAGTTGTTTTTAATCTAAAAGTATATCGGGGCGGCCTTATCCCTTACTCCGTGTCTTTTAAGATGAGAACCACAAAATAACTGTAACATGTGTCAAAGGTAACCATAACCACAACAGTGGTTAACATATTATTATGTGACAATTTTATTATACCACGGTTTGGATGGCGATATCTATTCTATTCGAATACTACGTTCTTATACCATTGGTAATTCTTATTAGTCACATTTATTTTGTATTCCAAACTACTTTTTAACTAACAAAAACAAGAATTAGTTACAGTCAGTGAAAATGATTTGGATAAAAACATTAAACATTACCCTGATGTAAAAATACACATCACATTTACAAAAATTAGTAAAAATTTAGTTCAAATATGGATCATCACAGTCAATCAACTATAAGTATAATCAAGTTATAGTATTCTTACTTATTTTTTGCTTAATGGTCAGTACTTAATTGGATTCAGCTACGTTTGTGGAAATATAACACCATAAAGACCACTCAAAACACTTTTACTAACTGTACCTAATTCATGTTCTGGTATTTGTTCTCAAATTTTGTATCCGTTTGGAATACAAAATAAATATGATTAAAAAGAAATACCAATTGTATCAGAATGTGGTATTCGAAAGCAATAGATCGAAAGCGAGGCGTGGGACGTCCCCCTATAGGCTTATCACCTGGCCAAAGTTTGAATAGACACACGGAAATTCCTTAAATTAAAACTAGTTTAAAAAATATAAAGTACCTATAGCAACACAGTAAATGTCCTAAGTAACATATAAGTAATTGAAACACAAGTATTTGATCATTGTTTAAAGACGATATGCAAATAGGAAAAATAAATTGTTTCTATTCTTTGAATATGGATACAATCCTACTAATGTTATAAACGTGAAAGTTTGTGAGGATGTATGGGTGTGTGGATGTTTGTTGATCTCTTGTTCTCTTGAAAGGGTGCTACTATTCTGTGGAAGATTTGTGATCTTTTTTTTATTTTTTTATTGTTTAAAATTGCTATTAATTTTGTTAAAATGTATGTATTTTTTTTTTATCAAATATTGTTTATATAATTCGAAAATCGTTGTTAATTTTGCTAATTTTGTTAAAATGTATGTGTTTTTTTTTTCTAACATTGTTTAATTAATTCAAACACAATGTGACAGTTGTTCTTGAATAAATATACTGAAAGCTACTGATCTTTCACACAAAAACTACGGAACCGATTGCGATGAAACTTAGTATGTAGATAGCTGGAGACCTGGATTAACACATAGGCTACTTTTTTCCTGATGTTCCATCCGCATCGGGACTTACGCGAGTCAAATCGCGGGGTGTAGCTAGTATAACATGTTTTTGTTATAACAAGCCAGTTTTTCCCTAGTAATAATCAAAGTGTATATAGGCCCTAAACTTTGATTTATTCCATACTAATTTATATACTTATTACTAGCGATCCACCCCGGCTTCGCTAGGGGGGCACGCCAAAAAACAAAAAAAAAATTGATCCGATCGCTACCAAACTTCTTAGGATCACCCGCTAGGTTACTCTAAAATAAACCGTTTTGGAAACCATACACACATGGATTTTTATATAGGTTAAAATAAAAGTTCTACTATCCAATTTAATTCCAATTGCATACAAATTCATACAATATTATCCGTTCCAGCAGCTCCAGCTTTCAGTTTAAGCTACCTGACACAGCGATGTAGAATATTTCAGACACTTAGTTTATCTCGGCTTATATATTCACACAGATAAGTGTGGTCCTATTTTAGGAGCATTATGTGTTCCTACCTAATAGAAATACAATTGAAAGCTTAAACAAAGCTTAAAAAAAAGGATTTTGTGAAAAAGAACTTTGTGGAGGTGCACATTTCTTAATAACGTGTTAATAATTTTCATGTAATTTTCAATTCGATTTTTTTTTATTTTTATGCAGACATTTTTGGAGAAATCCGAAAATTCCATGAACACCTTTAGTATTAAGTATAACTAATAGTGCGTTTTCTATACAATGAAAAATATAACACATAAACTTTTTGAAAATCGACAGGTCAACGTCTGTTGTGTTAACTACTACAGAATAAAAACAATAATTTATTAACCGGCATTTTTATCTATTGTGTAGTTTACGTGTCAGGATAAAATACACAGTTTTTTTTTTGTCTGTTATTGGACTCCAAGTTTATGAGTAAAGGATCGCCGTAGACGTAAAATACATCTACTTAACACTGAACGAACCCCATGTTAATCCGTAACACATCGATATGGTAAGTAATCCACAAGTTGATATGTTTTATCGCCAATCCATAACGCGCTAGACTATAAAAGGCGCCATATTTCAAATGTGTAAATATATGTGAGCGAACACTCCCCCCGAGACACGGACGACGTACATAAAATATTATATTGCAATTTGTGCTTCGCTCCAGAAAGATTAGAAGAATCCCCGTACATGTTAAGTGATATTATTTTTTGTTCTAGAATATGATAACATGTATTTAGCGGCTGGACAAGACAGACGTGTCTTTGAATAGAACGGAAATAGCGCCAGTCACAGATTACTGAATAGTTACTGAGTAACTGAGAAATCACTCCCTAGAAAAATATCCATTCCTAGCGTTTTAATTACCTAATCTATCCAGGCGCCGACCGCTACTAGCAAAAAGAAACTTAATTGTTCGAAATTACGATTATTATTATTGCAACGCAAAGGCGCATGGCCGCGTGGTAGTTAATGAGTGTAGGTTTCTTCAATACATTGCTTTATAAAAAAATATTTCTGTCTAAATTAAGTACATAACACTTATCTTTAATTACAAATGTTTTATTATAAAAAATCTAAAATGATTAATAAACTTCTTCCCTGATCTAAAATCTCGATTATTAAACTGTATGGTGGAAAATATTCGAAACCGTACAAAAAATTAAAAAAAAATTGAGGGAAACGAGATCAAATAGGGTCGAAGGGATATTTTTTTAAATTTGATAACTAGAGCTGCTGGGCCTTTTATTTCTTCATTTTTTCTGTTACTGGGCCTTAATTCATGTACAGCACATATAGTACTAGAAACCATTTCAATTTTTCACTGTAAGTTTAACAATATTTAAAAAATATATCAATTCTCGGATTACGTTCTTGTACTATAAAAATAAAAGTGAGTGCGCACGATTCAGCCGTCAGCAACCCACTACGCGTAACAGCGGTAAGGTCCGCCGACGGACCAGCGGCCGGTAGGTATTTAGCGCGCGCAAATACATCGGAGACCTGGCAGTACAGTGTTTGATGCCCAGTGTCTGGATCCGGATGTTTGCAGCGGCACTATTGTGACTGGTCAATAATCTCACCTTACATTCTGACCTTGCTATCTTTCACTCTCCAAAAAGTAAATGCTCCAATGTATGTAATAGTAAAGTGATGAAACAATACAATGATGGCGATGACGTGTTTTTGTCTTTCGGTTATGAATGTTCTATTAGTTACCTACAACATTTTACTTGCTGATACAACTTGCAAATGGTTCTTGTCATTTCTTGCTGAATATAAAAAATATGTGTGGAGGAACGGGTGTCATTTTCCTCCAACCCAAAGGGAGGATCCTCCGACCAGGCCAGGTGGACCGCGGCCCATACGGTGGATGTTGGCAAGTTATATATATATATACTATCGACGCGAGAACTTTTATTGCGCGATGCAGGATTAGTAGTTACTTCGCAGTTCAGCTTGTCTTCGCTAGATGATGCTGTAGTATGTTTTTTTGCTGCATGTGGAACTCGCCACATATGTAAATTAGATTTTTGTCGTTTTTATTTTTGCCTATAGTATGATAAGGATGGTTAACGTCTATATTTTACATTCATAAAGTTTTAAGCAACTTTTGTTATATTAGTCTGTGGTCAGTAGAAATAAGTAAGTATTGTTTTTTACTACTTTTTAAATATTGAACATGCCATGTTACTGTAACCATTTTATAAATGACTAATTTCTCCAAAGATTCATTTTGAGATACATTAATAACACCTCTTAGGACGAAAATTACCATAGAGTATGACTAGATTATCCGCAAATGGTAGCCACATATTCCCAGTGGGATCAGTGTCGACAGACCGGACAACATTTTAATGAGCTTAATGAGCGAGCGTGCGTGTAATCACTCCGTCTCACGGACGTGGGAGCTTGTAGTCGTAATATGTCTAAAATTCAAAATAGAGGTGTAGAAGAACTAGCTTTTCATAACATTCTTTTATTTCTAATAGTGAGATTTATCGCATACCCTTGAGATAAAAAACAGAAGAGACCAGTAGTGGGTTGATGTGGGTAGACAATAATAACGATGACTTTTAAAGTTATTAAGAAAAATGCGGCACTTACTTTAATTAATAAATATATTAACAAGAATAAAATACAATAGCTACTACCAATTGGAGATAAAGGCTATTGTAAATTCACAAATTAAGACAATTATCAGATATAATAAGTTGCCCGTGCCGCAGCAGACTCTCCAGGTGCCGGAGAGCGCAGAATGATCTCCGCCCTCCATGAGCGTTGCCCTGAGGGTAGCGAATCGGCCTGCTTGGAGAGGGGTAAGGTCCCCCCTATTCAACGGTGTAATCGCCTACTGTCAAGGGTTATGGAGGCTTCCTTTTTAGAGTATAGCGGTTCCTCTGCTATAGACCCACTTCTGACGGAACACACGGTATCGAAACAAGTGGAGCAAACAATAAAAAGGTTAAGGCTTTAACAAACGACACTAAACAATAACTTACTGTCGTTTGTTGAAGCCTACATAAGGGAGCTTACTTGCTGACCGTATTTTGAGAATAAAAATATATTACGTAAAGAAAATGAGAAAGATTTACCATATTTTATGTCTTAAAACAATTCTTGTGTGCATTAACTCATTCTTTTCTAATTGTCTCTCGTATCTACGGATCATTTGCAATACCAATGAAAAGTCACGTATATTATTTTGTTTGGTAGCTAGTGAAACAATAGAAATAATTTAAGAAGCCATAACATATTATTGATGGTAGTAACAATACCTTACTCCACTCCCTCTATAGACAATGTCGTATTTGGTGAAATAGTAAAAGATGAAGTGAATAGAATACTTTGTTCAAGTTCTTACAAATGTATATTTAGCATAGTGCTATTATCATTGACCTTCTGTTAAATTACATACCAACTGTTTTGCACTTTTCACTAATAATACCTGTGATTGACAGTTTAAACTCGCTCATGCTAAATCTTTTTTATTTAATCTAATAGTAAGATAATAATAATTGCTATACGACCGTGTATTTTGTAAAATATTAAAGCAATTGTTTCACACATTATATTAGCCTAACTATTAAAGGTATATATTTATCATCATCATCAGCCTTTCGCCGTCCATCGCTAGACGAAAGCTTCCCCCCTGTAGCACCAACTATCCCTATTTATTTTATATTTAATTAACATTCATGTTTACTTTTTAATTACTTTGGGTCAAGAATATATGTTTATCAGTAAATCGTTTCTGATTAACCAATTTCTGAAAATAATTTTATATTGCATTCTATAAATGTTTACTACAAAATTAAATAAAACTCATTTATATTTTTGTCAAATTATCAATGATTTTTGTCGACTTTCGTCCACCAGACTATCTAATATAATTATTTCTTTGTTCTTATTGTTACATCGAAGTTTATGTCTTCTAAAACTAGACAGACCTTTAACAAAACATAGAAACATGAATATTGGAAAACGTTTCGGAAAACCTGACAAAATTCTACTAAAGCCGAGTACTGGAGTCTACAATTGAATTCGAAACTCAAAACAGAATGCATGAACACACGTACAAATCGGGACAAAACCTATTGAGCACGACAAGGATAGAAAACAAACACACTGAAAGCACAACGTCATAAAACGGGCCTTTTGTTCACCGAAGTGCAGTGTTTGAAAATGCAGCCTAAGTCCCAACCCGATTGCATTTCAACCGCTGAATTTTCCATGAGCCCCAACGTATCCCCGATTCGCTAGTAACTAGTGGGAATTGGTATTCGCTTGTTGCGTACAATATGTATGAGATTTTGTCCGTTTGTTTTTTCGTATCGCACCACTGTCCAGCGTAATTGAAAAATGTTTACTCTCTGCCCCGCTAGTATATTCGGTGCAGGTAATTGCATATTTATGATCTCTGAAAATTTATTTGTGAAAACATCTGAATTTTTTTTTGCGCTTAAAATCAGATCCAAATGAAATTGGCAAATTTGAGCTCAGAAGGGAGGACTATTCATAGTCTGTATATTTTTGGGTGTGCAGTATTCGTAGGCGCGAACAAATGTGACTGTGGAAAGTGATGGAGTAGCTCCGTCTAATCCCAGGTGACGTCGAGAGCCAATTAGACGTCAAGCATTCGTCTTCCCGTCCTTACTTTTTCACTTCACTCACTTGGGGGCGGATTTCGTACGAAAATATGAGCTCGAATTTGTCTTCTTTAAGTGAAAGTTATAGCGAGTATAGCTTCGTATATATCACGATGTCATCTTACGTATAATAATAGAATAATGTTAGAATATATATCGTGTAAATACTAAGAAATAAAAATCGATATACACTCAAGAGATACAACGCAACTGAAGCGCTAGTGAAGTAACTAAGTTTATAGAAATGATTGAAGTGAAAACTTCTTTAGGCACGTTGGGGACGTTGGTGTGGAAAAAACTCGAGTGACCGTCACGCTCAGATACATATATAGGCCTGTGCCTATATATGTATCTGATGGGATACACATCTGTGTGTGTGTGTGTGTTTATATCCCACTATCCCATTAATTTTACAAATGTGAAAGTTTGGATGGATGGATGGATGTTTGTTACTCTTTCACGCAAAAACTACTGAACCGATTGCGATGAAACTTGGTATGTAGATAGCTGGAGACCTGGATTAACGCATACGCTACTTTTTATCTCGATATTCCTACGGGATAGGGTAGTATTATTATATGGAAGTTATGGTTTCACTTCTGACGTGCAGTCAGTCCTACGACTGACATTTTTTTTTTTTGGAATTTTACAATTTTAGACACAGAATTTTTTTTTTTTTGTTGCCTTTCGGGCTTTCTTTCCAAGCCAAATTATATCTCAATCTAAACTAACATTATAAAGAGGAAACATTTTTGTGTATATTTGTAATGTTTTTCCAAAAAAACTACTGGACCGATAGCGATGAAACTTGGTATGTATATAGCTGGAGACCTGGATTAACGCATAGGCTACTTTTTGTCCTGACATTCCTACGGGATCGGGACTTACGCGGTTGAAACCGCGAGGCGCTGTTAGTAGTTAATATGTCTCGAAACATTTCACATTAACATTAAGCATATCAACAGAGCAAATCTCGCAGACCTGTGTAAACCAATGAACGTCGTTTAGCTAAATTCAGATGAGTAGCAATCTATAAAATAATATAAATCGTTGTTTTTCTAGTATAACGAACTCGGACGAAAATAACACGGGTTTTAATACAAAGTTTCTAATTTAATTTTCTATTTTCCACCCAAAACGCTGGGTATAATAAAGTAATATAAATAAAGTAGATTCTCAAATTCTCAATGAGTGGACGAGCCCAAGGGTTTAGAGAAAGGTAATTTCATAAATGGTTACCCCGAGCTACCCCAGACGGTTAAACCTTTCAATGTTAATTTGTTTGTTAATTTTTCTCAGCCTTTTTCACTGACGTAATTAGAGTTTTCGTTTTAAAATTAACTGAAATGATTTTTTATTGTTTTTGTTAATTTATGAAAGAGGTGAAAAGCTTAGGGGTTGAAATTAATGGGTTTTGTTATTTTTAAACCTTTTACTAAGTCTCTAATAATATTTATAATTACTTACTAACTCGCATAACGAACAGCAAAAATTTTGATTTATGTTTTTTAAAATGGTGATATATCTTATATGAATAGTTAAGACGTCGTATGTCATCATCATCACAAAGCTATTTAAAAATATTTGCTAAATAAAAAAAAACTCTTTTTGGGGAATAAATTTTATGATACAGATATTTTAATGACCATCTTTAACGTAAATATCTAGCAAAAGTGTCTATGGTTTGAGACATTTGGTACCGGCGTCACAATCCACAAGAGAATCCCTACATCATCACTACACATAATTATAAAACAAAGTCCCCCGCCGTGTCTGTCGCGATAAACTCAAAAACTACTGAACGGATTTTCATACGGTTTTCACCAATAGATAGAACGATTCATAAGGATGGTTTAGGTATATAATTTGTTAAGGTTTTGTGTAAATTGGTTGAAATATGATGATGATTGTTGAAGATGTCTCTGCTACCCGTGCGAAGACGGGGCCGGTTGTTAGTTAATTATAATTTTCAGTTCACAAATTGATATTTGTTTAACGTTATATAATTCAGTGGCATTTGAGCGTTTGGTTTATAGAAGACTAGAAAAAATGTTGTTTCTAAATTGACCAGGAAGGTGGTAACATTATTTTAAGATTTAACAGAGTGTGGTGTTAAAGATGACAATTAATAATAATAACAAAAGACGTGTCACACACGGCCGTCTGTCTGATCCCAAAATAGGCAGACCCTGTACTATGGTAACCAGACTACTGATAAACATACTAAAATAGAATAAAATAGAATAGAATGAAGTTTATTGTACACCAAAATATTTTTACATGGAATAGGTACATCTTGCGAGTATGTACAAAGGGCCTTATCGCTAAAAGCAATCTCTGACAGGCAACCTTTTGATGGACAAATGACAGTAAATAGATGAAAAAATTATTACTAAATACATACACATTATAAATAAATTACACCTAGACACAGAATAAATGATCGTGCTCATCACACATTCTTAGTTGTGGGAGCAATCGAAAGCGTCGTTTCGATTTGGCTCAGCAGTTATGATTAGAGATCGGATATTCGAAAGCATATTTACCTAAAGTTGAGATGTTGCCTATTATGGAAAGCACTTTTTTATCGAAAAAATCCCGCGCCCATGTACAACTTTTCTGTCTTTCATTTCTCTTCTATGTAGTTTCCTTGTGTACAACATAAAAATATTATGTGATGTAATGAATAAATAAGTTTATATTAATTTATGTTTTCTTATTTACCACACCACCATTTCTCTTACACCTTACATACGTACATACTCGAATGGGAAACACCTTAACTTAAAAAGAACTAACTTAAAGTAAATATACATCCGATTAGTTATGCGATCCCGGAATCCCGGGATTTTATTTTAAATAAAAATATACTTACAAGCCGCTTCCATAATTTGTTATCCAAAAAATGACTTTAGGTAAATATGCATCCGATTATCCGATCTCTAGTCATGATCCAGGACCACTAGACCAACAGGCCCGTCTATTATTATTGATTAATATTTTATTATATTTAAGAGAACACTTTTCTTTATTCACCCACGCATATACGCAAAAGTACCCCTCCGTATACAAACCACTATACCACAGGAAGGTTCGCATGAATCATACCGGGCCTAAACGGATTAGGGCCGCGGAATCAAGTTACGACACCCTTTTCCTCCCTGGCCTGATACGAAACGACGTTACATGTGTGTTTTACTGTACCTAATCGTTCTTTATATAATAAGATGATGTATTTTATACAACTTAGATTGAAAAGAACACACACGCCCGCCTAATCGGTTAATCTAAATACTTTTTGGTGCGCTGGAGTAGCATGTAATATCTTTTCGTGATCGCGTTAACTCCCGTGTAAATACATAAATATATAAGCATGTCTATTAGCAGTCTAGTTACCATAGTACAGGCTCTGCCAAGTTTGGAATCAGACGGCCGTGTGTAAGGTGTCTCAAGTTATTTTACTTTTATATATTATTATTATTATTATATCAGTATGAGATGTACAAAGTAGGTAATAGGAAGAGATGTTCGTGTCGAATAACAGAATGGTCAAACTACTCTTGTATCATAAAGATTGATGGTCATATAAAATGTTATAAAAAGTCATAAATTTAGTTTAAAAGAAACTTGAAACTCGCATAAAATACCAAGTTGGATAAACTTTTGGGTCATGAAGATCGATTATCTTGTAAAATATTGGCGATATTTGTAAAACAGATGTAGAGATACTTAAAAATACTCTTTATTTAACTAAAAAGATAACAATAACTGGTGAAACGTTGCGAGTTGCAGCTTTACTCTAAATATAATCAAGAAACACTCTTTGTTCACTAGTACGTTTGAAGAACTGATGACGTTCGTAAATACAGCTGAATAATATCATAATATATGAGAATTGAGTGACAACATCTATTTGCTTTAATGATAAGAATATATATAGATACATACTGTACTATATGTATTAATAACTAGTTATGAAAAGTACAATATTTTGTATATTTTCGTAACTGGTTAAGAAAATCAGCTACGAAAATGGATAAAATATTTTTATTTAAAAACCAGTTATGAAAAAGTAAATTAAAAAGAAATTTCGCAACTGGTTATGAAATTTAGTTACTATAGTTGACTATACCAAAAAAGTACTTTTAACTTATAAGAGATGTTCCAAATCTATCAAGAAGCATTGAAACGAAAGAAAACAAAAATATTCTTAATTAAAAATTCAGTAGGTAGGCAGTATCAACTTCGTGCGGTCGGAAATGAATAATCCGAAAGCTTTACCTTTAAAGTTAAATTGCGAGGGGAACAAAAGTCACTAACAATCTTAAACTACGAAGTTACGTACTCCCCAGCAATTGCTACGTAATTTGCGGTCACGTGAGGCGGCCATTAAACTTGTCGAACCAATGAGAACTCGCCGTTTAATACGATTCCATGTTTGAAAAAGAAAAATTTAACATCTTTTTTGGGATAAGGCGTCATCTATTTTTTTAATGCTTTGTAATATGTTTAGTTAAAAACGTCGATTAGAAACTATGTAAGTACACACAAAAGTATTCCCTTAACATTTTATAAACGCGCAGCTAAGGGTGGCCAAGTGATAATTCCTTAAATAAAACAATATCTTCAACTTGAAACTGATATTGAAACTAAGTTAAGATAAATAAAGTAAGTTAAGATGAATAAAAATAAAAGGAATAACCACATGTTGCCACGTCAAGAAAGACACGTCACATCTACATGACATAGATGACACATTGTAGACATAGCAGTCATAGACTAAAAAATTATGTTTGTGAAGTAGGTTATTTATTTAAGTAGGTTACAATGTGTATTTATATTATAGACTAAGGGGACATAAAAAAAGAAGAAAAATGTACGCTGAGGTTATTGCAATAAACTATATTTTCTTTCTTTCTTTCCAATAATGATAAATAAAACCATACAAAGCCAACAATACTACGCTACGCAAAAATGTCCTTAGATACTGTTATACTTTTTTTTGTATTTTTTTAACATATCATGCGACTCGAGTACTTACCTAATGTTATATAACTATGACGTATAGATAGGAACTTAATTCCATCTTTGTAAAAATATGTACTACTACGCATATCTATGCAGTAGAAATAATGTTTTTTCGGTGCCTGTATTATAATGGTAGTTTATGGGCTTATAAAATTGTTGTAAATTACGAGAACAGAGAAAAAGCAATGTCCAATGTCAGAGGATGTACAAATCAAAGCGGAACTTATTTTTTGTAATATAGCCATTATTATTTGGTCATGGTCCAGTAAAAATACAGATATATTATTATAAAATTGTTGAAGTAAATGAACATAAATACGTTATTAAGTTGATTGTGGAATAATATGAAGTTATGGACATGACATTGAGAACAATATAGTTATAAACGACATGATCTCATCTCACGGATCATTTAATGTAAATCGATCTATTACAGAAAACGTTGGCCATTACCATCGCTCGGCCAATCGCAACGCGTCATTTAAATAGTAATTTATTGAGTTTCGAATTTTTAAAACGTGATTACGACCGCCATCTTGGATGTAATTTTGAAAAGAGAACGTGCAACAGCTACTTTGAAACGATTTGTAACGATTACTGCTTCCTTTTTTAAAAAGCACAATATCTTGCGGTTTATATTTGCCAGTATTTTAAGTCAAGTTTCCTCGAATGATCATGAACATGTAATTTAACATTTATTATAGACAGAAAACTTTGATTACGATGTAATCACAGGCTACATAATACATAGGAGCATTATAATGAGTAATATGAGTGCGTATTTTAATGAGATTGTTTTTTATTCATAGTTTTTTAATGTTTATCCAAACGGCTTATTGTTTACAATGATTAAATTTGATCAATCATAAAGATAAGAAGCAAATATGTGTATAACAGTCGTTACAGTTGTAATGGCACGATGATTTGAGTTGATATCAAACTGCTTAAAACAAAATTAGAATAAGCCTATTATGGGCGCACTTTACTGTAAGATTATGATCAAAGGCTTTTGAATTCCGAAATAAACAGATATCAATCAAAAATTTTACAAAAAAATATTTCTAAATATAGATTTAAGAAATTGAGTACGAGTATTTTAATTACTTAGCCTTGAAGAAAAAACCACAATACTATCTACATTTTATTTAAAACGCAAATATTAACGAGCATGACTAAAACCGGTATCTTATGATAGCGGATTACCCAATAATTCTCCCCACGTCGTGTCCTGGCATATATTCATCATTATCTACAAAACTTTCTTCTGCTCTAGGGATGGCTTTACTTTTGCTCGAGGTATTTCTTTTTGCTGAGTAACCGTTATCTAAGTGGTTACTGGTTACTATGTTCTGCTACCAATGTTCATTCTTTCTCATCAACAGTTTTTACTGAAGACCAGACATCCTATTTAGTTATGTTATGACCATTTTATTTCTCGGGAGAAGTCTATTTCCTGTGTTAACATCATCTATAGAGATTACTACTTAGTACTACAAACATCCTGCCCTCAATAGGGAAATTGACAAGTTTTTGAAACTACTTTTATTTAGTAGCTAGGCTCTTATTTAACTGAAACAAAAAATAATTAATAAGAAAAAATCGAAAAATAAAGCAACTTTTGAAATTTTCCGCTAAAAGACTCGCATCTGTCACTAGTAAATTTATTACAGCTTTATAAATTTAAAAAGATTTTAGGTTAGATAAAAGGTTTTAGGTTTTTAAACAACTCAATGTATTATTAAGTTACAACGTGGCGATATGCGGCAACATCCCTAATAATCTCTACTCGACCATAACCAATACTGTGCAGTTTTTATCATTTTATAACTCTCTATCTTTTGGTTATATTTAGCAATAAAAGCGTTTTCGTATCCTTTTTGCAGTCCATCTAGGTATTCTGGATTCCTTACCAATAGTATTTGCTTTAATTAGTTGCCAAAAAACATGCTCTAACTTAGAGACTTATAAGTTATAACAGAAAATTATTAATGTATCTATATATATATTGATCATTTTTTATTGTAACCAACCACTAACACGAAGCTTTGAATAAATTGAAACTGAATAAATTAAACCCCCTGACCGTATAAGGCGAAGGTTCACTGCGGTAGTGCACTCGATAACAAATCACTAAGTTTCTTGTTAAGTTTACCACAAATTTGGGACGATTTATGATAAAATTAAAATTATTTTTCCAGCGTCGTTCCCCATCACGAGGCGGATCGGACACCCGTATCAGAACCGGACACCACCCAAGCGTAAGAAGCCTCGCACGTCTTTTACGAGGCTCCAGATTGCTGAACTAGAAAAGAGGTTTCACAAACAGAAGTATCTGGCGTCGGCAGAGAGAGCTTCTTTAGCTAAGACTTTGAAAATGACGGACGCTCAAGTTAAAACGTGGTTTCAGAATCGACGGACAAAATGGAGGTGAGTTTCTTAATGTTTGATATGAATAAACTTAAGGAATTTAAACTCTAAACCCACAGAAAAAAATGTTTAAAAAAAAACGTGCAATCGATATTGCATTACGAGAAATCTATGTTTTACAGCTTATCTTTAAACTGGATTTAATTAAACTATTCAATAAAGTGTAAAATGCATTAAGAGCGTTAATACGAATTGGAACTTTATTTTCTGTTTTAAAAGAATATAAAATAACAAAAGTATATTGTTATACACTCTAGAATAAGGATCAGACTGTTGGCGCGCATGCTCTAATTTGGGATTTAGGACATTGAGGTTATTTCAGCTTAAGATATATTCGTTCTGATGAATAATATTATAGCTTAGCAAAACTAAAAAGAAAATATGCTTTAATGGCTTATCGAAACGAAAGAGTTCTACTATCCATCTCCTAGCTTCATCTTCACACCATCGTTATTAAGCCCAATCTGTTGGACTCGTCAAAACGAATCACATGAGCCCAAACTTGAAAGGTTTACTAGTAGCTACTCAAGAGTTCCACTATCCACCTACTCGGATTTTGGTCTATCATCAGATCAGGTCCAAGATACCACATTATAGTACTGTCATTCAAACTTCATATATTTACAAAGTTTTTAGATACGACAATAAGAAGTAGGTTAATGCCGCGTTCCAATAAACAAAAAACGACTCGTTTTGCTTACGGACGGTAAAAATTCGTTGAATTTTCCACGAAAATTTTACCGTCCGTAAGCAAAACGAGTCGTTTTTTGTTTGTTGGAACGCGGCATAAATTGTCTTCCAAGATTTTTGACGATATTCTTGTTCACGTGATTCATGTTCTCGTCATCCAAATATTCTCGAAAAGAGTTGTAGCATTCATCCACAATCAGTTTTTGAAGATGCCTCTTGAAAAGTAGTGGACTTACAATAATCAATGTAAAGTACTCGACATGAACTCTCTGGGACTCCAAATTTGACTGTTATCAGATCAGATCTAAAAATAATATGTGTTAATAAAAATAGAGTTGGCAACGTACAAGTATCACTATTGGTACTGTAAGTATTTGTAAAGCGTGATGCGTGTGCTTGTTTTGCCAACTTGCAGCTTACAGTTGCATACAGCTAAACGGCACGAGTATGTCCGTTGATGAGTAGTGTTGCCAGAGCTCGACAGTAAAGCGCCCAATATACAGTAGGTTTTACTGTCAGTTTTGCCACAATCAAAACTGTGATTTACGAATAACCTATCGTCTAATACATACATACATACACGGTTGCACGATGAGATTTTAATGTCGATATTATTTCATCAATCACCAACATCCGTCAATCATGACTTTTAGAAATGATTGCCGTTTGCATGAGCGTCTAATGGATGCCTAACACCGCTGTTACAAGTGACTATAACTATACAACAAGTGACTATAGGTGCCAGAACCTGCTTGCGATGAGGTGGACCGTAGGCCTTATTGCCTGCCACCTGTTTAGTATAAATACAGAATACATAATAATTGGTATAACTAGAGATCGAAGGTGGTCGAAAAAAAACTTGTAATATTACTTTGGTAGCTATTAATTTCCAGTATAAGTTGAACCGTTATGATATAGATCAATGTAACAGATCAACATTTATATACCTCCTGACATTGTATAGCTATTTGGATTTTTTAATTATTAACCCAAAACAAAAATTATTTTTCTACGCTTCTTCTACGTTATAAACATACTTAATGTTTATTCCATGTTTTTTTTTGCTTTAAAAGGGGTATAAAGAATTCTAATTTAAATTAATATCACTTAACTCTGTAAAAAATCTTGTCTATAAATTTTAAGTCTGGCAACTGGGAATCGCTTCTATTTGTAGGCATTTATACATAATTATTTACGTGATGGCGTCAACATTCCTCTCGCTTGCTTGTCGTAGTTGAGATAACCAAATGTTACAATATAACCCAAACAAGAAGACCTTTTATTGCACATAAATTCTATAGCTACAAGGCTTTTGATATAGTGGTCTTTGCCGGATCACTAATAGACCTCTCTCAAAGTACGCTTTCGGAAAATTTAGAGGCCTTCATATAATGGCTTTTTTTATGTACCTCACAGTATAGGGTTGTAAAAATTTTAATGGTTAAAGCTCTTTAAAGATATGGTGAGCATATTATTTGTTTTAATTACTGGAGAGTTTTAAAAGGTTGTTGAATATACAATAGGCTTTTAAATGTAAATAATAAGATTGGGATATACCTAACTGTCCCACTACTGGGCATAGGCTGCTGAGGGAGGGATTAGATATAAGTTTGCCACGCCCGCCTATTTTCAGCACATAAGACAACTTACTTATTACAATGCCATCTTTTTCAATCACTTTACTGAGTTTGGTTCTATCAGCTTTGAAACGGCCATTTTAATCAAATTATCACTATATATTATAAAACAAAGCCTCCGGCCGCATCTGTCTGTCTGTGTGTTCGCGGCAAAGTAAAAAACTATTTAACGGATTTTCATGCGGTTTTCACTTTTCAGCAATAGACAGCGTGATTCATGAGGAAAGCTTAAGTGTATAATTTGTTAAGGTTTAGTGTAAAATGGCTGAAATATGACGATGATTGTGGAAAATGTCGTAAAAAATCAATATAATATGCTCTGCTACCCGTGCGAAGCCGGGGCGGGTTGCTAGTATGGAATAAATATGTAAAAAAGTTGATAAATTATATTGGAGACATCAGCCAACATAAATCATTTTGAATCGTTTAATCAAAGAAAGTACATGTGTTTTGTAAAGTGCTTTTAACTGGCAACACTGACTTTTAATTTATAGTAACATTAGTTAAAACATAAATTTTATTATTGTCATTTTTATCCACAGATACCATAATTACCACAGGTTTGTAAGCTATGGTGATTGGTTTTAATTTAAATATGCTATTTGCATAAAAACTACTAATAATTTATAATCGGAATAATCGTAATCTAGTTTAATAGCCGTTATAAGGAGTTAAGGCTCAATAAATTGATGTTTCTTAGTCCAGAAATCTGTTTTGAGGCAGTGATGCTAAGGGCCGACACCGATAGCTTGAGCCTCTTGCCATAGACTCACTTATGACGGAATATCGTGTAGTTTGGTTTGATACCGACACACCACTTCACCTTCACCAGTAGCCCCAGTGAGGTGACCCAAAGTTATTAACAGATACCGTTGTTGTAGCGCGACACTGCTGGTCATGCGAATGATTTTAAGCGTTGATAACCACTTACCTTCAGCGGACCGTATGACTGTTTTTTATCCTAAACAGCCATAGGGATACAATGTGACACTTCAGTGTAATGTGTAATGTTAAAATTTAAATTGATATTAAATTAGCAACCCGCCCGGCTTCGCACGGGTAGCAGAGACATCTTCAACAAGTATCATCATATTTCAATCAATTTACACAAAATCTTAACAAATTATACAACTAAACCTTCCTCATGAATCACTGTCTATTAGTTGAAACCGCCTGAAAATACGTTCAGTAGTTTCTCAGTTTATCGCGCACAGACAGACAAACAGACGCGGCGGGGTGACTTTATTTTATAATATGTAGTGATGCTTGGCCCTCCTTACTTACATAGCCTAACCCTCCACACACTTACACACACACAGCCAACCAAAAATACTAAAGTACTACCAAAATACTTATTACGATAACAGCGACACACCGTACAAACTGTACCGTCACCTATCGCACGACTGAACACTGCTTCCCAAGATACAGGCTTTCTGCCTAATTTAGGTATCAATTTCAGCACCTACTATATAACAAGTAAATGTTTGTACGATTTCATTTTATTTAAAAGTATTGGCAGGGCCAGGCATTAAAAATTTGCGTCTACTATTTATAAACAAAAAAAATTAAAAAAAAAACTAGTGAAGAAATAAGCTGCTGCAAACGATACGCAATTACAATGGAACATTCCATTTCGAGAGAATTTATTAGCATTTAATTCTTGAAACTCAATAACTCAATAATAATAAAAATATTTTCGCAACATTTGGTATCTACATAACACAACTATTGAAGTTACAAAACCCGTTCATTCTGAGAATCATTGATATCTTCTGTAAGTCTAATAAAAAAAATCGTGATAGTTGCGCAGACAATATTTAAATAATTCTGTTAAAACTGTAACAATTTATAAAATATTAAAAAATGCATAAAAAATGTGTACAATTGAATTCATTATGATAAATACCTACCTAAAGATGAAGATATACTTCAAACATTATTGTGAGTTGACATTTGTCGAGAAAATAAACTACCTGTCTTTTGTAAATAAGAATAATATTTAACTCCACTTCCACAAACTTCCACAAATTGTCAATAAATTATTATTATTTAATTTTCTATTTTGATTTTCTTTAATACGCTGTTTCTAAACTAAAATCAATTATCAAGTACAATCTCTTTATGACCCTTTATATGCAACACATTTTGGCCTCATAATCTATTTCCACCATATTCCTATCGGTCCTTAATACTAACCCAGTATTAAAATATATCCAAAACCTTACAATAAATTGATTGTGGTGTATCGTAATCTTTTAAATGAGCCTGTTATTTCAAATGTTCGTTCGAAAATATAGTGAAATGTGGCTGACCCCAAAATTCCTGTGTCCAGTTAACATCGTATTAATGTGTTGGTATTTTAAAAAGATGTCGTATTCTCACTGGTGTATAAAAAATATATTTTTTTTACAATGAAGAGTTTAAAAATAGAACTTTTTGGTGTAAATCTATTATTTTTAATTCTTATTCTGCTTGCCTATTTATTTTATGGTCTATTTATTCAATGGTATGACTTCAGGTGTTTTTTTTTGTAGTTAAGCTATCCAGTATTCAAAATTTAAACTATTTGTCTAAAAAAAAACCGTCAGAAGGATTAAGTAATGTGGCGGTTGGTTACACTAGCCTATAATTACTCTACACTACAACTACACATTATCTAATCGTGCCTTCAGCTTCCTTTTTTGTTGTTGTATTATTATCACATGCCTTTAATTTGGACTTTAAGATAACGCACTATTTGATTCCTACGAAAAATCTTCCCATAAAGAGCTTAGAGATGTAGGTAGGTACAGTAACCCTGGTCCGAATTGAATAATTTTACATCTACAATGAATGTCGTCGACGTTCCAATTTGTAAATTTCCTTTTGAAGTGAAAAATTCATTAGGCACGTTTGTGTACTTTTGCTATGGGGAAAAAACACTGAACTCGTGACCGGCACGCTAATAATACATGTATAGATGCACTAGAGGGCGCTAATCTAAACATTGAGTTTTGTCAGCTCCTTATCAATTAATGTCACCAACCTGCTAATGTGACGTTTTAAGTTGGTCATTCCGTTTAAGTTTTCACTTCTGTTGGCAGTCGAATGACTGCCTATTTTTTTCAGTTGTAACAGGTATGTTACAAACCGCCATTGAATTCAACTGAACATGATATAATTTAACTCAGTGTCTTACTAAACACGTAACTAATTTAAACTAAACTTTTATCTTGCTAAGACGTAATTGTTAATGTTTTAAAAAGTAATTCAAAACTAATCCTTTACGTAGATATTCCGTCAGAAACATTAGTCAGTAAATTAATCAAGTTAAACTCAAATCCTATCAACATTGCGTTCTAGACGTCGTCCCTCGTTAGGAGATAACCCGACTTTTAATAATACACAAGAGAACAAAAACAAGGAGCTTGAGATAAGCGCCCATTAACATGGCCGGTTAATACAAAGAGACGTCTCGGCTAAATCGACCGAATCTGAATGCTAATATCTTTTGTACGCGACACATTTTAAAATAGGAATAGAGAAAATGTTAAGTTCGTTATGTTGGAATCTTGAAATGCGGCGAACCAAGCTGTTTTATATTTCTCTGATTTTATTGTTTTTGTTTGAAACATTATAAATTTGTCTTGGCTTTTGGGTCGTTAATGTGTATAATATAGTAACATCGTCGTAGTAACATATGTACTTATGTACTTATGTACTTCTTTTTCACAAAGAAAATAGGCTTAGCCTATCCTGGAATAATTAAAATAGAAACTTTTTCAAAAATTCTTTTGTTACTCCACCTATATAGTGTATACTTAATACCTAACTTATTTTGCACACACTAATTCATCTTAATAGGGGATAGCTATAAATTAAGTACTGTAACTGCCATCAGCAGAACTGAGCTAGAACTACAAACCCATTTCTTATATTATAGCATCTTATTTATAATACCATTTTTTTATTTTATCATAACAATCACATTTTTTTATCGCTAACAACACGAATGAAAACAATCCAAAT
Organism: Callimorpha dominula; assembly: GCA_949752705.1. Taxonomy (NCBI): domain Eukaryota; kingdom Metazoa; phylum Arthropoda; class Insecta; order Lepidoptera; family Erebidae; genus Callimorpha; species Callimorpha dominula. Next base: position 8,613,807 of record OX457013.1, read on the forward strand.
AATAGGTAGGTACAAAAGCAAAATAAAATCCAATATCAGACAGTAGATCACGAACATCGCCCGTGAGTGCTTGGCTAATCTTCTTTTTTTTTAATTTATTTGTTTTATTATAATAAAATCAGTGGCATGGCGCCGCGCGTATCGAGCAAGCGTTATCAGTTCTGAACACAAACACCGCTTGTCCATTAGAACGTAATCGGTTGTGATGCCACCAACACACGACTTTAGTACCTCTCGTATTGTTTCGCAGTTTTGAATTTGGAATCCTTTGTTTTTTTTTAAACTAGCTTGCTTAAGCCAAATAAGTTTTTCGAAGGCACCGCATGTACAGAGCCTTGCAAACAATTGTATTTAAAAACTGTTCATTGTCTATGGTTATGCGGTTTCCATGTTACAATCGAAATTCTAATCCAGTATTAATGTACTATTGCGTTGATATAATATATTGAATATTAATAATATATATATATATATATTGATTTAACGGACAAGTAATACAAAAAATAATAATTCACATCCTAGTAGTGTAGTTTCTACGCAAGTAGTGCATTTGCATATAGTTTAGTTTAATAACATACGTATACATTTTGTATTCCCTTCTTTTTCTTCTTATCTTTTCTATTCATTCACTCGACTCACTCGACTCAACGACTTCTCCGTCCTGATAACTTACTTTTATACTATCCGTTACTTGATTGATGAGTAAGTAAGATGACGCGCCAAAAATATATATACATACAACTACTTTAGTTAACCTTATTCCACAGATTATAAATAGTCTGTCTCAGTATTCATAATAGTTTTGTGTAAAGAATATTATAGCTAAGATTTAACTATACTACAACTTTACCAAAATAATACTCCTGAACTTTTCTGTTTGTTTCTTTATCTCTGCTCCAAATTTCATTCAGATCCGTTCAGCTTTTGCGTGAAAGAGTAAAGCGGATCCAAGACGATCATGCGGTATCATCACATGTTGGGTACATGCTGAATCATCATGCTGCATGAAGGACCTTTGAGAGTCTATCATGCAGCATGATAATTCACTAAATTTGCTTGGTATAATCATTTCATTCAGTCCATATAGATAGTACATAAGAGGTCTTCTGCGCTGGTATGGAAACGTCTTTGTCAAAGGCAGATTTATGTATAAATAAATTTGTAAATATAAAAATAAAAGAAATTTTCAATCAACTGCCAGCACGTAGTTTGCATGTCATTCTCATCACAATTAAACGATCATGCATGCACATGACAGCACGTAACGCATGTCATGCTGCATGATCGTCTAGCGTCTGCTTTACAAACATCCATCCATCAATCCATCCTCACAAACTTCTGCCTTTATATATTTTTTATTATATTTTATAATTAGTAAGATATAAGAGACATAATATTATAATGTTTGCCGAATGAGCAAATAGGCAAGAAAGCATTTACCTATTTTCTTTACAGCTTTTATCTTGAGTTAAATATATTATTATTTTCTTCTCTTGGCTTATGTTTGTAAATAAGCATCACAATAAGATATTCTTATAACAAATATAGTAGCCATTAATTAAAGGAAGTGACATTTTATCTATGACAAATGAGTTTGTATTATCAGTGTTCTCAACGAAGGATGTTGGTCAATAAAAATATTGGGCTACTGTAGATCATTATAATCTATGATAATTCATTTTAATTTGACGTTAACAGTGTTATAAAAACCTTTATTAATATTATCTTGTGATGTGGACAACATTATACTGACGGTAATGAAAATTTTCTTAGATTTTGAACCAGTTGATATTTTATTAAATAAGCAACAATACACCATCTGACAATGGAACACTAACATATTTTTTATTTTGGAGTTACTCACTCCGTTATTGAGAAAATCCATAAAAACTATCATGTAAATGTATAGTAGTACCTTGGTATAAGTATTGTGTTAAATTTAAGTAAAGTTGAGTATGCAAAAAAAAATGTAAGGAGAGGCCAAAAGAGAAAGAAAGAGGCCGAAGCCCGAAAGCTATGTATACAATTGCCTATTTGAGTTTTTTGTAACTACTCAAAATATCAACTTAGACAGTTAACCCCTTATAATAAAATAACAAAAATTGTGTCATATTGGATAAAATTTAAAGTGACAATTCGGTATTTGTTAATGCGTCGTCGAAAGAAACTTAAGATGATGGCATGGTCACGCAAACCGTCTGTAACTGTGCATACTCCATTTAACTTGAGCTTACTTGTTTTACTACTAAAATCTGTTGAAATTAATTATTCTTAAAAGTTATTAGAAAAAAAAGAACTATAAATAAGTACGTCTTATCTAATACATGCAACCATTCCCACATATGCAATCAGAGATACTGTGAACAATGAAAACAATACATTAATAAAACAATAAATTACACCTCTCCTGTAAGTAATAGTTTAAATTCATTCTTTCATTCACTCACTATAAACAATGGCTTCATGCATTATGATCTGTGGCTTCATTGATTATCTATGTACACAGATAAGGATGTGACAAACTAATAAATTGATATTATTGTCATTCGTTTTCTATTTTCAAAATTAATTGTAAGTTATGTCAATATGAGAAGGTCCTTTTATCACAATATGAATAATGTATTGATGTAAATATTCACTGAATAGCTGTTGTATGTAATTTGTCATCTAGTGAACACGTTTTGAGAGTCTAGAAAGTTTTTAAATTCATGTATTTTTTTTCTTTTACTTGACACATCACGAAGTGGGAGTTATTGCTATCGGGTTTTATCTGTTAAGGTTGTTCAATACTCTCTTAGGTGGTCGCTTAATACTTTTTATTAGAAAAAAAACTGCCAAAAGTAGATTTAAAAAAAAATAACGGTGAATAGGGTTTGGTAGGTAATAGGGAATATGCATGTATTTTTTTTTATCTTTTATTAACTTGTTCCATCATTCTACTCTAATAAAAAATATAAATAACCTTGGCAAAGTTCAAATTAATTTTTAAAATAACATTGAAAACATCGATAAAATTTGATCTGTATAAACGCCGCCATATTTCGCGGGCCTTGGATGACGTCAGATATACGCTCAGTGTTTGTTTCATAAACTTAGTATACTTACTTGAAGTGTTACAGTAATTTTATACCGATTTTCAGTTGTAATTACTATGTATTGTAATTAATAGACGATGGATAAAGTTTAAAAAACATTTTATAAGTATTGCCTTGTCCCTAAGTGTAAAAACACTATAAGAAGTACACCCAATACAGTATTTTTTCCTGTACAAAATAATAATGTAAAATACGAAAACAATGGTGTACATTAATGAGAAGAGATGAAGTATCTTCAATATCGTGTTTATATTGTTGTGAAGATCACTTTAATGTAAGCATATTACAATTTAATTGCTAGAATAGTGTGAATTAGTCAGCAGTAGGCCATTTATGTTGGTTTTAAATATCAAGCAGAAGGCAACTTGCTTGTCTACTTAAACTAGGTAACAAAAGTCCAATAAAACTTCATGAATATAACTAACTATACATATCTTACCTATCCTTTAGATTATAATATAACAAGTATTATAATAATTACCTTGCGGATTTCACTCCTTTGACCTCAGCAGACGTAAAATCTGGATTTGATGCAAAATATGTAGTCATCATGAATGCATCTATTTTCGGTAGATTGTCCGATTGTTCTTTGACAAAACTACATTCAGTCATCGTCCTAGATAATTTCTAATATCACTAGAATGCTTAAATTGCACTAGCTAAGGGCAAAAACCACAGAAACACCTATCTTTCTCCGTAACACTACGAATATAGGCGCCGATAAATGACAGGACGGGGAATTTGACGTCATGTTTTGTTTCAACCAATAGTGAAGCGTTTTGCAAAGTTGAATTTCGCTCCCTTATTTTGCATATTTTAATTAATATTTTTTGCAATTAAAGACGAACTAAATAAGAAAATAATTGTTTAGGCATAATATGTGGACAATAAAGACTCAAGGGAAAATTAGTCAAGTAAATTTAAACAACATGCATATTCCCTATTTCTGTTGAATATAACAACTTGCTTGCATGCACAGTTACATCACTAATATTATGTAATGTAAAAATTATGTATCTGTCGCATTTGTGTGCTATTTTTCCTTTACTTAGTTGTGATAAAATATTCTTTAACATTGTTTTGATTATTTTAATTTCAAACATATTTTACTTATAAATAACGCGAGAGGTATCTTTAATGAATTGAATAAATTGTATTAAAATATAGTAAATATTGTAAAAACACGAAATTACAATTGCGTCATCTGTTGTGGCTTTCGTTGTTTGTTGCTCAAACTAATATATGGATAATTAGTATACAACAGTAGTATCGCGCAGAATCCACAGATAGCGTAAAAAAAATTAACTAGCGGTCAACATTTTTCGTTGCGCTTCCTTTTATTCCGTCTAGCGCCCCGTCCAGTCCGCCGAGCGTCTGAAGTGTAGCGTGCGACCAGGAATTTCGTGTAAAAAATCAAATTTATAAAAAAGTTTATTAAATTGGTGTTAAGTGCTCAAAAACACCATTAGGTATACATCAAATGAACGTGTAACGTGATCAATAAACATCACACTAAAATCAAACGGTCATAAATTACAACGGTACCAATATATTTCGGCGTACACCCAATCAATTCGTTCCCCAAACCGACCAAATTGGTATAACAAAGGTTAGAGCGAGGCAGTTAAGTGGACCTACTGTTTATACACGTACTGTTTATACATATGTACAAAACATCAAGCAGGCGGTAACATGGGGTAGCTAGGGAGATAAATATTGTATGAGGAACACAACTCGGCAGTTTGAGGCATCAATTATTAACTGCGGTGGAAAAGACGTACACTGTACTTTTTACATGTATTGTACATCCGTTTGTTCACTTTATTGCCTATTTTTGTGACTTTTACGTTCCCTTTAACGTTATTTTTATGCGCACCTCGTCTCGGATAAGCGTAGTCTACTAGTAATTTTACAATTAATGATGCGGTGGATTTTTAATAAATATTCATGTTCCCTTTTAGTCGATTTTATGTTGGCGAATGGCGGTGTCGTTTGCGGCGTAGCCTTTTAAAGATATCTAGCTTATGTATTATGAGCAAGGATATAACTTGCTAATATTTTATTGAGCCTTTAAGAACCTTTTTTTCTGTGTGCAACCCTCCAAATTCTAACCACTGTACATAAAATGTACCTACATTATATCTAACATTAAATTGGTTAACGAATCTTGATTAGTGTTCAATTGAGATTATACAGGGTTGAAGAGACACCGTACCGAATCCTGAAATAGTGGATACAGACCATCATTCTGAGTCGAAAATCATTGGAATTTTCTACCGGAAAATTCATCATTTTTGTTTATAATTTTACATTTTTTTGGTTAAAAGTAATATCATAAGTAAAATTTATAAAAAAAATAGTAAATCTTACTTAAAAAATCAATAAATACCACATACGGCAATGTAATCAATCAAACAACATTTAAACATTTTATGCAATCAGCTGGTCTCGACGGCGCCAAACATTGAAGGTCATTCACCGTACCGCACAAACATAATACTTACTGTTGTAAAGCTTACATGCGTAGCGTCAAATGCAACTAATGACTATAAATCCTTAATCTCGCATTTTTATGATGAACTGACTTTTGTATTATGATAAGTATCCACAGAAAGGGTTTTGTAAGTTTTTCGCGTAGCTCAAACTGTATATATTATTTATAACACGTATCTTATACTTTAGAAACGATGACGTCTTTCTTAATACAGGTAATATTTAATTCAGTTGATTTTGACAGTCCAATTTGGTTATTTTGTACTTTTATTTAGATAACAAATTAATCAAAGGTTGAAAACCTTTGATTATGTTTCTTATTATCTTTTTAAACCTTCTAAAAGTCGAAGAATCTCGTTATCCGACACATATAGAAAGAAAACTATCGTAAGCCAATTTCTTCAAACTATTTACACATTCTAAAGGTCGATAGCTTCGATCAAATAGTCGATAGTCATTTCCCTAGAATCGTGCTCGACTATCGGTAATCGACAAATCGAATTGGAATCGTAGCACGATCTCACACGTAATGTTATCCACGTACAACATGGCCGCCTAAGGCGTCTCGTTCCCTTTATTTATTTATCCACCCTGTTTCATTTTCTTCCAGTAATTCTTTTCCCGTGTATAAGTGAATATTAAAACTCCCCGAATTAGGGTGTTTAGATCTATTGCAGGAAAGTAATTCTTACGTCTACCACAAAAGATGTAATTCAGTTTGTTGTTCCATTTTGCGATTTAATTTCGCAAATATATTATTTGCACAGGATAATGATGTGTATTTTTCCTGGAGTAAAGCCGTAAATTGCGTGTTTTTGTTGTTCTTAGAATGTTGTGGAACTGCGTGTCGGTTGTCTCTTGTATAATTGTTGCTTGTAGGCTGTCTCCTTAAGAATTAGGAAACAAATCCGTTTGCCAATTGTTCCGAGGGTTCTAAGAAGGGGAGTGATGTGTTTAGGAGTGTATGGTAGTTAATTTTTATTGCACGTTGTTTTTTGTTTTCTTTTTATCTTTAGAAATCTTATGTAATATCGAGTGATTTGTTCTTACTAGTGCCTTGTATTCATTATCTGTGTTTATAAATTCAGGATCTATTAAAGGTGGCATGCTGTGCGATTATCGGTACGGTTACCGTACTTGGCAATCATACCGATATCCTTATTTTAATTAGAGATTTATGCTTGAAATCGACACGTTTCTATATTTAATTTAAAAACAACGATACACATTTCTTTTACTACGAAAGCGGTTATTAATATAGAGCTAGTTTCTTTTCGTCTGTCACCGGTATTGCTAATATGGTTTGCTTCTTTGTGAGGTTTATGATTATTACCTATTCACACTTCTATATTGCCGATTTCGCAAAGCTGTCTTATGGAGAATTTTAATCTAGATCCCATAAATTTTTTAATACATTATTTGTATACAATAGATATTCAGTAAAAAGTCGGAACGACATTCTTTGACATCTCCTTTTTGCTTCGAGTCGCCAAAGTGTGGAATAAAACCGCCTGCGTCTATTTTTCCAAACAATTGTAATCCTGGAACGTTCAAGAGTAAAGTGAATAAGTTTGTCTTGGATAACCACGACTGTCAACTTGTCACGACTCCTTTTACAATGTAATACAATCATTATATATAACAAAATAAACATTGGCCATTCCTTACTAACCTAATCTAATCGTCATAACCAAATAATAGATGTCTATAATAGGAGGAGACTAGTAAGTAGGGTTACTTACTAAGCTGAAAATATCAATAATACCGTTGCAAACTACTTGACGCTAACCGCGAACGACGGGACCTTGAGCACTAACGCGGCCTGTTTTGTCACGTCTTTTTCTATAAGCGTCTATTCCTAGGGGTTAGGGATAAAAGGAAGGTAGGTATACTTTCCTTTTATTATAATGTAACAAAATATTCAGGAACGAATAAGTATGTTTTTATTAGCAAGTAAGCAATACCTATTAAGTCAAACAAATAAAGGTTTATTTCGGTCTAATGATTGATTTAAAAAAAGTAAAAACTGCCAGTTATAATTATGTAATAACAAAGCATTTTTGCGCTAAGTCTAGTTTGACAAATACTTTGATGACATTCGAAATTCAAATTTAAAGACATCTAATGAAATTGGATTAGATCGTTTTCTTTCTTTGAATCATCATAAAATTATTAATAAACAAATACGGATTCAGCCCCGCATCCATTATGCAAAGAGTTTTTACGAGAACAACATCTTGAAGGTTTAAAACGCCCGTTGGATTTATTTGACTGTTTTGATAACTGCTGAGGGAGGGCAGTAAAGTTTTATCGTTAGAACATTTTTATTAACCCTCTGTTTGACGGTTTTGGAATACTTAAAAGGTTACACTTTGTTTTTGAAATAACTTAGTTTCATTTTCTTTTTAAATTTATGAAGACCTGTAATAATACTCTTACTTTCCATAGATTCATAACATATCAAGGACAGTTTTTTTATACATCGGAAACGAATCTATAAGTACGATACATATCCCAGGTCAAAAAGCCTTAAAAATATTGACAATATGCATTAAAGCTAATTCTGACTCAGAAAGAATATTTATATATGTATAATTTCAAAGATATAGATATGCATTAAAGCTAATCCTGACTCAGAAAGAAAATCTATATATATATAAAAATTAATGCCTACTTCCCTTCGGCATCTTAGGCACGGATTTACTGATTTCGCTAATTATTTCTTTTTTGTATTTGTTATTGTCAGGAGAAGGTTCCTGTGAAAAAAAAAAATAATAAAGTTATTCGGAAAATTAGAAAACTTAAGAAAACTTGATGACCATATTAACTTTTCTAATGTAACCTTAGCGCTTTTGACATAACTGTCAGTCGTTTGACAGTTGGCACAATTGACAGAGCCCGCTGCAAAACACATGCACATATTTAAAACTGATGCATCGGTCGCGTCGGAACTATATTTTTGGAATAATATTTTTTTTTATTAATTATAGCAAATCGATTTCAATATTTCATAGTTAAGACTGGACAACGTCTGTCGGGTCAGCTAGATTTAAGGCTAAATGACTTTTGATTTGTATCATATCTTGTAGATTGTAACCTGTTCAGCAGATAGATTGGAACAACAAATGTCTTCACTAACTCAGATGTGTAATATAATTTTATCCCTGTACGAGTCTCTTAAATAATCATTGCAATGGATTGAGCTTTTGACTACACTATCTTTACAGTCTGTTTGATTAACTATTATTGTTTCTGCACAAGTAGACTGTACAGCGAAGCGTGGGACGTTCCCCTACTAAATGGAGCGACGACCTGGTCAAAGTGGAAGTCTGTGTGGGAGTCTTCGAGGCCTATGGTCAGCAGTTCACGTCCCAAAGCTTAGTTATAGATGATAATGATGATGACTAGGAAATCATTGATGTTTTATTTCGGAGCTTTAAGGTTTATGATTATATAGTCTATCCAATGTGAATAATACTAAACGTGTTTTGGTTCTTAGTTTTCACAGATTATATAATAATTACATAAACTATTAAGTACTGAATTACTTTTTTTTATCTTTTTTATTGTCAAATCTATTTAATTAATTCCAGAAATTCATTACCTCTAAACAGATTATTAGTCGATTTTGCTAAAGGAAAAAGAAAATGTAGAGAGTTGCTCAAAGTAATTAATAAAGCAGATCTTAATTAGACAACATAAATTTGTTAGAAGCAACCACGCAACGGGCTCAGTTTACGCGGATGTTGAGATGAACAAGATGCGGTATATTTAATTTTTGTATTTTTTGTGTGTATCTGTGTTTGTGTGTATCATAGCTTTATTTTAAACTTAATTTACATTAGTTTGTCAATTAAAATAATATTTGATTCAATATTACGGAACGTCAATCATCGCTTTCTCTGGTGCTAAAAGGTTTTGCGATTTTTATTACATTCTAGAAAAGATTATATATATATATATATATATATATAAAGGTAAAGTGACGAGGTTGTGAAATAACACCTCTCTTTTTGCGTCGGGATTTATAAAATACAACGTTAATAAAAGAGGATCTTTAAATACTCATATAATAAAAAAAACAGCTTTTTAACAAATCTTGTTTCCTATACCATATACATATATGACAAAAATCTTAAAATAAAAAAAACTGTTTATGATTGTATTTATTTTTTGGTTATATTGTAATGCCCAACATTTTTCTGAACCAGAAAGCAGCCACATCAGCTGCTCTCTGGTTCGGCCGCGATTCTTCCCACGTGTGGGTGGCAGTGGCAGACGCCCTGGATATAATCAGGTTCGAATCTTTAAATAATGTCTGTAATAATAACCTTTATTAAAAAAATAATTAAAATAGGTTCTCTTTTTAAAACCTACAAATATGTTTATGTAGTAATAGTTTGTATAAAAAGGTCCATTTGCTAGAATACTAACAATCAGCAACATTTAAAACACAATTAATAATAATTTATGATTAAGTTACACATAGAATTATTTTACTTTTTTGCAAAGCAAAAAAAAATGTTTTTATAGATAGTTTTTAGTACCCCTTTACTAACTCATAGGCAATATAAATAAATAAAATTGAAGTGTTTGTTTGTAATGTCAAAATAATAGCTTTTTAAGCTCATACAGTTATTTGCACGATACCTAAGTCTCTAAATCAGTTTTTTAAATTTTTGTCTGTGTCCGGAAAGGGTGAACCTATTTCCACGGAATTTTCACTGGCAGATAACTGGTATTATAAGGAGTAACTTACTTTTATTTTGGAAAAGATTTAGGGTTCCGCAATGCACATGCGAGATAAGCCGCGTGGGAACTGCTAGTATGTAAATAATATTACAAGGGTGGCTTAAAGTTACAAAAATATTGCGTTACATATAAATCGCTCAGAAAATACAGTCAGTAATATTTAGTTTTATTATGTTTTTGAACACCTTTAACCCTGGACTCCTAGTGTTTATGATTACATTCATTTGTCTTCTTTAAACAAGAAAAGTTTTTCCCACTAAATACAGAGGATTAATAATTTTTAATATGTATTATTTTAATGCAATAAAAATAGTCTATTCTTGTTTTATATAAATCTATTCTTGTGTTAACTGTAAGTATGTACGTCGAAATTCATCCGCGATGGCACATCTAGTAAATGTTTAACTTTGGCAGCTCGCGACTTATAAAATAATCAGCCTGAAAATACTAATTGCCACCCTCCACGTTTGGCTTATTTAAGGGAAGTTTAATTGTTCCCCACTTTATCTAATTATAAAGACGCAGACTCAACTCACAGTGTAGTGTGGTGCTCTGTCGACAATTTACTGTCTTGTATATTATCGATATTGTCAATAGGTGAACCTGGTAATTTCTTTTTGGTTATCCAATTGTAAATTGTTAGTTTGGTAAAATTCAATGATTTTTAATCGATACAACCAACCGTGCGTTTGTGCGTTGCTAAATTAATGTGTATTTAGAAAATATGTATTGCAATTGTCTTCTCATTTTTAAGATTATTTAATAACTAGCTGACCCGCGCAACTTTTTCTCCGTTTGTAAATTTTCCCCGTTTTTGCAACATATATAGTCTATAGTCTTACCTCTATAAATAAACTATCTAACACAAAAATAATTATCAACATGTGTTATAAATTTACGTGAAAACGGCTACAAAAAGCTACAGAGGTCCAGTATACTGTTAACCTGTAACGGTACTGTTACCTGTAAAGTCTGAATAATGATAGTTTAAGTTATACTGGTCAATGAAAGAAAACATAACATTCACAACTTAATGCATTATGTAAATTAAATAGATTATTTCGTTAAATTTTAGTATGCATTTGGTTATAAGTGTTAGATATTATTCTGAACATTCCTTTGTAGTTGCTGTAGTACATACTTTTAATGTACGAATCTATATGCAAATGATAGCTTCAGACGCTCAGCATTTCAGGAACTAAGTGTACTTTACCTACTTTTAGGTGGATTCTTAAGATTTTAAAGCTGGCTGACGACCTTAGCGTGGAAAAGGTCCTATCGATACTTTTTCAACACATCCCTATACACACCACGCCTTGTACATTAACCGTTCTAATAAAGTTCTTGCAACGTTATAATAGACTTAACGCCTCGTTCAATCATTCATTACCGTTCACGCAGACCATCGTAATTAGAATCCTCCAAACCTACTCGACCTCCCCTTGCTCATTAGAATCTTCATTAGCGAGAAGAGAGGAGGAGCTCTCATTAATTTGGTGGTTCCACCTCCTACTTTGGGGTGGTCATATATCAGTCTAAAGTTTGAATTCAACGAATGAATTAACTTTATATTCATTTGTATGTCAGGTTTAATGAAACGTGAGTTATAATGAAACTTTCCTCGCTTATAAATTAATGGTTTCATGTGTTGTGTGTATATTTTGTATATTTTTAGATGCTAAATATACATGCTATGAACATGCAGTATTTGAGTCAAGTAGTTTTATCAGTAAAAATGTAAGTATATGTAGTAAGTTAATATGTGGATTCAGTTCTACACTTAATTATTGTAATTTGGGTTACTTTCGTTAAAATTATAAGGTTTACACCCTTAAAAACGTGAAGTATTATCATATATATAATTAAACTACTGCTCACTCACTGCTCCGCTCCTATTGGTCGTAGCTTCGACAAATGGGCTATATATAGACCCAGACATTTTTGAGATTAGCGCGTTCAACCAAACAAACATAATCTTCAGCTTTATAATATTGGTATAGATTAGCAAACCCTATTATAACTCGCCATTGTACCTATGTAGTTCATGTGTATGCGCTGAGTCTCAACAGTAAAAACCGGCGTGTAATAGTTATTCCTTTACATATCTCATTACTTTTCAAACAGGTATAACTCTCAAACTAAATTAATAACTTAGACCTTTATAGTATTTTGATATCACCAACAGACCATCCCTAAGACCATAAATTATTAGTACCTAGTACATATAATTCGCTACCGGTACCTTTAAAGAAGCACCTCCTTGTATCGGCTAATTAAGATACCATAAGATACTTCCAATGAATTCAACATCAATTTGCGTAAACATAAACCAGATTATATCTACTCCTTATTTCAACTTTACCGTTAATAACATAAAGAACATTTTCGTTTAAATAATGTATGTAAGTAAGATTATTAGACGAATAAAGCTTTTAGGCTCAGTACAGACGATATCGCAAAGATTACTGACTCTCTCAATTATGTAAGAATTTTATCGCAAATGAAAATTTTTCGTCTTGATAATCATGTCTCCGTACTTAATTGCGATTAAGTTTTATGTGTTCATTAGTGCATATGTACCAAGCTTTAGACTTTGCTCGGATACTTAAAGGTGCAGAATATAACATCAAATACGTTTAAGTTGTAATACTTCCTTACGTTAGCCATTATGATGACTGGTAAGCATCATAATGGCTAATTAAAATAATTACCAAGGTTCATAACTAGTAGTAATACCAGGTTTGCATCACATTTTGCCTAAAAAACCTAAAATGTTATAAGGGTGTTGTTGAATTACAAGCAACAGGCAAAAACGTTTGCACACAACTAGGGGTTATTTTTAGATTTTTTTTTTAAAGAGTTGAACTTGGTGATAGGTGTTTTAAATGTCAAGTGGCTTCAATTTTAACCTGGACCAAAAAAAAGGAAATATTATTAAAAAAAAATATTTAGCTTAAAAAAATATTATTGAGAATGCGGGAAAGCCAGTAATTTTCATTTGTTCAGTCACAATATTCCATTTATGGCTCTGGGTAGTGCAATAAAATATGTAGGTCAGACACTCAAATATTTACTTATATTTATAAGTTACAAGATTCAAAGTAGTCGACGATTGCACCACTTAATACTGTAAATACGTTGATATAATATAAGACCACACCTTATTATGCATTCACCTGTTTAAAACTGTCAAATACCAAGTTCAAAAAGTCCCATACTTAAGTATATTAATATTTTAAAAGCAAAATATCGTTTACCCTGAAGTGTGTTCACCCCTTTTAAGTAGAGATCACTGAAGAGTTAAGTTGTGACGGCATTATCTAAGTACTTGTCTACTTAAAAACGAAGATGTGGAGTCACTAGAGATTTTATTCGGAGCGTAGTTTTGTTGTAACAGTGAGCGTTGTATAAATAGAAACAAAACTTAAAAAAATAAAATAACTGAAGTTTTTATTATTTTATGTTTTTGTCTTGATTATCGTATCACATAAAACCTCTCGGCTAAATGTTTTGATTTAAACATTTCTTTTTTGACGATATAAATAAGTAGAATCTATTTATTTTAATATGGTTTTTTTTTATGTCACATTATCCTGTTGGTAACTGATTGCGAATGTTCATTTCATATTTACTTAATAAATTCTGTTTAATAATAATAATATACCTCTTTATTGTACACCAGAAACATTCAAGAGTAAAATAAATACAAATTGCGGTTTACACAATTGGCGGCCTTATCGCTCTATCGCAATCTCTTACAGGCAACCATGAAATGGAGATGAATTTTTTTTAATAAATTTAGTACATTATTTATTTACATAAAATATCATACTAGTAGTCATACAAGTACAATATAAACATATAAATAGGTATATAACTATACATAAAGGCAGGAAGGCAAGGAAAAAAAGGCAATATTGCATACTTGAAATATGACAGACTCATGGTTAAAGAGAACAAAGATAACCAAGAAAAAAGAAAAAGAGAACCATCCGCCTCACCCTCATCCTACAATAACCAGGCCAAAAAACCACAGACTGTAGCTTCAATTAAAACAAATAGAACAAATGCATTTGATATGATGCGGTCCAGATCAAACTCTATTTCTAATATATTTACTACCAAAAACCAATAACAACTAAGAATCGGCAAATGGAAACCGAACCCAACCAAAGAAACAGACAATAACGAAACTAAAAATCAATCTCCCCCAAGCCGACTGGTCCTCGTGGGGGATGAAGATCACAACCCTCCAACAATAAGTGACAATATTGAAGACAGTGACAACAGTAACAACAAAAATCGAAACCAACCACAATGTAAAATTTACATCGCAGCCCTCAATGTACTGACCCTAAAAAACGAAGAAAATCTTGCAGAACTCATGTATGCATTAAAAGACATTAAATGGGATATTATTGGCCTTAGTGAAGTGAGAAGAATGGGAAAAAATATTATATCTCATCCAGATTACGTATTCTACCACATATTCGAGACCCCGGGCCTTCATTGGGTTGGATTTATTGTTAAAAGATACATAGCAAAATATGTGGAAGAATTTGTAGGTATCTCAGAACGTATTGCGATGATGAATTTGAAATTTCCGGGTTATAAAGATCCTTGGTCCATTGTACAAATTTATTCGCCTCATTTAGTCTAAATAATACGATCCAAGAGCATGGTCATAAAAATCTTATAGTAATGGGAGATTTCAATGGCCAAATCGGAGATACGCGTCCAGAGGAAATAAAGGTACTAGGACCATACGCATACAGTAACAAAACCAGAAGTAGGAATGGTGAACATATCCCGAACTTTGCGCTAGAAAATGACCTAACCATTTTAAATACTATATACAGGAAAAGGAAGAAAAACATGTGGACCTGGATCTCGCCGGATGGTAAAACGAGAAACCAAATTGATTTTATTATGACAAACAAGAACAACTACTTTACAAACTTCAATGTAATAAATAAACTGAACATCAACACTAATCATAAACTTATTAGAGCAGAACTGGTAACAACCCAACCAAAAATACCAAGACAAGACACAAGAACCATTCAATTAGGGAACCATAAGTTGGAACAAATAACAATTGCGCTAAAGAACAGATTTTCAGACTACCTTCCTAACACAAAAACATTAGAAACACAAGAAAAATACAACTGGATAGAAAATACCATAAAAACTGAAATAAAACTTGTAACAAATAACAAAACTGAACACAAAAAATGGTTTACAAAAAATACCACAAAACTGTTGGAGAAGAGAAGTCATTTAACCAGTGCTAAAGATACCCGAGACAGAAGACAACAGTTAAAAACAATAAGTAAAGAAATTAAAGATAGCATAAGGAAAGATAGGAAACAAAAAAGAATGGAAATAATAGAAAAGTATATAACTAAAACGGGTGGGGTAAAAAAAGCATATAAAGAAATGAAGAATTCAAGGGATTGGATAGTTAAAATGAAAAATGACTGTGGAACATGGACACATCGCAGAACAGACATATTGACAATAGCAACGTCTTACTATAAGGAATTGTATGAAGCCAAAACAACAGAAAACGAAATTGATTTGCTAGATACTTCAAGCGTTCCGAGCATTCTTAAAACTGAAGTCGAGAAAGCTATTGACACACAAAAGGTTGAAAAAACACCAGGTCCAGATGGAATAAGTAATGAAATCCTAAAAGAAGGCAAACACGTTTTAATACCTGTTCTCACAGATATGTTTATCAATATCTTAATCACCGAAATAATCCCCAGCAGTGGACAGAGTCGAACATTATCCTGCTGTATAAGAAAGGAAACAAACATGAAATCGGAAATTATCGCCCTATCAGCCTTATGTCCAACATATACAAGGTCTTCGCTAAAATCATTTTGAAACGAATCGAGAGAACACTGGACGAACACCAACCCATCGAACAGGCTGGATTCCGCAAGGACTACTTGGTTACTTGGACTAATTGACCATATCCATGTAGTCCTACAAGTTCTAGAGAAGTACAGCGAACACCAGCTTACATACTATATAGCATTCATTGACTACAGCAAAGCCTTCGATTCTTTGCTACACAATAATATTTGGGAAGCTTTAGTGGAACAAGGGGTCGAACATAAATACATTCGTTTAATTAGGAACGTATACAGTCACAGCACAGCCAGAATCCAGTTAGAGAATAAAGGCCGCTCATTCAAAATAGAGAAAGGCGTCAGACAGGGAGAACCCTTATCTCCTAAACTATTCTCCGCTGTTCTGGAATCAATTTTCAGGCAACTCAGCTGGGAAAACTTTGGGATCAATGTCGACGGTTCATCGCTGACACATCTGAGATTCCCTGATGACATAGTCCTGTTTGCCAAAACATCGGAAGATATTAATAGAATGATTGAAGACCTCGCGATCGAAAGCGAAAAGGTAGGACTAAAACTGAACCCAGAAAAAACTAGACTGATGACGAATGGAAATAAAACTACAATAATGTTAGGAAACTCTGAAATTAACTACTCTGATGAATACATTTACAAACGGATGGAAAAGATACTGGAGTTTAAAAGAAGTTATGAAGGACAAAACACTTCATATTAACATGAAAAGGAAACTATTTAATACTTGCATACTACCAGTCCTTACGTATGGCTGCCAATCATGGACTGTAACCCAAGAATTGATAAACAAACTTGCAACTTGCCAGCATGCTATGGAGAGGAGTATGCTGAATATCAAGAAATCAGACAGAGTAAAAAACAACGTCATTAGGAATAAAACAAAAACAACAGATGTTACAGTAAAAATCAAAAGACTCAAATGGAGATGGGCGGGGCATATGATAAGAGGTCCTGATAAATAGAGCAAGAAAGTTACAAGATAGGTAAAGTTACAGGAAGGTAAAAGAAAAAGAGGGAGATCGCGGAAACGATGGGACGATGACATCAAAGAGGTGGCAGGAGTGACGTGGAACAGAGTAGCTCAAGTAAGGACAGAGTGGAAAAGGTTGGAGGAGGCCTTTGCCGATTAGCAAACAGATTTGCAAAAGATTACCAAACAGCAGATCGTAGAATAAGTTTTAACTTTTATTTGTTTTGTTTGAATTAGTTATACGTATAAGGTACGTATGTACGTGTATATAAGCTAATGATCTGAATAAAAGGCTATATTATTATTATTAACTATACATAGAAAAATATATAAATACATAATACTAGCAGCGCCCCGCGGTTTCACCCGATAAATCCTGATCCCGTGGGAATATCGGAATAAAAAGTAGCCTATATGTTAATCCAGGTCTCCAGCTATCTACATACCAAGTCTCATTGCAATCGGTTCAGTTGTTTTAGCGTGAAAGAGTAACAAACATTCATACATCCTCACAAACTTTCACGTTTATAATATTAGTAGGATAGGATACGGTACCACAGCGGGAAGGGAGCGGAAAGGCAAAAAGGGAAATTAAAAAATGACATCTCCTATTTACCTGTTTAAATTTACAAACTAAGTTATTTACTTATTTCCTTCTTTAGTTGAGCATGAATATTTTTTTTTATATATTATAGGGGCAAACGAGCAGAAATAATATGAAATGAATAATATGAAATGTCTGCAACTCAATAGATATTTTTATTATTAAAGAAAACTTTAACTATCTTAATTAATTTAAGACTGATATTCGCAGATATTAAGTCGTGGCATCGAATTAAACTTAGACTTCATTACGGACTAAATTTAATTCTGACATTATTAAGATTAATAGAGATGCGGAGGCTGTGTTGTTGCTGAGATGAAATGTAACTTTACTTTGACGTTTCTTATTTTTAGACTTTCAAAATGTACAACTTTATATCAATAAAACAAAATTTGACTAGGCTGAGGAAAGTAACCAATTTGGTTGTTCATTAAACTAAAATTGTTTCAATGTTTTCAATAAAATACTTTAGTTTCTAACTCATTTTTGTCCACTTGACGTTTTCTACAAGAGATAAAAATAATTTATGTTCTATGAAAAAATATTCGCAAACAGTATTATAATGTTAGTCTTATTGAATATCGTTATCTAAAGAAAGATGCCTGACTATTTCTGTAACAAGTTACTATAATCAATTTACAATAAACAATTTAATTGGTGTGTGGTGTGATTTTAGAATAATTTAATGCACATCATTTAATTAATTCCTTAAAGTCATGTCTGCTGATGACAAAAACAGGATTCGCTTCAAAGTTTTTTTTAGAACTTTCAAATTTTTTTAGTACTTTGCTCCTTTAAGAATGTCTTCTAGTATTGTAAAATACTTAGTAGAGATCTCAGTACTAAAATGCTCATAAATTAATTGTTAGAAGAACAGATAGTACTATAAAATATCATAAATTAAAAAATAAAAGCATCTGCCACATCTAGACATTCTACTCCCATGTTTGAGGATGATCTACAATTATAGTCACCCGATCAGTTGCAAAACTGGTTGGACCTAGTCGTGGTTGCGCCTCTGCGGCTCTCTAATATTCGCTATTACGAGATTTTCAATGCGAGACAGTGAACGCGCTCTGTATTGTGACCAAAAAAATGGTTAAGTAGTTAAATATAATATTACTCAAGCACAGTAAACACAGAACAGCGAGACTTTGCCCTTTAGGGTATTGTAGTACCTACATAGTTCTTAATTTTAAACTTTTACAGGCATAATCAAACATATACAGCGAACACAAAGTTTACAGCTTCGCACTCATTCATTCAATCGTTATCATTATGCGTTTGACATTTACGTAAATAATGTTTTTTTTTATTTTAAATATGTTTATACTTTCAAACTGCTCTATATTACAAAAAAAGACATAATGGCTCTATATTACAATAAAACGACTGAATGTTATCCCACACAATATTTTTTAACACGCGTTTATTAATAATAATTTAATGCTTAGTAGCTTCAAGTATACAACGACAATTAATGAGCTTGTGGCGAATTTCACATACAGCAAAAACATACTTCAACACCATCTAGCGAAGACGAGCTGAACTACGTAGTAACTAGAGTTCACACGCCGATTAGTATTTAACTATGTCAGAGTTAACGGGTTTAATTCCTGCTCATTGTAAATATTTGAATGCATAAGTATCTATGCATTGGTCCGGGTATTTCTATGTATAAAATGTAGGTATGTATGTATATAAGTATTTATACATGTGATCTAGAACACATTATACAAGGTCTGCTTAGTTTGAAGCTAACCACAACTAAAATTAGATACTAATACTATTAACTAATATTAGCAATCGATATCTGTTATCAACCGTAAAATTCCACCCTAATTTGACTGGCCTGTTGGTCTAGTGGTTAGTGACCCTGACTGCTAAGCCACAGGTCGTGGGTTCGATTCCCACCTAGGACAAATAATTGTGTGATGAGCACGGTAATTTGTTCTGTGTCTGGGTGTAATTTATCTATAATCTGTATGTATTTTGAAATATATAAGTATGTTTATCAGCAGTCTGGCTACCATAGTACAGGCTCTGCCTAGTTTGGTGTCAGACGGCCGTGTGTGACATGTGTGAAGTTATTATTATATTATATATTATTATATAACGGTTTCAAAATTTACACTTTACTATGATTTAAACAATTCACTCGTTATAACTGATTTTCATTTATACCGAGCCACTTAAACTAAGTTTCAATCTTGCAAAATAAGGTCGATATTCGAATCAGTGAACCGACCTTAAGACAGACTGGTCTGGCGATGAGTTTAGACATAAATTATTCAAATACTGCTCGTCGTGTTAAGAGGGTTGCTCCAAGTTACATCTCTACTTGACTTCGAAGTCAACTCACTCGGAGTCTTAGAAAAATGTAATGAGATTCGGTGAGTTGTAAAGATGTGAGATAAATTATAAAGATGAACAAAACTTAAAAGTGTTTTGTTTAAACACTTTTAAGTTTTGTTTTAAATTAAACATTGAACAGCAAGCAATACTCGTGTATTCGAATCCCGTTCATTAAACATACTTTTAGACCTGAATATGTATTTTATACATTGACATAACACAGAAAAATTCCGTGTGATGTCAATGTGTTTACAACAAAGAACTGTATCTAAATTTGTTTCTAGATACAACAGAATACAAGCTACGCTTACTTTCTGAGTAGCTCTATGTAATATGTCCCAAAACATTATATTCATGTCCTGGCAGACAGTACAATTTACAGAAACGTTTTGTGAAGCCCCCCACGGCTCAGGAATATACCTAATGCGCGAGATATCTTTATAAACCTACTGTTATAATGTATGTGTTTGTACCTAGTACACGTATTTTCTTACTCTCTTCAATAACATTCCAATTAATTAACATTTTCTTATCATCACCGACTATCCTAAGACGCCTGAACTATTATCTTTAAAAAAAAAAGTATCACCGACTTCACTGGCTCTTAGACTAAAACGCACTGCTCCAATGAGACAGCGATGTTTCGGAGCAAACGAGAATATCATCGACGTATACAATTTTTTGATATTTATTGATTTTTCAAAAACCACTCGACTGATTTCGATAAAATTTAAATGGGACCACCTGTGAAGTATACCTATTGAAACAAAAAAAGAATTTTCTAAATTGGTTCAGGCGGCTTCGAGTAATCGGAAAAAAGAAAACAACGAGAACCTCCTCCTTTTTTGAAGTCGTTTAAAAATAAACTTTAAATGAAATTCAACAGTTAACAAATGTAATCTAACACTAAATCTAAAGGGCTCGACAACCCCGCCCACAGCTTTCAGCGCCGATGTAAATATTACATGAGCGTTTGAGGAAGGTTTGCTGATCAGTGGCAATTAAATAGTCAGGTGTAACTGAGACGGGTAATTAGTTTACCCATAAGGGTTTCCTTAAGCCGTTTTGTACTTACCTAATTATATATTTATGATGATGATGGAATTACCCATTGTATTGTAGGTATATATGAGTAGATATTGATAGATCTTATTATTTTTAATTCAAATACGCAGTTGACCCCAGGCTTAAGCAGTCCGAACGAGTATTTAGTTTTGTATGAGATATTAATGAGAATTGACGGATATGCTCTAGAGACATATTTAAAAAAATATTATATGTAAGTATTGGGCTGGTCACATCTACCACATGCCGGACGAACTGTGGGCAAATCTCAGTACCGAATGGTGCCCACGCAACGTTAAACGACGTCGCGGCAGGCCCGAAAAGAGAATGCGGTATGAAATGGATGTGTATTGGGAAGATTGGCGACAGAAAGCTCCAAACCGTGAGGAGTGGAAGGAGGGTAGGGAGGCCTTTGCCCTGCAGTGGGACGACCATGGCTAATAATGATAATAATTGTATGATAAAATGATTTAGACATTATTTAGACAATTTTTTAGTAAGGCATTTACCTACATATGGCCATCTTCGATCAATGATATTTTTACTATAATAGTTTTTCAGCTATAATAAGTATTTATTTATTAGTAAACTTATATATGTAGATAGTAAGGCTATTATTTGGTTGAGATAAGATGAGATGCCATGCTGTGAGCTTTTATTACCTTATTCTTTCCTCGCTCGTTTTAACTGTTGTATTGCGAACCTGGTACTAAAATGTAATTTCTAACTTTATAAGTGTTACAGTGGGTTCTAGCTAGTTAGGCACTTGTTAGTTTTTGAAAAACGGTATCAAACTATATTGAACTTCCATCTCATTACAAAAAGAGATTTTCTCAATCTGTTTTTTTTTAACAGTCAGAAAGTTAGAATCAAGAATCTGTTCTTGTCTCTTTCTAAACTAAAATCTCACACATTTACATATTTTTTTGTTCTAATTATAAACAAACGTTTAAGTAAAACAAGCAACGATGCCATACTCTGCAAGTAACTGATCGTCTATAATAACACCGATCCCATACACTTTATGATTGTATATCAATATGTATCGCGGCCGAAGTAGCATTGAATAATTAGGTGAGGCCATTAGTGACCTGTCCGCTAGCTGGTCTGTTTACAACTGATACTATTTTAATTAAACAAATTATTAATGACGAAGCAAAAATACACGATTTAAGCACTTGATGTAATATATTTAACATTTTACATAAATTACATAACAAGTCCGTAACTAACAAGGTTAGTTAGTAGTTGTGTGTTGTTGTGTTGTTAGTTAACGGGACTTATTATGTAATTTATTATTTATTTGGAATTTATTTCATATTTTAGCTACTTTTATTGGTTACTAGCAGCGGCTTTCGGTTTCACCCGCGTAAGTCCCGATCCCGTGGGAATATCGGGATAAAAAGTAGCTTATATGTTAATCTAGGTCTCCAGCTATCTTCATACCAAGTTTCATCGCAATCAGTTCAGTAGTTTTGGTGTGAAAGAGTAACAAACATCCATCTATCCAAACTTTCACATTTATAATATTAGTGGGATGTGTAAATGTGCAACGCAATTAAACGAAGAAATTTATATTTCAGTAAATATCCTATATTTCAATGCTGTGTATTCAACAAATATTATAAAAGAGAATCTTGAAATTGCGTACGTGGTCCATGTGAATTAGTTATTAGTATTTATTATAGTTATTATAGAGTTAGATGACGTTTTATACTTACATGTTTTCTGTACATAATATATGGTTTATTTGAGGTTTTCTTTACTTTTCGGCAATGAAATACTCAGTTGCAGTCCTAAAGTAGAGAATTATTTCCAATATTTGGCGATAAGTTCGCCTATTATTACAAAAGACTTAACATAAACTGATGAAACGTGGATGTCATCTCTAATTATTCCTTTGCGAAAAAAACGTAATGCATATGTATTAGAAACCATTGATACCGATAGCCTGACTCAAAACTCACTAATAATATATTTGTTACAGACGCCAAACAGCTGAAGAGCGGGAAGCAGAACGTCAGGCAGCAAACCGCCTCATGCTGTCTTTACAAGCCGAAGCGCTATCTAAAGGGTACATCCCAGAACCACCACCAGGCAGCGCTTCTCTCTCCGCATTACATTACCAGAACCCACCAAACAACGCGCCAGCACAACCTTCGAATACAGCGCTTAGTGCGCTGCAAAATCTTCAGCCGTGGGCTGGAAACCAAAATGGCTTTATGAATCCAAATCAGAGTACTGCTCCTCCACCACACCCCCCGCCTGTCGCGTCGCCTATATGTTGATCTGTAGCCCGCTAGAATCCGATTAGTAATAAGAAATGTATTTCAGGTATTTTCATTTACAGAACAAAGAAACTTTCGTCTCTGTAATGACATTCCAATTTTCATGGCTCAAAGGATTGGTTAAAAATAGGTATAACATAGCAGTATCTCACTTCTTAATTATCATAAATTTAAAACACCCCAGACTCGAAAATCCCTTCAAAGAATTGACGATCTTCAAACGGCTTAATAGATTTTCTAGAATTATATTTAGGGACACTCTCGATCAGAAGTTTAAAGCGTTTCTTTTTGTTTGAAAAGTGATTGAAACGAAAAAAAACGCCCTTAAATTGGTCTATTCTTTTTGTAGCTACGATGCCACAGACAGACATACAGATACACAGACACGTCAAACTTAAAACACCCCTATTTTTGCGTCGGGGGTTAAATAGGTGATCAAAATGACATGATATAGACGAATTCGCAAATGTTGCTGTGAAGCAGGTTTTATCTGAAACTGGCCTTCGGCTTTTATTATAGATTTTTTCAATCAATTCACGATCCCTCGCGAACTGTACGTTTTTCAAAAAATCTTCATGTGCAAAATTGTCGTAATGGTTTTTTGGCTAGTTAAATAATAAATAACTGACCAATGTTTAACCGTCTATGCTTTCAAGATTTGAAAGAAATTTCTACAAAAAAGAAAGGAGAGATTTTTAAACAGCAAAGTTGGCAAAGAAACACTTATCCCGCCTGCTGAGCGCACGCTGCTTAGATTACACAAGTGATTTTACTTACTCATTGCCAAACCTGTAAACGCAGCTCTGGCAAATTTGACTATATAAACACACCCAGTGCCTACTTAGTAATTTCTTGTCATGTAAACATTATCAATTTAATGGTTTTTTTGCGGTCGTGTGGATGTCGCTTATAGCAAACATATAAAATTATTTTAGGAATTACTTTAATATGTTGAAGAGCTAAAAGGTTGTATTAGATGGATTAAATTAAAAACAGATAGTACGTATTATTTTTTTCAGTGAAATCAGCAACATCTGCGAAAACCACTTTTGTAAAAACCACCTGTGATCTAAACAAAATGTCTTTACGTCAATCTTGATTCAATCAGTCAATCTTGACAAATCAGACTCGTAATCACACCACTCTTGAGACTATGGTCGGTCCCAATTCTGTTACTTCACTCGCAAAATTAAAATTCACAAAAATTTCTTCATATAAGATGTAAACCTTGTACACTTCAAAACAAGGTCTTATTTCAAATTGAAACAAGTAGGTAACATATATCGCTATCGAAATAAGCAATTTATTTGTCGACTAAAGTCTGATACGCTTAAATAAACTTTAATACCACGTAGCGAGAGCCGCTATCCGTTGAATGCCATCTCTTTTGCTCTGTGTTTTTGGTAAGCGTCTTCGTAGGTGTCGATTTAAATAACGTCATATTATTTCGTTTTGAACAAGTTTTCATACGGCATTTGAATAAATGGAGACTCTCGTTGCGTGGAAATAAAGTTGAGTATACGTTGACAGGTTTTAGTGAAATTTAGTGGCGCTGAGCAATAGATGCCAGTAACAAATAGACCTTATTACGAAGAACACAAGGTTAATTTCATATGAAGAAATTAAGTCAGGTTTTAAATTAGTCGAGTGTAGACATCAATAGAATCGGCACCTATAGCTGATTTCTTAATAAATATTATTTGGCATATTTCTTAATAAACTAAACATCTTCTAGTCTATAAAAGACCCATAAAAAACTTTTCAATGTTATTCAACTCATTATATTAGTACGAATAAATAAACAATTTTGTAAATAAAGATAATCAGTATTATAATATATGTAGTTACATAATTTGATGGTAAATAAATAATGTAATAGCATATCTGTATTAAGTCTGCTTAATATTATTAAGTTTGTAGGCAACTGTAAAATATAGCAACGTCAAGAAATGACCAAAAGGAAATTCTTTATTTAAAAATTGTATTGTATTTCTATAATAATAATAATAATGTAACGATATTTTCATTTAATTTTTCTATGAACTTCTTTAAATAGTCGAACATCAACAATAAAATTTAATGCAATATTATGTAAACAAATGTATTTCAATAAGATTTTAATTCGTTTCTCCTAAAATATAATTTTTTCATATTTGTATTAAGAAAATCTCAATGTAATTATGAAAGGTAATAATAGAATATATTTATTTTATTTGACTTTATTCTTTATATACTTCTACATCTCAAATAAAACGTTTTAAATAACATAACGCTTTCAAATGTAAGTTAAAATTGTGAAATCCCAGTAGATACTTGTAAATATATTTAATTTAATAAGCATTAGTATTATATAAAGTAGCTCAATTTATTGTGAAATTTAGGTATCCTATATCGCGTTATAATAATAGTAATGTAAATTAATGTATAATTATCGAATTTTCATTGCGTTGGCTACATCCAAGTGGACGTTTTAATAAAATATTGAAATATCCAAATATGTGATGTTTATTTCTGAACCTAAATTATAATTTACTAGCTGCACCCTGAGGTTTCATCCGCATAAGTCCCGATCGAGTTGTAATATTGGGATAAAAAGTAAGCCTATATATTATATTAATCCTATATATTAATCCAGGTCTTCAGCTATCTACATACGAAGTTTCGTCGCAATCGGTTCAGTTCTTTTTTGCGTGAAAGAGTAACAAACTTCCATACATCCTCACAAACTTTCACATTTATAATATTAGTAGGATTAGTAGGATTGTTCTCTTAAGAAATAATACTAGTAACGTGAGTCTGGTAAGTATGTTAGTGTTTTCATCATTTTTAGTGTAGTTTCATTGTTTTTATGATTCAACTAAATCGCTCGCGTGAATTTAGATTTAGTCAATCAATTAAGATATATCTTGGCAACTGTACCTTTTCTCTGGATAAAAGGCACCCTCTGACCTTTTCTGTACCCTTGGCAAAAGGTGTACAAAATCTCATGATGATCGGTTGAGGAGTTAATGCGTGAATGCGTAACAAACAATTATTATTATTTTATTATAAGACATGGTCGTCCCACTGCAGGGCAAAGGCCTCCCTACCCTCCTTCCACTCCTCACGGTTTGCAGCTTTCAGCACCAATCTTCCCAATAAGCATCCAGTTCATCTCGCCATCTCTTTCTAAGCCTGCCGCGACGTCGTTTGACGTTACGTGGGCGTAACTCGGTACTGAGTTTTGTCCACAGTTTTGGCATGCAACAGATGTGACCAGCCTAGTTCCATTTTCAGCTTGCAGCCTTATGACCAACGTGGGCGATCTGAGTTTTGGAGCGCTGTTATATACTGTTCCCCATACGGTCTGATAACCGAACTGCTAGGATACTGCGCTCCATGGTTCGCTGGCAAACCCCGAGTGCGGACTTCTGATGTTTAGTCAAATACCAAGTTTAAGCACCGTAGATGAGGATGGGCACTAATTGGCAGTATACATACGTCCATGAGCTTCGTTTTTAAAGGCAAAGGAAGGTTACCCTTCACTAGGTCTTTCATTAGGTGGGGTCGTGTCGTAGACTACTACCGGGGTCCATAGGTGAGATATCACCGTTAGCTGCATCAGCAACCCCCGACCACGCAACAACAAGCTGCTTTGCGCTCACGGAAGAGAACGTCCACTCTAGGTTAAATCAGGACAATCGGTATTAGCGCAGGAAATCGATTTAGGGCGGCGGCGGAAGAGTACTATTATGTACCAACGGCTGCGCTCATGAGCCTAGTCAGAGGGCTACTGAACACCTACCAACCCGCATTAGACAAGCGTGGTAGGTTAACTGTCTAATCCTCTACCCTTACCTAACATGAGTTACACAACGAAAGTAACAAACAAACTCAATAAAATTTGTCATTATTCTTAAAATGTCACTGTAGAGCTGATTAGAAAAAAACTCAAGCTTCCATATAAGACCTTTTTTCCCCACGTATATCATACCTAAAGTACGTGTCTCAAAGAACCGTGTTGAGTAGTCACGTGGCTGATAAACGCGTACTTACCCTACAATTTACAGCTATTCGTATTCGTTTATATATTACTAAAACTGAGCTGCGCTGCTCTGTGCCGCCTGAGTCTTCTCTCTCATCTCAAGTTTATTACTAAAGTTAGGCACAATGGGCGTTCATATCGCTATACGCGATCTCTACCACACAACCTTTCGATGTTTTTAGTGACAGAAATGAGTGGTCGTGACATTGTACTAAAAATAATAATATATATAACTACATATACATATATTAGAATAAAATAGAAATGAACTTTATTGTACACCAACTAAAATGTTTTCACAAGGGATACATCAGGCGAGAATATGTACAAAGGGCGGCCTTATCGCCGAAAGCATATTCTTCCAGGCAACATTTGGATTGAAATTTGTTTGGTGTCAAGTGCTAAGTTAGGACATATTTTTATATTTTTAAGAGTCATAACACAGGTACTTATATAGCATATAATATTTGATATGGATAAAAGTAAATAATAAAAGTAATTGATCTTATATATTCAGTCAGTCCTAACAATATATAGTCTGTGTAAAGATATACACATAGATAACATTTACAAAAATAAATTACAGATGCACACAACAGATAGAATATGTTTTAGGCAAAGAATAGATTAAGAAGTCAGGTAGTACACATACATAATACATATAGAAATAATATGAGTAATCATATTATACAGAGATAATACATATCCATATTTAGCAAATAGCATTACAACAATAATAGTGACAGCGAGTTAACTATAGTATATTGATGGAACTATTATCCTAGATGGTGACTTTTAACCATAGCTTTGTATGCGTGTACGGTTTGAGGACTCAAAAAATCTTTCAAAGAAAAGAGATAATTATCTTGGAACGGATGAACAAATTTTCTGTAACAGGTAATAACAATCTCAATCAAGTCAATCTATCAAGTGTTCGAAAGGTTCAAACACAAAAACTAAATCAAAATCTAAAAATCTAAATACTGCAGACTGACACACAGATACACATGATAGTAAATATAGCTATCTGGCGGCGGTAGCGTAATGGTAAAAGCGTATGACCCGCGATCAAAAGATTACGGGTTCGAACACCACGCAATACTCCACTGAAAGACTCCTGTTACCGCCCTCCCTCCCTATCCCGTCTGCTTGTTTGCCCCTGTAATTTAAAAATAATAATAATAATAACCAAATCAAGCAAAGTATTACTACTATACTTGAGCCAAATTGGATATGGAATCATTGTAAACAAACCATTTGTCATCATATTCAGTGTTGTCATAATTAAAATTCAGAAATTTTATAATTTTACGCGTCATCTGAACACACTCATATGCAAAAGAAAAACCTCCAGAGTAGACCAGAAAACCAGAGTAGTCTATGGGTATGCAAAGGAGGCAGCATATTTTATTGCAACACTAAGTATATTCATACTTAGTTTTATACACACCAATCATACTAATATTATAAACGTGAAAGTTTGTGAGGATGTATGGATGTATGAATGTATGGATGTTTGTTACTCTTTCACGCAAAAACTATTAAACCGATTACGATTAAACTTGGTATATAGATAGCTGGTGACCTGGATTAACACATAGGTGCCTTTTATCCCGATATTCCCACGGGATCGGGACTTACGCGGGTGAAACCGCAGGGCGCTGCTAGTATTAATAATATTTTTTAAGATATGTAATTTGCAAACAGGTTATTAAGACCTGCCGTCAAAAATTGGTAGGCAACGGTTGATAATAAACATTCCATATCGAATTTGTCTGAAGTATAGTTAAATGAGTAAGAGGTAATATTTTGTTCGATTGATGTCGCTTCTGTGCTGAGTATGAACTCAGCAAAGAAACAACACAGATTTACGAACTCCATGATGTTGTAGCTATTTATAGCTAGTACATGATGGATAGTTATTTATAGCTAGCTAGTTATATATTATTATTCTTTAATACATTAACAAGAAATCATTAAATTAAACAAAAATCAGACTGCGATAAAAACTAAATAATAAACATATAAACTGTGTACATTTTTGTAATTCTATTATCTATTATTATTTGTTAGTTTAGATAATGAACCTATCCTACACATAGAGAAACGCTTGTCCCAATGTGTCAAGGTATCTAGACTAGTATATGTATAAGCACAGTGATAGACACATATACATATATGTATATGGGATTATCATACTTACAAAATTGAGACATTTGTATTCACTTATCATCAGGTGTCCCGTCCATCTGCAGGTTGGCCCCATATCACACTCGTACATAAAAAATGTACGAGAAGGTAAATTCAACTATTATTACTTATTGGCAGTCTCAATCAGTAAGATTTATTAATCTCATCTGATTGAGACAGCGTTTTTAATTTTGAATAGTTTTTATATTTTTTGGTTTCGATGTTTATTTTACTAAATAATTGCGTCTTACGGCTACCTACAACATAGTATGACGAAATAACTGATACCAAACTAAATAAAACAGTCCATTACATATAAAATACAGAAGGACAGAACTGACAATACAAAAACGCCGGCGTCCAAATTATACATTAGTAACGGAAAACAATTGTCCACAAAACTACTTTAAGCGAAATCGATTTCGAACAAAAAATGCCCACGTTTCCGTTCTCAAATGACGATTTAGCAACAATTAGGTACCCCATTTAGAGATACGAACTATAATACAATTTTAATATCAAGAAGGTTCCATGTAATCTGGCATTATGGTAGAACGTGACTCCTGTACTGTTATTACAATCTTTTGTTTTATGAAGCGAAGAAAAAATTAACCGAATGTTTTTTGTTAACCCTAATATTCATCGTACAACAATTCCGTCATTTGTCTGTTATAAAAACTGACTTACACATCCATTACTAGTTTTGTATCATGATGTATTTCATAAAGTTAAATAAAAGCAGCCATGGTTGACTTATAATTCGATTACACTACATCTTTATTTGAAGTAAAACGTAAAAGGTGTGTGTCAAGGTTATTCCAAATGATATTTTAAAGGATGTCTCCAGATAATCGATGTTTAGCTATGAAAACGATTTAATGGCGCCGTTTATAAGTCACCTTAGAATGTCGATGTATATTATTAGGGTCATTGCGTTTAGCTACAACGTGTTTTTAGTTATTGATGTACTATATAAACTGTTTATTGGAGATGTTCAGTAACTTCATAACGGTGACGAGATAAACAAGCAACTATGTGTGTGAGTGTACTAGGAATATTTGTATAACATAATGCGGCTAGAGTAGACATTTGGATCCCCACTTGGGATAATTCTTAGGCTGGACGTTGGTCCTTAGATGTATGTTCACTGTGGCTCCGTCTACAGACAAAGCGGCGGTCAATGTCTGCAGGGGTTCCCGGAGGCTTCCTTCTGAGGATATACCTGGGTCCCTTGCAACAGACTCACTTGTGACGGAACACCGTGTGGTTGGAGTCGGTTTGAATCCGACACACCGCTTAAGCGTTACCTCCGGTGAGGTGATGACAAAGGGGATTTCCATACAAAAAAAAAATAGGCGTATGTTTGTTAAGTAGTGACATAAAGAATAAACTTTAAGAATCTAATGTAGTGAAAGATAGCGAGTAGCCTTACAGAAAACTATTTTTTTTTTATGGTATAGGGGGCAAACGAGCAGACAGGTCACCTGATGGTAAATGACTACCGCCGCCCATGGGCACCTGTAACTCACTCTTGAGTTCATGAGTGCGTTCCCGTCCTTTAAGGTGGGAGTAGGGGAAGAGGGGGAAAGGGGGGAAAAGGGGAGGAGGGGGATTAGAGGGGGGGAGAGGGGAAGGACGGGAATAGGGGAGAGGGAAGGGTTAGGGCCTCCGGTAATCTCACTCACGCGGCGAAAAGCAATGCAATCATTGCTTCTCTGCCGGGTTTCTGTGAGGCCGTGGTATCGAGCGGAGTCGAGCCGGCCCATAACATTAATTACATAAGATTGTGTCTTGCTGAAGACGTGACACTCACCATAATCTTTCAGCCCTTTTCCCAATTTTATTAAGGATATTTTATAGGGGTAACATTGCAAAGGGCACTACTAACTTACCATCTCGCACGGAATGTGCTTGCTTGACACCTCAGTAGATTGCAGGTGCTTATGATCTATGCTAATCACGTAATAATGAGCGGGAGGTATGTTTATTTGCCACCTTATTGCTATAAAATCGTATACTATATCGACCTATGAGCGCAGTCAATTAAACCTTTACGTATCATGTCAATCATTCTATGGCTGAAGGTCAATTATTGGTAAAGAGTTAGGCCGCTGCACATCTCTGCTTTAGAGAAACCCATCCGTGGAAGAATCTCTAACCTACAGACGGCCGCAGATGAATACTATATAGCATTTATATAAACATAACGGGTGGTCCATCTAACGTTTGAAATTATGTTATTCGAATCGGCTATAAAAAAAAGATGAATATTTAAACAAAACCATAAAAAAGCATAGTAATAAAATCTTACTCTTGTGTGCTTTTATTATAAAAATTAAATTTTCAAGAATACACTAAACAATACAACACTCCAGTTTATACAACGGCTGATACTACAGTACGCCATCTGATCTACATAATTTTCAAGTACTTTTTCCATTGCTTGGACTCATGGGCGTACCCAAAAAAAAATTTTGAAATATTTTTTTTCGGAGAAAAATGGGCCAATGATGCCACTACACCAAAATGGTCCGGATTTTGGTCCAAACAGCCACTTGTTCGGATTTTCTGAGTTCAGAGAATCAAAAAATTGGGTAGATCTGATGGATTGATCTGTGGCCAGCCGTGGCAGTCGCTTCAATGATGTTGTGTTATATTCTTAAATGTAAAGATTGGATCTTTCTAATAAACCCATACTTTAATTTTTTTTACAACTAATGGGTAAAAAATAATAATTAATTAAAAAAAAACGCTGCTGCTGCTTTTATTGTGAGTGGTCATGAGCACCAAACGTGTGTGCCAAATTTCAGCACGATAGCTTCAGTGGACGTGGGCGAAATATTTATTGCAAAATTCCAGGACATACATACACGTGAAGTTAAATAAAAGCTTTTAAAAATACCTATTACTTTTTTTTAGTTAATTCAAGTTCCAAACGTTAGATAGCCCACCCTGTAGATCTACCACTATAATAGGAGCGGGATAGTATGGGCAACCCACAAGTGACGGCGTATCATGTTAAGAGTATTTTAGGCAGAGATAACTACTTACCTGCAGCGGTTTGCTTGCTTAACAAATTATTGTAAAAAAAATTGAACACACCGTTTGGCCCAAATAACGCAGTTATTAGCAAAATATAGCCAATCGAGCAATATAATGAAAACGTCTGTTTCACACAAATGACAGTTTCCTTTTAAAAACAGAACTTCTCGACTCCAAAACAGCAGCAAAATGAGTACAATTTTGTCCTCAAATCTAAATTACTAACAAGTTTCTACAAAATAGTCGTATTAAAATAATGGGCCCTCAAAAAAGTTTTAAAACTTTTTCCGCATCGCGTGACGATTGTCTCAAATTAGTTTACAAAAGTCGCAAGGGCACGTCCACAGACACAGACGAATTGAACTGGGACCAATTTTTAATCGGTGTAGCGTGCAAACTGTGATATGAGGCCTTTAAATCGTACGATTTGAATTGTCATAAAATCATAATAACTCTTAGAAATTTTGCACAAACTTACGGATAAAAATGTAAGATGCTTGAAACTAAAATTATTTAACATAAATACAATACTGAGACATCTTTTTATTATGTTCCTTTCACATTCACATAATATGTGGGATCTATAAATAAATAGCTGGCAGATCAAAAAAAACAATAAAATATTATTTTATAAAAGAAAAAAATTATATACTACATAAAAGATACCATAAAATCATTTTAAATACAAATAATGAATTATAAAATTCAGAACAAAAGAGACGCAAATATACAGAACACAGAATATTTTGATAAGTGTTTGTATTATACTGCCATACGTTATTTTCGAATTTTAACCTAAGCCGTGGAAGTGTAACTTTAAGCTACGTAAAACAGAATTCAGAAATATCGTTAAATACACCAATTCACATCGCCCCTACTGCATAAAATAACACGACAGATTTTGACATGCGCATTTTTGTGACCAATTTCATAGTCCAACACGCTATCGTAATTTAACTAGTTGTAACGATTGATAGTTCAACCAAATTAAGTTTAAAAAAAAAAACAAAAGTATTACTTCGTGACTGGCGTTCACATATTTATAATGAAGAATTATCGGTGAGAGAGAGAGAGATCCCCGGGCAAAAAGGGTTAGAAGCTACAACATCAGCATTGTTTTTCTTCACTTATCTTACACAATATAGTAAAAAAAATATAAATATTATAAGGCGAAAGTTTGTGAGGATGGATGGATATATGGACGTTTGTAATTCTTTCACGCAAAAACGGATAAAAGGATCTGGATGAAATTTGGCGCAGAGATTGATAATAGTCTGGAATAGCACATAAGCCAGTTTTTATCGCAGAAAAATGTATGGTTAATTTTAAAAATAACTTTCCGGAAAAAACTATCATTTCACCAAAATTTTATCGCAAACGAAGTCGCAGTCAACAGCTAGTAACTAATATTAATAACTTATCTAC
Source organism: Callimorpha dominula (assembly GCA_949752705.1). Lineage (NCBI taxonomy): Eukaryota > Metazoa > Arthropoda > Insecta > Lepidoptera > Erebidae > Callimorpha > Callimorpha dominula. Next base: position 8,648,007 of record OX457013.1, read on the forward strand.
TAAATCCAAGTCAAGTTTAGAATTATAATCTGAATGTGGTACCTACAACAATTGACGCAGGCTGATAATTGTCCGCCGAGAGCCAACGTCTGTGTGCCACCACTGCGGAGGCTGTCGCGAGGATACGGCACTCCACACTCTAGTGGAGTGCTCAGCGTGGACGCAACAGCGGTACAACCTCGTGACCGCTATTGGTGTGGGAAGCCTCTCGCTAGAGACCATGGTTCAGTCCATGGTCCAAAGTGAGAGTGCGTGGGATTCCGCCGCCTCGTTTTGCGAGGAGGTGATGTTGGCCAAAGAGGCGGCGGAACGGGAACGGGAGAGGACAAGCACTCTCCCATCCCGCAGAAGACGCACCAGGCGCCGGAGAGCGCTGAATGATCTCCGTCCTCCATGAGCGCTGGCCTGGGGGTAGCGGGTTGGGCTGACCGTTACCCCAGCAGAAGCAGGCCTAAGACGGTGGCGCGGCTGATTCCGCACGCGTCTCTCGCATCTGGGAGGGGGGGTAGGGCCCCCCTATCGCACGGTGTGGTCGCCTGCTGATCAGGAGGCCATAGTCTGCAGGGGTTCCCGGAAGCTTCCTTCCTAGGGCATCCCGGGTCCCCTGCAATAGACTCACTTGTGACGGAACACCGTGTGGTTTTAGTCGGTTCGAGTCCGACATACCACTTCACCCTCGGTGAGGTGATGACCCGTGGGGGTTTCCACACGATAAAAAAAAAAAAAAAAAAAAAAAAACTACTTTTAATTTTTATCCCGATATTCCCACGGGATCGGGATTTACGCGGGTGAAACCGCGAGGCGTTGTTAGTTTTAATATATATGTATACATATAATGTGTAAGAAAGCTCTGTGTAAAACAAAAGGAGTGATCCCCGATCAGGCTGCCAGGCAAAATCATGCCTGGCGTAACGCGGCAAAACAGCTGATGTTAGGATGTATAACCTTTATATATATAATTCTTCTGTGCGTGTGTATATCACTGAACTCCTTCTAAACGGCTGGACCGATTTTATGAAATTTTTGTGTCTTCAGGTGGATTCGAGAATGGTTTAGATTTACAATTGAACCCAGTAGATGGCACTGGGATAGGGTTCCAGGAATAATATTTTATACGTGCCGGCAGGAAAACGTCTGTCGCGTCCGCTAGTTTATGCTAATTATACTAATCTGAAGTTTCATTTGGCGATGCAGGATCAGTTTTCAGCTCGTCTTTGCCAGATGACATGAATCGCAAAAGTTTTAAAATATTTCCTTTTTATAATATATAGAATGCTGAATAAACTAACAAGGTAGGTATAACTAAAACTGAGAAACTTTTAATTAAAGGTTAATGTTAATTTCAGCAGTTATAAGTCTATTTTTAATTAATCACGGCTACCTATTTAATAATAAAGCTGTTAAATTTTATAGCTATTTAGCACACAGAAACGGAAAGCAATTAAGGTGTAAGTGAGACTGATTAGGGCCGCATCAAATATAATCCGGAGCTGGCAGGCAATTTGAGGTCAGCTGTGGAGGTACGAAATAATAGAGAATGCATATTAGGTTTTGATAGGAGATACATCACTAACATCACACTTCTGGGTGATTCTTCATTCTTTTAACATCCGGAATATTGTTAACAACACATTTTTTAATTAACTAATCTCTAAAAAGTCACTTTTCACAATATTTTAATTAAGTAATGGAGTACGTGTTTCTCTTCCAACTCACCTGATGGAATGTGATGATGAAGATAAGTATGGTGCTCGCCTATCCAAGTGAAACTTATTCGCTCTACTTTTGAACGTTCCAGGATTATAATTGTCTGACACAACACTGTCTTACAACTGTCTTGAAAAATAGACGCAGGCAGTTCACTCCAACTTTTGGCGAGAACCAAAAAGTAGCTGTCATTGCGTTATGATCTTTGTCTGCGTCTTTTTTGTGTATCGACAATGAAAGGATAGCGTAAACATCTACCCAATGTAATGATATCGGTCTTACGGAGTTATCTCTGGGCAACCATCAGTGTTATTTAAATACTAAATTATGCCAACTCTATTAGCGAAGGTGTTGATTTCCTAAATCGGTGACATGAATCTCATTAACGAACTGAGCCAGCCGAGCACACAGAATACAGTGTTCATTCAATCGCTTCTACCACACCAACTATCAATTTATAAACATAACACAGAGTTGTAGCTAATGAGGGTATTTCTGTCAACTATAAAGTCTATCCAACTACATCATCTACATATATCTGTAGTAAAATAATAAAGATGAAGAGTTATGTTTTAGTTGAACACGCTAAGGGGGTCAACGAAGTCTGATATTGTGTGACAAAGGGGTGGGGAGAGTCATATACTTCGTGACATCACATGGCACATAGAGAACTGCTCTGGTTCAGATCTGGGTCTAAAATTTAAAAATAGCTGACATCACATCGGGGAGGGGGGACCCCACAAATGTGTCCACCTGTAACAAAGACGGAGGGGGGGGGGGGTGTTTAAAAATCATGAAATTTGTGAGACGTAAAAAGTCCAACTCTTGAGGAAGGTTTTATACCATAAAAGCGGGTGAAACAGCGGGGAACGTCTTGTTCTTATTAAAAGTGTGGAGTAATTTTAAAACTTGTAAAACGTCGTACGGCGATAGGACGCAACCCCTTGATACTATAATTAACTAAGATTCCTGAAAACCTCATAGAATGTTGAACTTCTCGTGTATCATACCACCACCACCACCACCACATACCACCTACTACTACATGTGAAGAAACGTAAGGTCTCTTTTAGAATAGGAATAATGGAATAATGATATTGAATGGATATTTGTTCTCTTTCACGCAAAAACGGCTAAATAGATGTGGATGAAATTTGGCACAGAGATGGGTTATAGTCTGTTATAGCACATAGGCTACTTTTATCCCGGAAAATTTTACACATAAATCTCACCAAAATTTCCAAGCGAACAGACAGAACAGCTAGTATGTATTTCATAATTCTACTGAGAGTTAGGCACACACACAAAGCTAACTTTTTCTTTTAATTTTTAATTTTGGGGGAAGTGAACTCTGTACTGGTCAAAAGCTATACATTTACTATTTCTTGAAATTTCCGGCGATAACTCAGATTATTATCAGAATATAATATAGGAGTATTATGCAATATGCGGTCTTCGTAGTCTGTGAAAGAACTGAAGAATGGGTTTCTGCCAAGGGGACATTATAGGGTTTTTACAGAGGTACCTCTCCGTAAAAACCTTATAATGTCCTCTTTCCTCCCAGGCATAGTACATGGCGGAAATCCATTGTTACTCGACCTAAATAATATCAACAGCGAAGAAACAATATCAACTAATTGCAATAGACAGAACCAAACTCCCTCAACAAAATGTATGCTTACTTGGTGTCGCATCTTCAAATACTATGTTTACAAAAGCAAGCGTTTCGCGAGCAAATGAGCTCATTTACTACTAAACAGTTTTATAAACTTTCATAAATTCTTCCTCGTCGTTTTTAGTTCCTTAGGTACTTATTTAAAATAGTACCTACTCCAAAACGTCGCCGATTGACACAGTCCTATAGAAACTACCTTTAAATACATTACGGCTTCTTAATAGTTTGAACAGCTGTTGTACACTAAACTTATCGATTTCAAGTACCTCTTAAACTTCTACTTTTCCTACCCCACTGTATGATAAAACTTCAGATTTAAAATTTTTATGATAATAGAGATGAATGATTGATAAAACATGGAAGCAGGTATGTTATGAGTTCGAAAGCCTCCTTTAAATTTCCTATTAACATTTCAAGACAACGAACCTAATCTCAAACTTCATCCATATATACTTAACACAAGTACGCATCTACTAACAAAGTCAAGACCACAAGTGCCCCAACTCTATGCCGTTGACACTTCGTGAATATTTGAGCATCGACACAAGGAGCTCACGGGTCAGCCGTGTCATCCGTCAAAGTCCAATTTAACTTTAAATTTACTCTTTTATTTCATTTTTTCCTTTTAGGGGGAACATAAAAGCGTTATCGAGTCAGGGTGTTGAAAATAATAGGGGGACTGAGAATTTTTAACATTGAAAAGTTGCTTGATTAAATATTAAACGGTTTTGCCTTTTATTGCACTGTCGCAGTCTAGATTTTGGTTTTATGTGGATTGTCTTTTAACTATATGTGTTTTGTTTTTGTTTATACTTGAATGGACTCCCAAACAGGATAATGCTTTTATTTTGCTTTGAAATATACTATTTACAGTTTTTTTTTGTTTTCTATTTTATTGTAACACATAGAAAAATACCGAAGGTGAAGGTCCGTTTCAAAGAAACCAGACATGAAAGTAAATAAAAATATTAGAATCACAAGACTCCTTTGCAGTCTTAGAAAGTTGCTTGCTTGTGCTTTTTCCATTGCAGTACTTTCTTATTAGCAAAACAACGCACATGTAGAAAGCCAGATATAAAAATATTTTTCTACCTGTTGTATTTCTACTCTCGATGTTCTTGATGAACATGTGGTTACTACAGAACACGTTCTACTCTCACAACAAACATTAAAAATATTGATATAAACTTGTTAACTATGTAGTATTCCATATTTGTCCCCCATAGTTTTAAGGCCCATTTGCGTGCTGTATTGACGGCTAAATTGGTGGCAAACATTATAAACCTTACAACTTTATAAGTACTAACCCTATTTACGGCAAATAATGAATTTGGATTTGATGTTCGAGGTCTTAATTCTCGTGGTAACGGCACCCACATACTCTTCCACGCGCGACCGACACTGACGTATAGATTAAGTTTAGATGTATTACAGTATATTATTATGTAGAAAATTATATTAAAGCACACTTACGACGTAACAAAGTGTACAGACAAGATGTAGTTATGCAACTAAAACTGAAAATTGAATTACTGGCCTATTGGTTTAAAGTCTAGTGATCCTGCTGAGCCAGAGCTAGTGGATTCGATTCCCACACAGGACAAATAATTGTGTGCAGAACACACGATAATTTGTTCTATGTCTGGGTGTAATTTATCTATTTGTTCATCAACAATCTGGTTACTATAATAAAGGCTCTGCCTAATTTGGCTTTTGAATCAAATGGCTGTGTGTGAGGTGTGTCAAGTTATTATCATTAACAAAATACTATACGAAACATATACAAATATAATACACACAAATATAAGATACTATACTTTTATTAGGTCACTGTCAATCAATCAATCAGTCAGCTATATATCAGGCAACCATAGTAAAATGAAATTATATTATAATCTCTCATGTATGGAACAACGTTGACAAAGTGCTGAAGGGTCACTTTTATTACACTATACAAATTACTTGCTTCAATAGACGTAGATGGAACGATATCAAATATAATTTTTGACAATACAAACATCTGATAATTCCTCCCACTTGTTTGATCATCTAATCTCAAAAACGGGATACCCGTGCGAAATCAACTAGTCCAAATCACACACCCAATAGAAATAGACCTCCCACTTTAATACATATCAGCAGTCGTCGTTCAGTTACAATAAGCGAGATGAGGAAAACGAAGATCAGTTTATGTTGGATGAAATGATCCCTAAAAGTGGTGATATTCTCAAGAGACAAGTTATAAACGTTTGGAAATTGTCACATGAATTGAATTCACTCCCACGCTTCGTATTGGTTGAGATCAAACAGTTTAGTTGATGTTCCAGTTGTGTGAAATACTCGTACTTTAAAGTATTCCCGAAAAAGCATATAATTATAGTGGAGATGCTGGCAATTACTTTTATTAAGAACTAATGACCTGGCCCACCTTTTGTCAAGGCAGAAATTTGTTTTAACAATTTACAGCTTTAAATACTCTCCAGTTTTCCTAATCTCTGGTGGTTTTCAAGGCTAGCGCAAACGCAAATATGTAAAGACGCTTACAGGGACTTTTTGTATTACGTCCGGAAGGATTTTTTAAGTGTATGCGTGACAACTTGTTTTGTTTTGTTGATAGTTGTTTATTTCGCTGTAGGTACATATGCGCCACCAATCGGTAATACCTACCTATAAAAATATTTCGTTTAATTTATGAATCCAATCGACCAAAAAGTGCTACATTCTTCCTATTTATTCTATTATAGAATGTAAGATGTTGAATTTATGCAATAGGGTCACTAAGTCGTTAAAAAGAAAGCACCAGCACCGGCAGCATCACTCGCAACATCATGGTATTGGAGCAAAAAATAAAAATATTAAAACAGTCCGAATCAATCGCGCAGAATGATTAAATAAAGTACTCATCTATCAAAACAACATTAGAGACAAACAATCACAATCCACAGGCACCAATTTCGCACCCACTTTTTATTAACACATAAAATCTCCCCTACCATACAAAACAATAACACGGTTTTTGTAATTCACCTAACAAGTGCGCCTCCATAAACTTTCCATCTGTAGCCAAAGCTTTGGGGTTTGTTATACCCCTAGGGATTATCCGTGTTAACTGACTCTTGAAATTGATGTACATCCACATTGGAGAATAGAATTAATCTCATTAGAATAGGATTTAAAATTGTAGAGCTGGTAGCTGTAACTTACAATGTTTCATATCCAAGTGTTGTAATTGTTGCTACATGTTACGTTTGGAAACGAAAATCAACTCTAAAATGTCTCGAACAAAATGTAAAATAGACTATACAAAATCAACTTAAGCTGTTTTGGAATTGTTGTCGAGGCGTGATTCCCATAATGTGTGATGCGTTAGTGCAGTAGCGAATTTTGCACTTGACTGTGGAATAAATGGGTAACATCTTGTTCATCGAATGAATTAGAATGGGTTGAAGGGGTGATGTAGATGGTCCCTAAGCGACAAGTCCATTCGATGTCTATATCATATTTGTGAATTTCTCACGGTCGATGTATTTTGTTACATTAAAACATAATCTTTCATGACTTCTCGAAGATCCATGTGGTTCACACACATGTGTGTAACTATTTACAGAAAAAAAGTATCTAAGTATTCCGTATTATAGTATAAACTGTCATAATACTTTGAACTAGATGGCGGTGTGTAATGTTCCCAGAATATTATTATTGTATAACTGGAATGGAAAATATGTTAGAAATGAGAATAAAGGCACGAGGGGAATTCAAATTGTATGTTCTTTCCAGGTCCATTCGGCATTTCATCATCATTTTAAGTGTGTTTTACTGAGCGAATATTGTATACAAACGAAGATAGGACAGACTTATTTCATCTTTCTGGAATATTTCATTAGGTCTAAGGGTCTAAAAAGTTTCGTAAGTGGTATTCATATTTATAAAAGACTAGCTACCCGGCCACGCATTGCTGTGACTAAGTTATTTGTAACAAAAAATTGAGATAAAAATTATCCTATCTCTCAAGTTGGACCAATCCAAAATCCGTCCTTAGTTTATAAGTTCATAGCAAACAAACAACGTAACACGAAATTTTTATATACATATATAGATATACGGCTTTACTCACATGTGTATTTCGGGGACGCCCAACTAGTTTTGGACCCGACGTGGCGTTTATCAAGGAGTGAAACGACCTTCCGCGTCAAGCGCTTCACTCAGCACACACGTGAGTACGCGCACACGTGACGTGAATACGCGCAAACGTGACGTGAGTGCGCGCACACATGAATAACACCGTATATCCTTTAAACAACAGCAGTTAACACAAACTTTTTTTGTAAAGGTAAAAGTTTGCTATTACTCTTCAATGTATGTAAAAAGTAATAACCATCGAATAATCCGATACCCCACGATACAGACTTATACAGCTATTATCTGAAACAAACCAATCAATAACATATAAATAATTAAATTCACATAGAAGCCGCCATAACATCAGATGGTACGGCGCATGCATATCACCCTGCTATTATATTATGAGATAATTCGATAAAGCCCCTCCGCATTTTTATTGTCCCGCACTGTGCTATGAGTGCTAAGGGTGATTGCGGAATAGGGTTGTCAAAGACAGGAAAATATTATATAACAAAATTTTGTAATTTTCTAGAATATTTTTCAATTTAAAATAGTAACAACAATTCACATATTACTAGTATTCTGCATCATTTGGGAGTTAAATCTTTACCTGGATCATCGTAATCCCATGCTTAATAAATAGTTTATACAGGTATTGGTTTTAATCTATTTTTGTTCTTTTGTGGAGACAAAAGAACAAAGAAGACTTTTTACATTGCTTTCTTTTTTGTTTGCTAAGGAGAAAAGTGTACTTATAATATTTTTAACTTTCCAGTAGGCTTTCAATAGTCTTCTAAGTCTGGACTTATAAAAGAGTGTAAGAAACTAAGTCTGGGTACCAGGCAATAATGTAGGTAGGATAAACATTTATATATGTATATATTTTTTTTTCTTAGATGCAATTTGATTTCATGCACCTGCCAATCATGACATTAGACTATATGGATACTATAGAGATATATTATATATATAACATTACACTAATATTGTAAACGTGAAAGTTTGTGAGGGTGTATGGATGTATGGATGTGTGGATGTATGGATGTATGGATGTTTGTTACTCTTTCACGCCAAAACTACTGAACCGATTGCGATGAAACTTAGTATGTAGATAGCTGGAGTCCTGGATTAACATATAGGCTACTTTTTATTCCGATGTTTCCATGGGATCGGGACTTAAGCGGGTGAAACCGCGGGGCGCTGCTAATATTACATAATTTAAAAAACATATAAGATAACTTGATAGAGCTATGGTGAATGAGCCATTAAAATTACCCAGTCTCATAAGTCATACATAACTGACATATCTACTTTCTAATACATTCAACTCAATTATAAAACATAGAAAAACTCGTATACTGTTTTAAAAAAATATTTAAGTAAACTGACAAGTCACAACCCTAACGCTTCTTTTTTAATTCACCGTATTGCGAGACAGCTAGTTACAGTTGTTTGTTTGGACAACAGATTGTTTTACAAACGACTGATCCTACTATTTGTTGTTTCCGAGTCACTTGGCGCAGATAACAATGCTTTAAGTCCACTTGACTTGGACAACTACTTGTCAAATGGACTAAACAATGATATTGTTATTGACACAATAAAAAAATAATGTTTTTGTAACCCGTTTTCTATGACGTATGGTGATTCAAGTGAGGTCTTTTCTGATGCTGCTAAATATCCAGATTCATTCAAAATTAGCAGGTGGTAATAGGTCAACTCTTATTAATTTATTTACCCAGAAAGAGGTGGCGTGCTGACCTTGATGCATACGAACAGGGCTCGTTAGAGGTGGCCCAGGAAAAAAAACACTAAAGATAAATGGAAGGATTTGGTGGAGGCGTTTGCTCAACATTGAGACAGTTAAGCTAAGAAAAAAATTTTAACGTCATGCTTGCACTTGATATCAACCATTGGCATTCGCATTGTATAGAGTTAGAAAGAAGTGTGTTAGTGGGTTAAACTTCTTAATCTCTGCTCCATTGAAATCGGGAGGGCGATAGGTCTGGTGAACCTAGCAAAAGTTGTTTACCACTGGTTTTTCTCCATAGGGCAGCGATGTGGGAAGTAACCTTTTCTGTTGTACCAACTTACTTAGCACTATAAAGGCCTAGGTCCGACTCTCTTTATAAGTAAAAAAGTACCTACCTCATAGTCCTTCGCAGGTTTCTCTCTCAAAGCTTGAAAGTTTGTAACGGACAATAATGTAAAGGAATGTTATATAAAAACTTTTTTCTTAATCCCCGACGCAACAAGAGGGGTGTTTTAAGTTTCATGTGTCTATGTGTCTGTCTGTGGCATCGTAGCTCCGAAACGAATGGACCGATTTAAGTGCGTTTTTTTTTTTGGTTTGGTGACTTGATCGAGAGTGTTCTGATATATAATTCAAAAAAATCTGTTCAGCCGTTTGAAGATTATTAGCTTATCTAATCGTTGAAAGGATTTTCGCGTCGGGGGTGTTTTAAATTTATGTAGTAACTTCATGGATACAAAAACGAATATTTAAGAAAAACCATAAGTTTCACCTTGAAGCTAGGATTTTAATCGTTAGATGCACCCGAACTTGTCAAAATGATTCTTCGCTTTTACCCAAGACAAGTGACTGGGGGCCCTAAACAAGAGGCCGTGATCACAGGCTGAAAAGTTATACATGTATGTAACGTAGGCCTAAACCATGATCGTAATTATCCCTTTTTACACGCCTTATATTAGTCTGACCTGAATCTATCTCTGTAACTGAATCTTTCATCATCATTTCATCTTTTACCAACTTCAAGAAGTCCTATTAACTTGAAAATTTAAACGTATCAAAGACTAAAATGGAGGAGGTTCTCAAGTCGACCCGTACATACTGGGTGTTAGTGAAACGCTCCCGAAAACGAAGACAGACGATAGTACTAATGGTGCCTTTGATGATGGGACAGAAAAAAAAATCGATCCCGAAAATTTCTTTTGGCACGTTTGTGCCCTTGGTATATGGGGAAAATGCACTGAACTTGTTACCGTCACGCTAATAATACATATATAGATAGCCACCAAGGAATTATTTGTTACATTTGTTGTCCTGGACTCCATGCTCTTTTACAATAAAAAATTGGGTTCGTCGTCTCGTCACAAAACCAACTCAAAGCGTGACTTTTTTGTTTATTTAACTATATATACACTTTTACTTCCATCTTTATCGTGGGAGTCATGCTTCGGCACGTATGGGCCGGCTCGACTGGAGTGATACCACGGCCTCACAGAAAACCGGCAGTGAAATAATGCTTGCATTGCTTTTCGCCTAGTAAGTGAGGCCCTAACCCTTCCCTCCCCCTTCTCCCCTTCTTCCAACCTTCCCCTACTCCCAGGCCGGCAACGCACTTGTGACTCTTGAGTTACAGGTGCCCATGGGCGGCGGTAGTCATTTACCATCAGAGGACCCATCTGCTCGTTTGCCCCCTATACCATAAAAATACCATAAATCTAAATATGGTGAGGGCTATATAACGTTCGAATAACTGACTTAAAGTTAATAAAATTATAGAATTACTTGCGGAGACGACAGACGTTGTCCTGCCGGAACGTAAAAAATATTATTCGCAGCGCCATCTACCGGGTCCAATTGTAAATCTAAACCATTCTCGAATCCTCCTGAAGACACACAAAAAATTTCATTAAAATCAGTCCAGCCGTTTAGAAGGAGTTCAGAGACATAAACACGCACAGAAAATTATATATATATATATATATATATAAAGATTAATTTATATCCCACACAATTGTCTCAGTATAAGGATCTAGGAACATTGTGTAAGAGAGTAATGAAGACCTTGATTGTTCCAGTATTATTTTTTTACAATATTTTATGATCCAGTGGATTCATCATATCTAGTTGTTATTTCTGTCTAGTCCTCCAAGATACAACCATGATGTTATGTTATCAATTTTATTCACAGCAATCACTTAACAATAAACCATAACTATTGTTCCTAAGATTCTTATCAACTAAATCGATTATAATCCAATCACAAACCAATAAAGTTCACCCCCTTTAGCAATTTAACTAGACCCTTAATACTTTTAGACTTTCAAAGAAATGTAGCACAGTTTGTAGGTCTGGTTATAGTGGACACATTACTTAACCCTCAAACGCGCGTTAAAGCTCAATAGCGCGGGCTCTAACAATGTCCGTCTATAAAATTGCGGTTGTCTAAAAATATAGCGGAGTGTGGAGTAGGCAGAAACTTGTTTTTTTTTGAAACTTTGTTTACCATGATCCTAGTTTAAAAAAAAAGTGTTATCATTTTTGAAATGAAAACTTCTTTTGGTGCACCGCACACACATTTTTTCGTAGGTAGTAAGTTAGGCTGATCCGTCACGCTCTGAGGTGAAAGGCTCAATTGCTCTTCGCTGTTGTGTCGCTGTATTTGGTATATTCAATTAATACGTAATCATTGTCATTACTAATTTAATAGTTATTATTGGTATGTAATAATTATTATTTTAACAATTACTTGGTTTACATTGTGAGGTTAGTGTGTGTAGTTAGTGGTTTATGGTGCTAATATAAGAATTCTGAACTTCATACTGAATTGTGATTGAAAACTTCTTAAGCCGCGTTGAGGGTTTCTGTAGGGGCAAAATACGTGATACGTCGTTTTAAGTTTTCACTTCTGTCGGCAGTCTTATAACTGCCTATTTTAATTTTTTTGTTTGCTTTTGTTTAATTTTCAGCTGAATTGGCTTTACCTATTACCCTAATTAACCTTATCACGCTTGTCTTAGTTAACGCCTAACTATGATTTCAATGGTCACCTCGTCAGTATCTACGTTGAGTTATGAGGATTCAATCCCCATGTGGGGGCAATAATTTGTGTAAGATCAGTTAACTGTTCTGAGCGTAGGTGTATTTTGTGGCTGTTAATTATATAGGCCCTTTACCTAGAATTTCGATATCGCGATATACGAATAGTAAAGAGTTACTACGGTTGCTAGGGTTGGACGAGAAACCAAAGGCGGTAGCTAAGTTTATCGTTCAATGTTTTCACATTTATTCACTCTAGCTTGAAATCTTCTCTTCTTTTTCAATCTTTTAAAAAAGTAGATGATTTCGTAACAAATAAAGCATCTTAAATATATTTTAATGCGACCGATGATACACTCACTTAAAAAAAAGGCTCATAAAGTCGACTTTAAAAAAAATAGGTACATTATGTCTGACATCACCTCTGTCGCATCTGTACACAATAATTTTCGTCTATATTTAACCCTCAATTGCTGCAATAAGTTAATTGTTAGGGGTGAGGGCGTTACTGTTATTGAGATATCGTTAGCTACGGTTTTGTTTTAGTACCGCACTTATTATGGTTATTGTGACCCGGCAGTTACGGCCTATGGTTTATGGTGGCATGAGTTTTGATGACTTTTGGAACTATGAGATAGAGTAACAGTGAATGCGTGTGGAGCAGGCAGGACCACGAGATCGCCTGGTAATTAAAAATCAATATGTAATCAATAAGTAAAAAAAAAAACACCCGGTTGGAAAGAAGTATATAAATATTGAATGGATTGATTAAATTGTTTCAAAATATAGTAAATATTATAAAAACTCGAAATTAAAATTGTGTCATCTGTGAAAGTTGCCCGACCGAAGAGGATAATTAGTATACAACCAACATCATATTACAGTAGTATCGCGCAGAATCCTCAGATGGCGTAAATAAAATAAATCAACTCGCGGTCAGCATTTATTGTTGCGTAATTTTTTTTCCGTCTAGCCCCCATCCGATGAGCATCTGAATGTAACGTGCGATAAGGCACTTCATTCCAATTACATTCATCTAGACTAAGCATAGCTAATAGAAAAATACGGATACTAAGCTAAAATACATAATATGATACAAACACCCAGGTCAATGCAAACAGACATTCGTTCATACAAATATCTGCACTGAGCGGAAATCGAACCGGTGACCTCAGACGTGGTAGCCGAATGCGTAGTACGCTGCGCCACAGAGGTCGTCAAATATAAAACAGGAAGAAATACTGCAGAACCTACGAAATACTAGAATTCCCCCGTGCGAGAGCCATGGATGGGCACATATGGGCTGGCTCGAACAGAGTGAGCCACGGCCACGGCCTTAGAGAAAACCAGCAGTGAAACAAAGCTTGTGTTGTGTTTCACCGAGTGAGTGAGGACCCGAAACCCAAAGGTGGTGCCCGGGCTACGAGGGGTGCGGATGTCTTAACAAAGCTGCTCCAGGATCCCTCCTCTTTATGCGTAGTATGGCACACCATGTGGGCTTAGTCGGTTCGATTCCAACACACCGCCCCACCGAAAATCCCGGTGGGGCGACGACCCGAGGAGGTTTCAACAGGAACAAAAATTAACACCCCCCCCCCCCTTTCCCTACTCCTCCTACCTTAAATGCTGGCACGTCGGGTGATCCATCTGCTCGTTTGCCCCCTATCCCGTAAAATATGAAAATATGATGTCTAAATAGGCACAGCTCAAAAATTGCGCGACATCGCACCGGGTGATGTTAATTCATCCCCTGAACCCTGCGACATTGCGACAAAGACTCGTACCGCGTTCAACGAGTAATCGAGTTAATACGTGGGGCTTATCGCGGGTGGACTTATGTTTGACGAATTAAAAAGGGGATGGTTGTCTAGCCTGTGAGATTACTCGCAGTGGACTGGGATTACGTGTTTTATCGTTTTATTTTTAGATAACCAACGTGTGCTATGCAAAGTTAGAATATTTTTCATACGACGGAGATGACAAACATGCTGATATGGTCAGGTCTGTCTGTCTGTAAAGATAAAATAATAATTATTCCGCAACTTACAGTACAGCCCCTTATTAAGGGTCCGAACACAGCCCTCCCGATATACCAGCTTTTAAAAACAACCTAATATGTATGTGTAGTAACAAAGACTTAAAAGACTATCAACTTTATCTATTTTTTTCTATGTATTTAACTGATGCATTATAAATAGAAACACCTCTAGACATATTCATGATTACAAATATTTGGACGAACCAGGAATCGAGCCTTCGAACCGCCGCACCACATAGAAGTTACATAATTTCATTAGAACTGTTTGGTTCTTGCTTTCACTACCATTTGTCCTTTATCTCTTTTCTCTATCTATGTATCTGAAATCTGCTACAACATGAGAACAGGAGCCAAGCAAATCGTTATCTAAATCAATTATGACTGCTACTATAAATAAAATGCTACACGTCAAAAAAATTAATCAAAAAGAGACTAGATAAAAATAAGTCCATAACATCATTGTTGCCGATTAATCACATGGTTAAAACGGTATCGATACAAATGACTCGATTCCAATGTCATATAATGAAGCCGACGACGTGTCGACAAGCAGAATCAGTCCTGTTCACAGAATAATTAACGTGATGTCATACTGAACAGGATTATTTCATTGATTCATAGATATGTGTTCAACATGATTCGGATTATAGAGAATAAAAGCGATGAAAATTTTGTTTGAAGAAATGTAAATAAATGAAAGTACTTGCAGATAGATGTACGATGAATGTTGGTTAATAATATCTGCACTCAACTCGGAAACTAAGTATTGACTGGCGAAGACGTACATGGAGACTGACATCAGACTTCATATTTTCAAACTCAACGTAACAAGGATAAATTTTAAAAAGTTATTAAAGGAAATTAGATAAAATTCCTTTTTCCTTTAATAAAAATTATGAAAAAGCAAATAAGCTGTTTAATATAGAACACGTGTAATCTATGATCTAAATAAATTATGTAGAATGTGTGGAAATATGTTTTTAATTTGTCATCATTGCATAATCACAAACAGTGGAAATTCTGACTTACTTGTCTTTTCTTTTTCCTATAGATGTCCTTTTAAAATACTGGACGGTAAATTTAGCTATAGCTTTATCAAGCTTACCATCTACCCTGTTTCATCTGAAATAATAGATAGACATATTCAGATAATTATACTGAATTAAGGTACTAGCTACAATCGAAGTAGTTAATGTAGTAACACTACAAAACACACTACATAATCACTAGTAATTCTTAACTTGTTAATATTATTAATTTATATTAATTATATCATATTATATTAATTAATCATCAATCATATCATAATTATTTTTTTATTAATTCGTAAATACGAGTATAATAAACAATTTGTTAAGTTTTCTCGAAAATGGCAAATTTCCCGTTTTCACCACCGCTGACTAATATCAAACTATTATCTTATCTGTGCAGTAATATATACAACAAGACGACGTCGTAAAAAAAATTATAATCAATTATCAAATATTTATACTTTGATTTTTTATTACATAGACTAAAATACAGCAGTACAGCACCATCCATTTTTTTTAATGTTGCAAGCGTGAAAGCATATTGCTGTTATATGGCTATTACTACTACTATTTATCGATTTGCACTATTAATAGGAAAGGGTTTTTTCCTTATTAAAATGATTAATTAATTATAAAAACTTTGTTAAAAAGTTACGACAATTATTATATGTGCATATTATTATCATAAATACTTTTTAATTAGGCAAGAAAAACCATTAAATAAGATATTCAAATACATACGTATTATATGGTTTAAGTTTATATTCTGAAAATTTCAATACTATTCAAAATTCACGCTACTCATGCTATTGATCAAAGCAAACTCAAACTAATAAACTTGATCACAGTTTTTATACTAATGTCGTTTAAGACTATCTAATTCAAAATTAGAGTATACGTCGCTATGATCGCGAAGGCTTTATATGTCTATTTATAGTATTTTCAGCCAAACTCAACCACAAATTGACTAATAGGAACTTCGTCTTGTACGTCAGAGCAGTTGAGCTATTTCCAGCGTCCCAGGGAATAAACTCACTAAATTGGATTATCTAGACATTTGGAACGAGTGAATAAATTGCGAAACAGATTGTAACGTAATTCTGTATATGAAAAGACTAAGCACAAAATAGTGTATAGTAATTACGTACCGAACACTAACTGTCGGAATACATTTATATAAATTGCGAGTGTCGTTCCTACGCAATAAAGTTCAAAATAGCTTACACACCGATTCATTACTGAAAAACTTTTGCGTGGTTCTCATACACTAGTATTGTCATCCGATTACTTTGTTTATTTTATAGTACGTGCAGTATAAATTGGAGTATTAAGACAAAACAGATTCATATCTCTAGTTGGTTCAGAAAATAGAGCAGTTAATAATAGGAATATGCTTATTACATGCATTGTATTGTATACTTCCTTTTCTACTTTCAACCAACTATGACTGATTATCGCCCAATAATCCTTCTTTGTCATCGTCACTTAGACATAAAAATCAATATTAATATTATAAACTGAACAATTTGCTTGTTTGTTTGGTTGGTTGAACGCGCTAATCTCAGAAATGAGTGGATCGAATTGAAAAATTCTTTTAGTGTTGGATAGATCATTTATCCAGGAAGGCTATATGCTATATAAAATCACGCTACGATAAATAGGAGCGGAGCAGTGACCACATACGCAGGTGAAACTACGGGGACGACTAGTGTCTTAATAAGCGTGATAGTAAATGTTATACATCCAATAGCAATTAAAATAATTATTGATTAATAAATCAAAAAAACACACTTTAATAGCGAACCAAATTGAAAAAAGCTGTGCGTCTCGGGACGCACGACAGAAGTGATAACTTAAACGCCAGACAGATTGGCGACGTAACGCGTTACGTAACGAAGCGGTTTACCCTCCCATAAGAAGTTATCACTTCAATAGAGTACCTCTTACATACACACACACATACACATACATCCAATACACACTCATGCACACACACCGCACCACACACACACACACACACACACATACACACAAGACACTGACATTCAGAAGTACAGTAAACAACAATGCTAAACGTGATAAATGAACACGACTAAACCACTGTCTTCCAAAATACAGGCTTCAGCCCAGTTTGGAAGGCAGTGTCAGTACCTCAATGTGATAGAGTGCTATATTTTTTTTTTTTGCATGTATTACATGTCGCCTGTAACTAATGTGCCTAATAAAGGGTTTAATAATTTTAATTCAGTTTACTGGGTGAGGTTCGAACCCACAACTACTGGATCGCAAGTCGGATGCCTTACCCATCAACCACTCCGCCAAACCATTTATTGCATCTGTATCACCCCAGAGACGTATATAAATCACCCTTAAAAAATCAATAAGTGTAACTCGAAACGTAATTAAATTATAAGCGCCTGTTATAAATTTGAGCGGCCGAGGACCGTCACGCGCCAAATTGCACGTTAATTACTCGCGATCATCTGTGTCGTTGTCGCTGGCCAGATGAATGCTATAACTATACCACTTAGAATAGAGAGAGCAGTGTTTAAATGCACGGATTATTTTTCAGCTGTGCGTGTATGTATGTATGTACTCGTATCTATATAAAGGGATCTTTCAACATAAATTAAACAATCCGCAAATTTTACAAACCGTTAAGATGCTCGTACCTAGGGCTGCCATTCGTCCGGGTTTCCCCGGATTTGTCCTAGTTTAGAGAGCGTCCGGGGAGGGTCCGGGCGGGGTTTTCAAAAGTGTCCGGGTAAAACCCGGACACTCTGTGCCAGGGGACAATTATAGTTGTTAGATGAATCGTTAACAAGCTAAAAATTTAAATGGAATCGGCCTTTTTTAAAGTGTCCGGGAAAGAATCTCGATTTAACCTATATAGTTTTTAAGTTTTTGTCCGGCTTCGGTAATTTAAGTGATGGCAGGCCTACTCGTACCAAACACCAAACTGCGTCAGGCGCCAAGGGCTAACGTGTTCAAGGTCCCTGTACCTCGCACCAACCTACAAAAATATGCTCCGATGAGACGAGCCTTAAGTACTCTGAACGTTGCATCACAACGACTAGACTTTATTTACGTGTACATTGGCGGAATTCGAGAGGATAATAGGGGAACAACTAATATTAATATTATTTATCTCTTTTATTTATTCTATAAAAGTGGTATTGTTTTCACTTTTATAAGCCGACATTATTGTATTGGGTATTTTAACCTGTAATGACAATGTGTCTTGGAAATAAATAAATAAATAAACGTAATTTTCACCAACTTACAGGCATCTCAATTTTTTTTTACACAATTGGGCAACTGGACACTTGACGGAAGATATTATAGGATGTTATTAATAAATTAATGGAATTTTTACCATAAAGTTTTAAATTCTATTATAAATGTTATCTTACATCTAATAATTATGTATGATCCTATTGGACACCTAATCAGGCATGCGCATGTTACGATTGTCCTTATTCTAACTATAAAATCTATTGTATTCCTACCTGGAATAAACAAAAAATAAATTGAGTTAATTTGATTCAAAATGTTGCACACGTGCCAAGGGCCGATAAAAATATAAGTTTTTAGTTCGGTTTGTTATTAAAGCGTGTTTTTACACTTTAATTTATTTTATATGATTACATTATAGATAGATGACTGACATTACCACTACTAAACTGATGACTGATCATTGTTAACTACATCGTCACCGTTTCAAGGTACTCAGTGCAAATCAATTAATGTCCCATCTTACAGCCGACTACTGTCTCTTATGATGATACAAGCACAGCCTCATTTAAGAAACAGCGTTCAAATTCCTGAGTTACAAATCAGTTTTATCAATAGATAAAACTGATTTGTAACTCAGGAATAACATAATAATGAAACGCCAAAGCTAGTAGTATTGTACGTGAAGTAGTTGAGTAATATTGCTAAATTTAATACAGCTATTAATGAACCACTACAGTTAATTACTTTGCACCGCATTTCGGTAATGCGCAACCGATGAAGGAGATGCCCCATTGTACCCCATTGTGCATCCGAATAAATGCAGTTATTGTGTTAATCTAATATTTGGAATGATTATATTATATTGTACAGCTATTATATTATTATAATGGAAATTATCTTCATCGATCTTGAGTTGTTATGGTTATACTAATGTTTGTCAGACAAATACTGAAGGAATGAAAAACGATTAGGAATTGATAATATTCGCGTTTCATCTCTTGTTAAAATATATAATTAAAATCGGTGTTTTGCAAAAATCTAATGATACACCTACAATATAAAAATAAAACATAAGAAATGACGATTAAATAACATACCTATTTATTATTTTTTATTTTTTTATTTACACTTTATGCACATTTGGTACATAGGCGGACTTAATGCCTCTACCAGTCAACCATTGGGTGATGCAGAAAAAACAGGAACCCACGACTCTTTTAACTAAAGGTAGTTTATAAAACAAAATATTATCTAATCACACTAAATATACTACGTAATATGTTACCACTTCAAAAGCACTAAACATCCTACTTAGTAATATTATAAACGTGAAAGTTTGTGAGGATGTATGAATGTATGGATGTTTGTTGCTCTTTTACTCAAGAACTAATGAATCGATTGCTGGACAGCCTGGATTAACACATGAGCTAATTTTTATCCCGATATTCCCACGGCATCGGGAATTACGCGGACGAAACCGCGGAGCGTTGCTAGGTAATTCATGTGTTAGGATTATTGATGACTAGCTGCGCCTTGAAGTTTCACCTTAGTCATATATAGAACTGAATTGCATTCGTAATATCAAATCAAAAAACAAAACAAATACCTGAACAGTATTCTTCAGAAAAACATTCAACATCATACGATATTCCCCGACAGAATAAATTTGTCTGCTCAAATAAAATTGAAGCAGCATCGTATCTTACTCTCACACGAGAGGGTCCAGAGGCTAGTCATATAAAATCAGGGTATCAATAAAGTGTTGGAAAACCCCCTCGATTCCCGGCACGTACAGAACCAATCGAAATCACTGCAGTAGTATGTTCACATGAAACTTTCATAATGATACTGCATCTGAATGTCAATGCGGTAACATCAGGATTCTATGACATTATCTTGTTAGAAATGTTAATTCTATTTATGTTTCATAGAATAGAACAGAACGTATATGGATGGAATATGTTGACTGGCCTGTTGGTCTAGTGGTTAGTGATCCTGACTACTGAGCTAGAGGTCGTGGGTTCAATTCCCACCCATTACAAAAACAGTTTGACGTTTGAAGAAATGATTGGTCTACCATACATGGGCATGGGCACTGCTTCGCTCGCGTTTACAGTATTTTTTTTCTGGATTGTCCTCTATACCCTGACAAAATATCATGACGATCGGTTTAGTAGGTAAGGCGTAAAAGTGAGACAGACAGAGTTACCTACTTTCACATTTATAATATTAGTAAAGCCGAGCAGTTCCCGCGCGGCTTCGCTCGCGTGTACATATATTTATATATTTTACGCGGAACCCTAATTCTTTTTTAAAAATAACAGTAGCCTAAGTTACTCCTTATAACACCAGCTATCTGCCAGTGAAAGTCCCGTGGAAATCGGTCCACCCGTTCCGGATATTAGCCGGCACAAAGAGACAGACAGATAGACGGACTGACACAAAAATAAAAAAAAAACTGATTTTTAGGCATAGGTATCGTATCGTACAAATAACTATAATTGAGCTTAAAAAAACTATTATTTTGACATTACAAACAGACACTTTAATTTTATTTATTTGTATTGATGATGATGATATATAAGTACCTGGGTAGCTTTTTGTAAAATCGTAATTTTTATTATAAATATTTTTTTTTTAAATTGCGTTTAGCGTTTGCGAGATATCCGAAATATAAATACATACATACATACAAGAAGCAATAAGATAATAAGTGGTAAGAAGAAGTACTAACAAAACTATTATATTTTATTTTACAGTTGTATGTGCAAATAAATATCTTACAAATCAGAAATAACTCTCGTGTTAAAAAGAAGAAACGAACAATTCGTCATTAAAAATTGTGAAAAGAAAATTTATTATTTTTGACTTGATTAGGTCTTATAAATCGATGAACGCTGCATGCACGAAAAAGCATGTCACGTTCCGCCTGAGCCGAGGGTGCAAGTGAGAGCGCGGAACAAGCGATAGAGAGGCACGATCGGCCTAAGCGTTCGGCTTGTGACGCATCTATCTCGTAAAATTATCGTCCGTAAACCGACTTTACAGACAACCAATTTTTTTGTTCTGATAAGAAGACAAATGGTATCTGTTGTCTGGTCCACCAGCTTATGTCTAACGGGACTACAGACATAACCGACTGCAGAAAATGCCCTCTTTGCTTCACAGCTTTCAGATAATTCTGAACAAGGGACTAAGTCTTCGCTAAACGAACGTCCCGCGCGGGATTTACCGCAAAATGCGGAAATTCCGCAAATCCCATCAACATGCGGAAAACAAAGGAATGCTGTAACGCGAAATGCGGGATTGCAAACCCCAGTTGGAGGTATTTCCCAGTGCATTTTGAATAGATAGTTAGTAAAATGCCTAACAAGTAGAAATAGCACGACAAGTCTCTTTGATACTAATGTATAATTGTACTGTGCCTACTTGAAAAAACAAAATTGCATCGTAATATTTAACATCGGCCCAGCAGATTGTTAAAACGCAAGTCTTGCATATTTTTAACCCAGGCTTTTTGTCCTCGCTTTTATGACACACCTCCCTACTGTTGCGCTAAAATAAGGCAATATCATATTTTACAAATATTGAAATGGTGGACGGTTCGAATAAATGTTTAAACCTTTTGATACATCATACATCTCAGAAAGGTTTAATTATTCGAACCATTCCCTCTTCTGAAGTGAAAACTTCTTTACGCACGTTTGTGCACTTTTGCTATGGGGAAAAAGCACTGAACTCGTTACCGTTACGCTAATAATACATATATAGATCCACTAGAGGGCGCAATTCTAAACTAGACTATGTTAGAGTCTAGACAATGTTAGATATACATTTTTATTCTCACAGTACGCCACAGCCTTTTGTTTGTGTATATAAATTATTAATCTTTTATTTCTCAATAAAAATACACATATTAGTGTATCGAACTGTATCCTATTTTTTTTTATACATAAAAAAAATTGTGGTTGGTATCCGTGGGGCACAGAGAGTCTAGTTAAAACACATGCGAATTGCGAATTTGATACTAGCCATTAGTTTTATTATTGTCTGTAATGTTTATTAAACGTCATATGTCCTATTATGTATTTCGAATGACATCGAATAAATCTTCGCTTTTTTTCTTTCTTTATTGCCTCCCTGAACATCCATCCGTATACTTTCTAGTGAAAGCGTCATAATAGTTTTCTTTCTACAAAAAAAGTTAAACAAAATCTTACATTAGGTACACCAACAACATCGTAACCCGAATATAGAAATAGCTCTTTGGAATAATCCCAGGAGCAATTTCTTTTTCAAACTAAACCTAAGATATAAAACTCGTAAAGGCTCATTCAGAAAATTCAGTAGAACTCAATACACGATAAGAAATGGTTGCCGCAGGGTCGTAAACGTCTCTGACGAATTACATAACAATAACAAAGGAGAGCACGATATACACCCGTTTGTACCGCGGTCACGTACACGTTGCGTTTTCGATGGTCTGTACGAGGAACGACAGGATTTGATATTTGCCATTTCTCTATTTCGTCTAGCGCATCTACACCAGTCCTCTATATATGAACGGCAGTTCATCATCAATCTGTTTAATGTTAAATATATTTTATTGCTACAGCTACAATAACTCATTACCAACGTATTGGTAATGGTTGACAGCTGTACGTAATATTTAAGTGTTATCATTTTTTTATTAGAAGAGAGATTATTATTAGAAGATTTATATATTATATTATATATGTGAATCAAAGAATAAAACATATCAAAACAGATTTATACTTTGGACATGAATCTTTGATCAATGAAAGGCAATCAGTCAGAGGTATATTTGGCCATCATACGTACAATATGGATGAACATAGCCGTCGACACTGCCAATGTGGTAGCTAAACTTGAATATGCAGGACTTTCAATATTAACAATAACAATATCCATAATGGAATACCTAAACAATTATATTTTACAAAGTATCAAAATGTCAAACTGTACGTGTAAACGTTATGAGAGATCTCATAAAAATTATATCGAAGTGGGCCCCACGCTTAGGTACGAGTGTCAGTGACGAGTGTTGATATTGAACAACACACAACGCTAATTTAAGTACCTATTGTATTATTTTTTTTTTTTATTTATTTATAGGTTTGCCTACAATTGTTACACATTTCTTACAAATAATACATGCATGATAAATAAGGTATGGGTGTACAATATCAATCGGCAAACACCACTTGTATATAAAACATTCGGATTTTAGTATTAACACAGGTTAGGTTAGATAACAGGTATTAATGTTACAATATATTAGTGAAAATTTTTTAAATAATTCAGAAACAATAAACAAAGAAATTAAAGTAAATAAAAATAAACACAAAGCTAACAAACAATAGTATAGCCTACAGTTTTTAAAAACCTAATAATTAATTGGTACATTTTAATTTAATTAGGTATCTCATCTCTGATGTATTTCATTTCTTCCATTTATTTTAATTATGTTTTCCTTAGTTTTCAGATTACCCATTTTTATAGAATCCTCTTCCGTGAGGCCTGTAAATGTCCCTAGAGACTTTACTTGATGAGAGTTTAGAGCTCAGCCGCTTTGTAAAAAAATAGAGGGGGAGGAAGGAGAAATTTGAAACTATCAGCAAATGGTGTGATTTAAAGATGCATAGTTTTAAAACTTCATCATATATTATATCTTATTGCTCCTACCTTACTGGGCTGGGTCTAAATGATAAAACATCCTACTTAAAGAAAGAAAAGAAAATGAACAAGGGGTTGAGAATCACGGTCAAATATGGCCAAACTGGCAACGTGCGTTGTTTCTTCTCAGTACTGGTGGCTCATGAGTAAAAGGTACGTGAAAGATCGACTAGTCTGTTGGCCTAGTGGTTAGTGACCCTGACTGCTATGCCATGGGTCGTGGGTTCGATTCCCACCCGAGTCTGGGTGTTCTATACGTCCGTTGTTTGTATGTTTGTAAAGTCCCCCGCAACACAGGAGTCATTCCTAATGCGGGAGCTGTCTTTTTAAGATAAAAAGAAAAAAAAAATCGCTCACGCTTACGTCTCGCTTACGGGTCACTTCGACCTCAAGATGAAATATTTGCAGTCAAGTCAGATTTCTTTTTTTTATGTGTTAGGGGTAAACGAGCAGACGGGTCACCTGATGGTAAGTGAGCCCATGGACACCGACACCTGCAACTTAAGTGTCACAAGTGCATTGCCGTCTTTTAAGGTGGGAGTAGGGGAAGAGTGTGACGATGATTAAAGCCTCCGGTAACCTGACTCATTTGGCGAAGCACCACGAATCATTGTTTCACGACGGTTTTCTGTGAGGGCGTGGTATCACTCCGGTCGCGCCGGGCAAAATGTGTCGAAGTATCCCACGATTAAAGTATCGCGCGCTCGCTATGGTACAAAATTTTTACTAGTCTGCTACGTCTCCGTGTTATTACAAGCTTTTATTTAACTTGCAATGTTTGTATGTATGTATGTGTGTTCGACACGAATCTTGGAAACTAAATAAGAACGACTTCCCGATGTCCGATGGGGTCAAATTTGGTGTACGTATGTATCTTCGGTGATAATACAAAATAATATGTTACCATTAGGATGTTCTGATGATGGAAGCGGAAGACGGCCATAGGAACTTTTATTGTACACCTTTTAAGTGGGATACAATCCAAAAACAATGTAAATATTCAGGTATAACAATTGGCGGTCTTATCGCTCACGGTGATCTCTTCCAGACAACCTTTGTACGGATATTAACAAACATATTTCAGGGTACTCTGTGGTGTACTGAAATTGGTTAATGTTGATTTTCAGGTATCTCTATGTGACCTGGATTCTTTGCTCTCGAGTGTATTTAAATACGTATATTCAAGTAACTAAAATAATTACAGACAAAAGACAGAACATCGCGATAACCATCTTACCGGTATTTTATGCTATCACGCGGTTAAGTGCTTATTTATTACCTTATTAGTATAATTGTTTTTAAACTTTCGTGACTTTGATATATATTAGATGTGTAATTTAAAAGGTACAATACCTCTTGGTTACCCGACGTTTCGATCGAATTGCACCGATCACTTATTAGAATAGAAAATAAGTGGTGTATTTTATTGTATAACATAATATTATAACTCCGAATCATAAACTAATTAACAAACTGTAAAATCATAAGCCTTACTCAGCCAATCTAAGACAAGAGAAGATAATTCTTAATATGTTCAATTAATTACAAGTTTATAACAATTTTATCAGAGCACGTTTCCAACTTAAAAGGTTTTAAAACATTCAATATGTGTAGCTTGGACTCACAAATCACTTCCACTTGGGAATGGATTACAAGCTTTATTTAACGAAAGGGTTCTGTACATTTGTTTTATAGATGAAGGTCAATACCTACCCTAGTAAGTTTTTGAAGTGGAAACTTCTTTAGGCTCGTTGTTTGTATGGGGAGTAAGCACTGAACTCGCGTGACCGTCACGCCAGATGACATATATACAGATTGTATGTATATGTATATATATGTGTGTGTATGTGTATTCACTTCTGACGTGTAGTCCTACGACCGACATTTTTTTTATTTTTTTTCATATTTTAATACCATAACGATGACAGTGTTGGATTCTCTTCATTTATTTATTTAGTTTTTAACTAGCGCCCCGCCCTGGCTTCGCACGGGTGCAATGTAGATGCTAATGTGGTGAACAATTATCGTCATGTTTCAACAAATTAACACAAAACAATATTAAACTATAGGTATACTCAATACAAATAAATAAAGTTGAAGTGTCTGTTTGTAATATCATAATAAAAACTATTTCCTAAATGCATCTGAATGTTTACCGGCACTTATACGAAAAAATCAATTTTATTTTTTTTCTGTCTGTCTGGTTTTCCGGCTGATCTCCGAAACGGGTGAGCCGATTTCTACGGGACTTTCACTGGCAGATAGCTTTTTTATAAGGAGTAACTTTGAATACTTTAAAAGAAAAGAATTAAGGTTCCGCGCAAAAAAACAAATATGTACAGGTAAATAAAGTCCTGCGGGCACAGCTAGTTATCTAATTAAATCGTATAGAGAACGTATGTTTTTAAATGTTTCAAGGTACATCCTACTTACAAAAAATAATCTCCACAAAAGAGTTTTCTGTTACACCTTCTACCTCTGACTCACGTCAAAAAATTCCCGCGCGTTCGCAGGCCCCAAAAGTGACATAAAAAAATAAAAAAGGCACAGATAAAGAGGCAGAAAGGTAAACATTGAACACGTACAGAGCTAAATATAAATGTCTTGGGGGAACATTAAGATAGTGAAAAGAATGTTAAAAGCTATTTAATATTATGTTCTGTTCAAACTTTATTATGGACTCCGGTTCTGGGGATCAGAAAGTACGGGCCAGTATTAAAAAAAAAAGTGTGTGTGTGTGCAATTATTACACGGCAGAAGTGAAACTTCTAAATGAATTAACCAACAAATTTTAATACGCACAAATATTATACATGCGATTAACACAAGAAGGCTTCGTAGTACGCAGGCGCAAAGTAACTTGTTAGCTTACGAAGATTATAGGAAACACTGTATACTTGTTTTCTATCTCATTCTCTCGCAGCCTAAATCCTATTCATGAATGTTTATCCCTTTTTAGTGTGAGTTTTTCGTTTCATCGATTTGCAAATCACAACGGTTCTAAAGAAGTTTTATTTCAAAAAGTTTTTTTTTTTTATGGTATAGGGGGCAAACGAGCAGACGGGTCACCTGATGGTAAATGACCACCGCCGCCCATGGGCACCTGTAATTCAAGAGTCACAAGTGCAATGCGGCCCTTTAAGGTGGGAAGAGGGAGAGGGGGGAAGAGCGGACAGATGTTAGCGGCATTAGAGGGGTGGAGAGGGGGGAGAGGGGAAGGACGGGAATAAGGGAGAGGGAAGGGTAATACCATACAGGTGAAAATTTGTGAGGATGGATGGGTGGATGCTTGTTCCTCTTTTAAGCAAAACCGGCTGAACGGATGGGGATGAAATTCGAGATGGATTAGTCTGGAATAGCATATAGGTTACTCTTTATCCCGGAAAAAACGGTTGCCCTGGGGTAAGACCAGTGACAGAATGATAAAGACTTGTAGGTTATCAAAATGATGTTAGGATGGTAAGGCTACGCAGCTACTATGACAATTGATTGAAAATGGTACTAGGTGTACAATTTTCAGTCCTAATTGTCATAATACGAGTACTTAGCAAAGTTTTGCGGAGGAAGGCCACAAAATGGTTTCTTCTCGAAGTGGTGCTAGACTAGAGACTCTAGCACGACTTTGAGCAAAAACCATTTTGTGCTGCACCGAGCATGTCACACATAATTGTACGTACTTAAATAAGTCACATTTATAGATGAACTTTAGACATTAAATAAAACAATTATACACATGCACCACATTAGTATATAAACCTAGTATGTATCTAAAATAAATCAGACTAAATATCAACTCGAGTCTCATTAGACTCCTTGCCAAACACTGGCAAAGTGCTAATTGGAACACGGAGACCGTAGTTTAACAATCGCTACGTCGCACTTAATCTTCCTTTGTAATTTAGTTGTATAAAAACAGCAAGTACTAGATTGTACTGGCGACTGTAGAAAAATCTTTGTGACTTCAAACAATCTATTTTATACTTCTTCCATGAGTATAGATAGGTTATCTCATACTGTCAGCCCTAAAAGACGTAGCGAATGTTTAAAAAGATTTAGGTGCGACGACATACGAGTACATGCCCGAGAAGAGAGCCCTACCGATCAATCGGCCAAAGTCTGCAGAGGTATTTGGGGGCTTCCTTCTTAAGGTATCCTGGGTCCTCTCGAATAGATTCACTTGTGATGGAACACCGTGTGGTTTTAGAGGGTTTGAGTCTGACATATCATTTCACCCTTGGCTCCGGTGAGGTGATAACCCGTGAGGGTTTCCATACGATAAAGAAAAAAAAGGCCTTCCTTAACCTGCTGGTTTAAACTACTTTAATACTTTTTTGTTTATGGTATAGGGGGCAAACGAGCAGACGGGTCACCTGATGGTAAGTGACTACTGCCGCCCATGGGCATCTGCAACTCAAGAGTCACAAGTGCGTTGCCGGCCTTTAAGGTGGGAGTAGGAGAAGAGGAAGAGAGGGAGAAAAGGGTGAAAGGGGGGGCAGGGAAGGATTAGGGCCTTTGGTAACCTCACTCACTCGGCGAAAAGCAATACAAGCATTACTTCACTGTCGGTTTTCTGTGAGGCTGTGTTATCACTCCGGTCGAGCCGGCCCATGGGTGCCGAAGGATGGCTCTCCCATGTATAAAACGAAATTTACTTTAAACGTTGCTTTGTTGCTGTATACTTAAAGGAAGACTTATGCAACGAATATTTTTCCGCATTGATAATATTAAAATTAAAATCTGTTTGGTACACTACTTACTTCACCGTCCGTACCGTGCGTCGTCTTTTACAAGACGAAGGCATTTAAATGAAAGCGCGATAAACTGGGGCCGTATTAATGAATGCGCTCGACACACCACGCCTACACTTACCGACATAGTCAGACAGTAACATGTGTAATAAGAACTACGTATTACCTGTTTTTCTAAAATATACGTCCTTTTTGAACTTAACAAGATATTGCGGACAGCAATTAATTTCATGGATTTATTGAGAAACTCCCTAAAAACTAACTTTAAAAAGTTTTCGAAGTTAGCTTTTATGGACGGAAGGAAACATTCATAAATATAAAAGTACGTACGATCTAAAATATCATTCTAAAGATTCCGTCAAGTTTTAGCTGCGTCAAAATTCAAGATTTAACAGCTTGTCTTTGAAAATGTTTTTCTAATGTTATAAGATTTTATTAATATTAAAACTAAAAGAAAACTTGCTAGTTACCTATGTGAACTCTTTGCCATTGCTTTAGATTTTATTTTTATTAGAAAAGAATCGTCTTGTAAAAAATATCAAAGATAAATTACACAACGCATTTACCTTAAAGATGTGGTGAGGTACTTCGTATTATGTGACGGAATGGTGGCTCCAGTTTTCCGTAATTACATAAGCGATCATAAATAGAACATGAATTGAAAACAAATAAGTTCTGCCTTTCTGTTTAGGTGGATAGTTTATTAAGGTTTTGTGTATAATGGCTGACATATGACGATGATTGTTAAAGATGTCAGAAAGACGAAAATAGCTATTATTTTTAACAAACTTTTATTCATTAGCCTGACCTGTGTCTATCTATGTAACGCAATCTTTGAACGTAATATTTTCACCATCGTAAGAAATTTAGATTAACCTGATAATTTGTACGTATCAAGGACCATAGACAACAAAATAATTTTCGAACTTTGTTCTTTGTGTCTAATTCTTTTCTTTTTTAATGTAAGTATGTTTATTTAAACAAAAAAGTTTACAGTTATTTTCTTTTCAATAAAAGACAATAAAATAACTATTGGCAATAATATAATTTGGTTTTTAAATTTGTATATTCATTTATCGTAAGAAAACAAAAATTAAATATAAGATAAAAAATAATTTAACAGTAGGAGAGCCATGTTTCGGCACGTGTGGGCCGGCTCGACCGGAGTGTTACCACGGCCTCACAGAAAACCGGCAGTAAAGCAATGATTGCATCGATTTTCGCCGAGTGAGTGAGGTTACCGGAGGCCCTAACCCTTCCTCTCGTCCCTTATTCCCCCCTTCCCCTACCTTTAAGGCCAGCAACGCACTGGTGACTCTTGAGTTGCAGGTGCCCATGGGCGGCGGTAATCATTTACCATCAGGTGACCCGTCTACTCGTTTGCCCCCTATACCATAAAAAAGAAAATTAATTAATAATAAAAATGTTAAAAAATGTAGGTCAGCATAAATACTTTTTATGTAAACAAAGTATGACTACATGATGCTCTGTTAATTCAATAAAAAATTCAAAATTCTGTATGTACCTAAAACAAAAAGGTCAGATGCATAACGTTACAATCTGGCTAAGTTTTGATTATTTTCGCAATTTATTTTACGTTGATAAGCGTCTCGTGGTCAACTTGAACTTAAGTTAGGGCGAGAAATAACTTGAATACAGACGTTGATCTGTTAGGATTGAGACACACATAACACGTCACAATACGTTCTAAATAATTATAACTGCATATTATAAAAGAAAGTCCCCCGCCGCCTCTGCCTGTCTGGCTGTCTGTCTGTTCGCGATAAACTGAAAAACTACTGAACGGATTTTCATACAGTTTTCACTAATAGACAGAGTGATTAATGAGGAAGGTTTAGGTGTATAATTTATACCCGTGCGAAGCCGGGGGGTTGCTAGTATTAAATACAAGTGCGATTCCAAGGGCAGTAAATTACGATTAAGGAATGTCCTTTATAATGTGGATGTGGATGCCCTTTGTCATGTAAAGTGTCCATAAATTAATTATTTTATTTAGAACCTGTTATCAGAAAGACGAAGTCATATTTTAGGATTTGGTTGGTTATGTTATACTGATAAAGATCAGGACATGTGGCCACTCCATTCCAATTACCATTTCTTACATGATATTATATACATGGTATATTTATCATATACATTTATCTTATGATAACATACATATAGAATAATAAAAATAATGATAACAATGATGAGATTCTAACACATGAAGTTGTTGAAAAATGAGCAATGTTTGCTATTAAAATATAACTTCTTAATTTGAACGATCGAATTTTTTACACAAAGCAGATAACTTACGATACATTGAAGGTCAAGATTTGGCTTGGCTAGTTTTTACCATCAAACCAAACATTAAGAAAAGTATGATATGTTGATCTTACAACTTAAAATCAGCAACTTGCGTATAAAAAAAGAAAATAAGTTGATTAGATAAATATATATAATAATAATAACTTGTACCTATGTTAAAATTAGCTAGGTCCAATCTTGATCTTCAATTTATCGTAATTTATTTGATTTGTGTAAATAATTTGACTGATTAAATTTAAGAAGTTATTTTTTAATAGCAAACATTGTTGTAGCAGAAAAAACAAGAATATTTATTTTAGTTGCATTTTCTTATAAATATATTTCAGGATTATTTAGCACCCATTTAGATCTCAATTCTTTTGTACGCGAAATCGACAACCACGCATAATCTTGATATTGAACTTGGCTCCCATTTTCACATTATGTTTTTGATGGGATAAAAACATAATGAAATATTGAATTAAAATGTTCTCAGTGTGTCGCCTGCTGAACGTTGAAGCGACTCATATACCAGTCGTCCGTGGGCGCAGCGATACTGATACGAACTAGTGACGACTTTATTCTGCCAAGAGTCGCGCGATTTATTCACGCGAGACTGATAGCTAATCTGAATTGAACGTGTAGGTCATTCCAGCGGAATGATTTTTAATGTCTCCATGGAATTTTAATGTTTTGGGGTTTATACTGTTTACATCACTGTGTTCTTCCTGTTTCTGGAAGAGAATACAATGATTCTATAGTGGATTTCATTCACAATAAATGATCTTGTTTTATGAAGTGAAGACTTCTTTAGGCACGTTGTGCACTTTTGCTATTGGAAAAAAGCACTGAACTCGTGTGTGACCGTCACGCCAATAATACATATATACAGTTCTGACAGCTTCTTATTAATTAATCTTTAAAAATATAATTAGTTCAATAAAGTACTTATTGTGTGCGCAATTCATATGGTAAAATAAACAAAAACATAATTGTAATTAACGTGAAAATTTACCTTTAAGAAAAATTTCGTCCGAACGTCAGTTTGATGGATGTCACTAGCAGATGGCATCACTTTCTTCAGAAATGAACACTTCTGATCGGCAACCCACAATAACTTATTAACAATTTTTGAAGTGAAAACTTCTTGATGCACGTTAGACACTTTTGGTATGGGGAAAAAGCACTGAACTCGCGTGACCGTCACGCTCAGACCACAGATACATATAGAGGTACTATTAGGTACAGATATGTGTGTGTGTAT